>JAVMKO010000001.1:139222677-139649431 GCA_032164245.1 Sternotherus odoratus | reverse complement strand
CCCATAAGGTACCACAGTGGAAAATCCTAAGGAAAATATTCTGTGTTTGGCTGAAAACCAAAAATGTTTCAGTTTTCAGGTGTTCTGAATGTTGAGGAAAAGTCACAGAAAGCCTCCCATTGCTTACACAGGTTCCCTCAAAGTTCTACCTCAGTGTGTGTGTGCTGTGAAGGGCCTGATTAAATCCAGTCAGAGACACTTGGCAGGCAAACAAGGAATACAGGCTCAGCAAAGGAATTTCTTAACCACAAACACTCTTAAGAAAGCACCAGAGAGTCATAGGTCTTTGCAAAACAACAAACAATCCCGAGACGTCCCTTTAGTCTGACCTTGCCCCCTTATTTGAGTCCGAGGTCTGGCAGTATTACAGCCTAGACTTATGGCAGGTGGCAGTGGACATCCCCCCTTTCCAGAGAACATACAGTCTCTCATCCTGTTTTATGCACAGACTGGGAAATTCCAACTCCCAGGCAGGCAAGTCCCATGTGAAGAAAACAACTGTCCCCTGAGGAGTACCAGTATTTCAGAGTCATTCTAAGGTGAGAGCTCTGTCCATCATGTCCCATACACCTCCTCTGTCTGGAATGGCTGGCCTTGTTAATGGTAGGCTGGCTTTTCAACAAAGAACACAAATGGCAGTTAGCACACACAACAGGAGACAAAAAATAAGTTTGAGGTTCAATAGAGATATATCCTCTTCTGTCACATGTACATTTTTACATGTTCAAAGCTATGTTCAAACCAAACGAAGTCATTTAATCTATATATATAAAAGTCAAATGGTGTATGCGTGTGTGTACGTACGTTCCCTTACTCCTTCCACACCGTTTGAGCTAGAGACTTGAAATTTGGTACAGTTATATATAGGCTTTAGGGTCCTAATCAGGGTAAGAATCGAAAAATTTTCAAATCTCACCTCTGACGCCCCCTAGGGATGAAATTCTTTAAAGCCCATTAACATCAGCTGGGCAGCTGCTGTTCTCTGTGACATAGTTATGATGTAATAATACCCCCCTCCAACGGACCCCGCACTCGCTCAGCTCTCCCCCCCCTCCCCTGCTACAACGCGCCTCCCACTCGCTCAGCTCTCCCCCCCAGGTAAGAATTGAAAAATTTTAAAATCTCACCACCCTCCCCCCCTCCAACGGCCCCCGCACTCACTCAGCTCTCTCCCCCCTCCAACGCCCCTCCCACTCGCTCAGCTCTCCCCCCCTCCCCTGTTCCAACGCTCTTCCCAATCGCTCAGCTCTCTCCCCCCTCAGGTAAGAATTGAATTTTTTTTAAATCTCACCACCCTCCCCCCTCCAATGGCCCCCGCACTCACTCAGCTCTCTACCCCATACCCCCACTCCAAAGCCCCCCCCCACTCGCTCAGCTCTCTCCCCCCTCCCCACCTCCAACGGTTCCAAGCAACGCCAGGTATTTCTGCTAGTATCTTTATCAAGGGAGGATTGTGTAACAGCCTCCTCATTTTACAAATGGTTAAAAAGAAAACAAAGAGATTAAATGATTTCCCAAGACCATTTACAGAACCAACTCAGGACTTCCTGATTCCCAACTATGTATTCTATCTCTGAGACCATGACATATTTTCAGTTGTTTGCCCTTTAGGAGCTCTCAGCAGTGTTTGCATCGAAAAGCCATCATGTGTTCTGAGGAGTGGGCTCTTGGTCAAAATGTGGCTCGGTGGAGGGAGAAGAGACATTGGTTGGATGTGTTACACATACACACACATACACAATTCTGAGAGCATTAACAATTACTTGCATTTCATTTAGAGTTTTTTCTTATTTTCCATTCTTCCATGTATGCTTGCTGTATACAAATAAGATAATACCTGTTCTTAATAGTTTGTTTGCACATCCCTGGAAGTACAGTCAACAGCATCATTCAAAAAGCTGTAAAGAGATCTCTAACAACAATTAATGACATGGCAAACTGCCATTAGACATTCATTTTTTTAACCAACCTGGTCTTTTCAGAAAAGGGTATATGATGACAAACCTATTGAGAACTTGTTAATAACAATGTCCAACTAATTATCAGCTAGTAAAACAGAGTTTGAAACCAATTAGTTCACCCAAAAGGTCACCCACTAAAATGTAATCTAAAGCCATGCATTTTGTATTGATCTAGTCAAATGGGTGGGAAAAATGCACTGCCTCCTGGCTCCTGTCTTTGTTAGAGCAGGGAGTATGTCAATTCAATAAATTACACAAAGTAGTAAGATTTCAAGGCCTGATGCAGACAAAGAAAATAATAAAAGACAAGACGAAAAAAACATGAAAAATCTTATGTCGTTTTTCCTTGCTACTTTTTCTCAAGACCCAGAAGACTTTTGCAACCTCTTTGTTATAGTACTTTATATACATGCACATACAATGAATGAAATCGTGGCCCCATTGAAGCCAGTGGCAAAAAGTCCATTGCCATCACAGGGTCAGGATTTCATCTTTTACATTTACATACACACTTTCTCCCAGAATGTCCTCATACCTTTTTAAGTAGATAAAATATTACCGTTTCCTGACCTGTCTGTCTTACGTTGGTAAATCTCACATTCCCCTAGCACGTACACAGCGATAGGAATTATGTACAATGTACTAAACATTTGTATGAATGGATGTCATAATACAGTTTCTTGGTGTGCTTAGTTTTAAGCGGATAATGTGCTTTCCCTGATACAAATGAAGTACTATGATGTTGTACTGTGTTGACATTCATAGCCCTTTTCATAGACTAGACTGCCTCCAATAGATTTAGAGGATATGAAGTATACAGTATTGAAGTGCTTGTGTGCAAGCAAACACAGCAGTCTTTATACGATGAGCACTGCTGTATTCATGACTGTTTGCATTTGTACCACTTATTCTACAGGGAATTGGGAGACAAATACAAACTTGTACTTAATGCAACTCCAGTGGTATAGACCTGCAATTGCAGCAGAATAATGATCTACTATCACAAGACTGAAATAATGTCCTACAGTTTAGCTGTTAATAAATATTGCTTTTGGAGGCTTCTGGGTACAACTGTAAGTATCAAACACAAGCCTACTGTAACAGTCGCATCGTTATATTTATTGCCGGAGGCTTTTTCAGAACCAGAGTTATTACCAACAATTTTGTAAAGTAACCATCCTCTGATACTTTTGGACCATACCTACAATTCTACCCAAAAAATGCTCTGGGCCCTCCATGCCACTTCTCTGGGGGCGAAAAGAGCAGGGTCTGAATATCTGGCCTCAGAACAAAGTGCCCAAGGGATGGATGTTTCTTGAGCCGATCCATCATCAAGGGTCACGCACAATCCAGTCCTTAAGGAGGACATGGTTTTTCTGGTGTTATTGAACGTATTCCTTCACTAGTTTACTCTTGCCTGTTTGGCTTCACTTGGGTCCCTCTCTCACATGGGTCCCTCTCTCACTTGGTTCTCTCCATCCATCAGGGTAATGACAATGTTCAAAATAATTATCAGCTCATTAAAATTGCATTCACACCCAATTACTCCATCTGAAAGGTCACTCCCTAACCTGTAATCTAAAGCCATCCACTTGTATTGATCAAGTCTGTGAAAAACACACTGCCTGGCTGCTCCTGTCTCAGCTAAAGTACTGAAGCTGTCAATTCAAGAACATGTAAGGCACATAAAAACCGTTAAGATTTCAAACCCAGGCACTGTAGCTACATGCCCTTAACCTCTATTGACCAATCTCAGACATAAAACCAACTTGATAAAAAGAATAAATGTTCTTTATGGTAAATCATACAAGTACAGCTTGAAAATCCATAACACATTTCAGCTCCATTTCCCCTAACATGCCACATACTTTAGTAATTTGACTACAACTAATGAAAATACCAATACCTTCTTTGGTAGCAGTTCTTTCTAGAGTCACACTAACTTTTAAAATGTAATATACTGTAGTTAGTTCTGAGTTAATTAACACTTTTATATTTCATGCCCTCACTTATGTGCAAAAGTATTTTCTATGACCATATGCACTGGGAATGCTACCAATAACACCATTTTCCATAAATTTTGCTCCTTTCACACTTACAAAAAAAAAACCCCAGTTATGCCATATTATATATTATAAATATAAATTGAAAAATTGGATGCTTTCACACCAGTATTACAATATAGGTAGGTACCTTAGACTTAGAGTCTCTTTATCAACTATTATAGATTGGCTATATGATCTTGATTTCATAAATAGGGAACTGTAGCAGAGATAGGTGAAGTGACTTACCCAAGTTCTCATAAGAAGTGTGCAGCAGAGCCAGGAAGTGAACCCCAGGTTTTGTGCGTTATCCACAAACCATCCTTTCCTCTAATCATGTAAAAAAAAGTTAAAATAATCTGGAAAGTTGGAACGACTTTACTATTTTATGAATCAAAATGAATATCTTTCTAGAAAGTCAGTTCTGTATTACAGGAACTTCTGGATAGATTCTTGGGCAAAGCACTTCAGGAAAAGGAAAAATAAATCTTTTATATGGATGGAAGAAAAACCTCACAGTAAATGTCAATGCTTTTTATAGACCTATCAGATGGAGAGGAATGGGGGTCCCAATTAAGTACATTACCAAATCTGACCCAATTGCTGATTGGGATCAACTTAATTTGATATCAGCAACGGGTCCACTGCTTTGAGAAGCAGACATGTTTACAGCTAAATATTAAAAAACAACAACCTAGATTCCAAGAATAACCTATCTCAAAAAGTTCACGAGAAACCAACAACAACCACCACTCCCCTGATTGAGCATCTTACAGATAACAACCACATCACACCAATTGAGCAGTTTCTCCTCTTCATTAGATACCACAGAGTAATCTAGAGATTGATCTGCAAAACAAATGGAATTTTTCATAGTTGGGAAGATTATGGAATACACACAATTGGCCAGCTATATCATGGAGACATTCTAATGGGTTTCCAATAAATTAACAACTATTGTAGGTGTTCAAGTTTATCCTTTTGCCAACATTTACAACTCCAGTAATATATTTCTCTCAAAACTAATAACTGGATTTAACATAAGATTAAAAAAGAATGTAATCACTGGATAATAAGGGTATCATCTCACAGTTCTGTAGAAATTTTAGCAATAGGAACAAATAGTACTACTCATCTGGCTTCCTGAAGGTTTGGGAAAAATATAATTGAGAAGAGGCAATGTAGTCTTAGATGAGCTTTTTCTATATACACAATCATAACTGTAAGAAATTAAAAGATATACCACCAGTGGCACCGTAACTCATCATATCTTAAAAAACAACATTGATCTATCAGGGACCAACATGGGAGGAGATGTGGGAACAAAAATATAAAACTTGATTCCTATCTGGTGAACTTTCCCCCCAGGCACGAGATTATTAGGACAGAATTATGGATCAAATTGGGTCAATAAAGTAGTCTTCTTATGTATGCAACAGTAATCTTTTAAAGACTTAATGGTATGGCCTATTGAGAACATAAATCTTTAACAAAGAATTTATTAGCAGCAGCAAAGCATAGATGAGAATTGGAAATAAAAAAAAATCCCTTCTTTTAGTAGCATGTATAATAAAGTGAAGGACACAGTGGTAATGTAAAAATTAGCACACCAAAGTATAAGTCAATAAAGGAGACCAAGAAATCCCAGCCATATGTCTCTGTACTTGTCTTCCTTTTATTTAATTTTTGTATAAGATATATTCACTAGTTGTAAAAAGTCTACTGAAGAGGACTATCTACAATATCAAAGTTACAGACTTGCACAACAATCCCCTTTGAAACACAAAGAAAATGATGTTACAATAAAACTATCACCAAAACTACCCTTACCTCACCAAAAAGGGCAGAGAAATATAAAATACTAGCAAAAATACCCGGCGTTGCTTGGGTCCATCGGAGGGAGGGAGGGGGGAGAGAGCTGCGCGAGTGCGAGGTCTGTTGGAGGGGGGGGAGGGGGGAGAGAGCTGAGCGAGTGGGGGGGCGTTGGAGTGGGGGGAGGGGGATGAGATTTTAAAAATATTTGATTCTTACCTGAGGGGGGAGAGAGCTGAGCGAGTGGGGGGGCATTGGAGGGGGGTGGGGGGAGAGAGCTGAGAGAGTGGGGGGCTGTTGGAGGGGGGGAGGGGCAGAGAGCTGAGAGTGCAGGGTCCGTTGGAGGGGGGTATTATTACATCATAACTATGTCACAGAGAACAGCAGGTGTTAACCTGCTGCCCAGCCGATGTGAATGGACTTTAAAGAATTTCACCCCTGGGGGCCGTCAGAGGTGAGATTTGACAATTTTTCGATCTTTACCTTGATTAGGACCCTAAAGCCTATCACTGTACCAAATTTCAAGTCTCTAGCTCAAACGGTGTGGAAGGAGTAAGGCAGCATACATACACGCACGCATACACACACACACACACACACGCACACACCATTTGACTTTTATATATATAGATAAAACAAACAGTGTTAGATAACAGTGTTATCAGTGTTAGATAAAAAATAATTAATGAAAATGGAGACTAACACCAAATCAAACTTTTTAGCGCTCTGATTGCAAAATTAATTATTCAAGTACCATGTAAAACACTTCCTGTTAAACGCACGAGGCATTTTATGATTTCAATATTTTAATACATATTTCTAAATTGTTTCATTAAATGGCCATAATTTTAAATAAAGTATTATTTAAAAATCAAATTAAACAAAAGCTGGATTCTGTACATAATTTGAAAAGATTCATTTTTATTTAAATAAAAATCACTAGCACAAAATGAAATAAAATAAGATATCAAACTATTTTCATTGATATAAATGTATTCTGCTCTACTAGTCATTTATTTTAATAGAGATAAACAATGTTTGTAATTTTTAAAAGAGGATCACATTTAGCCATATTGTATTAAGGTAGCACTAACAGAGATAAGACATGGTATAAAATTCTTAGTCGATGTTAGCAGGGGTATCTCCACAGGCATTCATGAAATTGCAATCACTTACCCCAGCACCTATTTGGCCCAGAAAATATATTGTAAATGCCAAAGACTGCCTAATTCCTTACTTAAGTTTGTGAGGACTCCAACCAGACTGAGTGGTATCCTTAGTTCTGCCGGGCTCTTCACTGAAACATATTTTAGTTAGCTGGATGTTTTATAGCTGGCAAGGTATAAGGATTCACAGGTCTAGAACCTAGGTGAAGCAGCTTCCAACAATCACTGGAGAGTTAGGCACCACAGGAAGCATTGCTCAAAGAGGCAAAATCGACAGAATCCTGTCCGGTTGATCCTCACTAACTACTTAAAACATGGTCCACAATGGACTCTGGCTTGCTACTCTTGTAGATCTTAGCTAGGCCGACAATACCATTTACGTCATTCAGGGGTGTGAATAAGCCACTCCACACTCAGTGATATAAGTTACACTTACCTAATGGTGCAGCTGCACTGCTGTAAGCTGTCTTGTGTAGCCTTAGCTCTCGTCTTTTCTCTGCCTTGCTCCTGAGTCCTGCCTTCGACCCAAACCAGCTTGGCCATGGTACCCTATCTCATGACTCTTCTTGGTAACTAATCTCAACTCCCGACTTTGATCCTCGGCCAGCGGATACTACTGGCCCAGCCGTGTATGCCCTGGCCATTAACACAAGCTGGGTGAACTATTTGCATACATTTTAATCCTCCAGAGAGATAATGATCTGTATCCATTTTAATCCTCATGGCACAGCATCTACTAAAAGGTATTATTCTTTATCATTTGCAGCACATAAGACCCTGATCTGAACCCCCTTGTACAGTCACACACACAGTTACAAAGATAGTCCCTGGCCAAGAACTTACAGTATAAATCATCATTCCCATTATAGGTGCTCTGCTATGTTTGGGGACAGTTCCTGGCTCCTCTTCCCTGGGTGTGAAAGGGAGGAGGAGGAACCATTTTGCCCAGGCACGCTAGAGGAAAATGCAGATTCCTGGTGTTTCAGCTTCCTGAGTGAGGCCAGTGCCTATTTTGTGCCAAGGCTGAGTCCCGGCACCTCTAGGTTTGGCAGCATAGACGTGTGCAGCACATTTCATTAGGGTGTGTACCCAAGGAGCCCCGCCCTAGCCCCCCCAAATCCACTCCCTCCCATTTCTTGCCCCCTCAAAATGCCTCTCCCCACTCCTTGTCCCCTGACTGCACCCTTGTGGGATCCTGTCCCTAACTGCCCCCCCAGAACCCCATCCCCTATTTAAGCTTCCCTGTTCCTTGTCCCCTGACTGCCCCCTTCTGAGACCTCCCCACTGTAACTGCCTCCAAAGGACCCTACCCCCTACCTGTCCCCCGACTGCCTGACCCTTATCCACACCCCTGCCTCCAGACAGACCCCCGGGACTATCCAAACGCTCCCCATCCCTTGACAGGAATCCCAGAACACCCGACCAATCCAACTCCCCCTGCTCCCTGCCTGCTCCAACCCCTCTCCACACCCCTGCCCTGACAGCCCCTCCAGGATCCCCCACCCATCCAGCCCCCCTGCCCCCTGACTTCCCCGATCCCTAGCCACACCCCCGTCCCGACAGCCCCCCAGGACTCCCATGCCCTATCCAATACCCCTGTTCCCCATCCCCTGACTGCCCCTGAGACCCTCTAGCCCATATCCCACCCCCACCCCCGGCCCAGGCCTCGGTCCCCTTACCATGCCACTGCTCACAACAGAGTCCCCACCAAGTTGCATCCTCTTGACCAATGATGGGATGGCACTTACGGGGCGGGCGCAAAGAGCGCCAACCAAGCTGGAGCAGAGGTGGAAGAGCGCTATGACTGACATAAGCCAACAAAGGTCATGTGTAGTGCTGGGGAGGTGCTGATTGGCTGGGCGGGTCCAAGCGGGCAGGGGGAAAGAGGGTTCATGGTAGGCTGCTACCATGGGGTTCACTGTGTGACAATTACAACAACTTTGTGCAGCTGCTGGGGAAGTTTGTACAGGCAACAAATACAGCCTGTGGGGGGTAGGCGGCGGGGGGAGGAGGGGATGACCCTGTCACCCTGCGGCGCTGGGGCCAGCAGAGCAGCAGCGATGTAAACACGGCTCTGCTGCCATCGCCGTCTGCAGCTCCCGCAGCCTCCTCCTCTTCCCACCAAGCCTCCAGCAGGGGAGGAGCAGCCTTCTCAATGGGAGCTCAGGGCATTAGGGTGTGCCTGGGCACACCCAGCACACCCATGCACACACCTATGTTTGGCAGTTCCAAGCTCTGGCACCTCTGGGCTTCTTGCATCAGTTATGAATGTAAACAAAATTGTTTGGGCCCTGGCACCTAATTGCTAGAGCCCTGGCACCTCTTTCATTACAAGATAAATACTTCCAGAAACCTCAAGGTAGCAGGGCCCTGCTCCCTTTCTCTTTCCACCTGTGGCTCAGAGCAAATAATGGGAAGAGTGCATCCCACACATTTTTAAAGAATACAGTACTTGCTACTTCTGTGTGCATTTCTTCACAGTGCTGTCAGAGGCACGCCGACTGTCTCTGTCCTCCACTGGCAGGATGCCTGTGATATTAGTCTCTATGTTACGGAGTATTTCCATATTCTGTAACGTAGCTTTGGCTTTAAAAGCCACACACAAATAAAAGTGAACATATAGAAGAGTCCAAATATACTCTTACGAAATACAGCAGATGCCAGTTATTAGCTATTTCTTGGATCCCAGCGAAATGTTGCCATTATCTGAAAGTTGCCAAATAGTGGAAGGCCTTGTTTTCAAGCGCAAGCATAGGTACATTTGTATGGAACAACTATATACTGTGTTATAGAAACATGGCATTAACATGCATTTATTTATTAAATTTTTGTTTGGTACACTGTTAAACATTCTATAAAATAAACCCATACATTCTGTTCACATTCAGATTCTATCCATACCAGCTGTTTTTATGACCCAGGTGTGTAAAACAAAAGTAGTACTATACAGCTGTCCTTACAGCAAATACCAAAAAATAAAAAAATCCATATATTATACTTCCTAATCAATATTCCAGGTGAGTCGCACAAAGCAAAGTAGCGCTCAATTTCATTACAGGTGGAACCTCTCTTCTAATAAAGGTGTCAAAAAGAAGCCTGACAATTACTCACTGGTAGCCAAATTCTATTAATATTAAAGTCAATGGGACAGAATCAGTTCCAGGGAAATGATGCTAATAACGGGCCTCCACTGTAATATTACTATGCATTTATATGGTATCTTTCATCTAAGGATCTCAAAGAACATATAAAGCTGAGTATTATCCCCACTGCATACCTGGGGTAACTGAGGCATGGCATAGTTGAATTATTTGCCCAGGGACATGCAGTAAATTCAAAAATGGAGTGAGGAAGCCAGATGTTCGCATTCCTATTCCCCTCCTAGGATGACCAGATGTCCCGATTTTATAGGGACAGTCCTGATTTTGGGGTCCTTTTCTTATATGGGTTCCTATTAGCCCCAACCCCCTGTCCCAATTTTTCACACTTGCTGTCTGGTCACCCTATCTCCTCTTCTAACTATCCAATTTATTGCTTTCCTCTCTTATTAAGTGATTGTGTGTAGGAAAAGCTGAGGTGTTGGATGTACCCAAAGTTGGCAAATCAAACCACTATACAGCTAAAAACCTAACTTTAAATATTTAAAGATCTTTAAAAAAATTGTCTGACAGAATATTAAGAAAGCAAAAGGTCCACCACTTCAATGCATACATATTCAATTTTGTACATGCTCCTTTGAGGATATCTACCATTTGTATAAAACCAACAGAAAAAAAATTAAGTGTAATAAATAAAAGAATGGTTGTCTGCTTAGACAAGAACTGTAACTTACTGACTTTGGACAGAAAAATTGCAACTGTGAAATAATTTGTCTCAGTGTCTATGTCCCAAAGGCAAAATTTTATACTACATCCCTCAAAGCTAGTGTACTCTTCTTATTACAGATCATGCAACTTAAAAGAAGTATAATTTGACAGAGTTTTACACATTTTTGGCACAGACTGATCATTCATAAATAAATGTACTGTGACAGATGTCACTACACGCCTCAGTATTCAGCAGCCTCTAATCTATTTCCATTGTACAAGAGTGAAAGAAAATACAGGGTCACATACTTAACTTCTGTTACAGTAAAAATTGTGTAGTATTGGACTGTCAATTTACTTTACTTTCAGCTTCCAAAATTGTATCAATGGGGTCATTTCTGTGCTGAACACTACTAGCATCTGGGGCTTGATATTTCCATTGCCTTGTACCGTATGTAGTCATTGATAGCAGTTGAAAGTGAATGTAAAATGCTACCAAATCCAAATGATATCCACTTTGTACTTCCTTCCTACAGGTGTCAACAACAAGGCACAGTGCTGTGGAGAATCAGTCCCCTCATGTGTATCTAATGTTGCAGTTACTAATATGCCATCACCATGGTACAGAGGCACCTATACCTCTACAGGTAGAGGACCCAAATTTTTAAACTATGATTTACAACAAACTTAGGGGCATTGGATAAGTCAAAAAATCAAGGATGAATCTCAGAGCTTTCCACTTTCAGATTTTCTACTTGCATCTACCTTGAGAAGGTAGGAACATTTTATGACTGTTCAGTGACTTTTATGAGTTTCTAGTAGACAAGTGTCCACATTACACAACCTCTTGACTATACAACCTGCAAAAATCGCCAACAAAAATGTCACTCTCAGTAGTGTGGTTAAAGAATGAACGAACATGGAGAATGAACTACTCTCTAAGCCAGGATAATCAATAGACTGATCCCGGACCAAATCCAGACCTCCAGATTCTTTTGAATGGATTACAGTTATCATTATTTGAGGGTTTTTTATTATTTTCACTGGAGTCTGAGCCTTGATTGTACTTGGACCAAGAAGTTTGGACCTTGAGCAAAAAAAATAATTGACTATACCTGCCCTGAATATGTCCCTAGCTCATGTGAGCACACTGGTGGGGCAGGGAAGATAAACTTGCATTACCACTGCCTATATAATACTGCTTCAACTCTTTGTGTTAGATGAATAGAGAAGGGCTTAATTCTTTTGTCCGGTAGGTTATAAATTCATTCCTAGCCCATAGATATATTTTCACTGTAGACATAATGGGCTTGATTTGCCCTGGTGGGGGCAGGGGTCTCAAGCTGCAAAATCTGTACCCCATGTGATCAGCTGGAGGGAACATGGAGGGAATTAGTTTTCTACCTTCACAGGCCAGATCTAAATTGTATGCTGAGTCTGCACAGGAACCACACTGAAAGAAGTTCTGCAGCAAATTTACTTACTTAACTATTTAAATTAAAATCTCCATACACTGCTTTAGGAACATTTTGCAAAACATAAAATATGCATCATTATAGGATGCACAACTTAAATGAAAAGAGATGCCCAAGCCATTGGATGAGACTTTCAGCTGGCATAAATCAGCAGGAATCATCGAAGTCAATGGAGCTATACCAGTTTACAGCAGCTGAGAATCTCACCCTTCACCTTCAACTTGCATCATCACATTTGTCATCTGGCCTGGTCCTGTCACCCCCCCAGGTTGGTCCCACCCACTTTGTGAGTAGCATGGCCACCCCCAGGCTTCTTGGCAGAGGCTGTGAGCAGATTATATTCCTGGGCTCTCCCTCTGGTGAGCTTTCTATCACTGGAAGCGCATAATCCAGATCACAGTGGAGGAACCCAAGGCCTGAACCTCATCTACCGCATATACATTGTATTCACACTCCTGCATACATTATATTCTTGCCTTCTAAGTACAGAACACTTAACGTATCCTGATCTTACTGCCTTGTCCATAGTAAGCTTGTGCTACATGTACACAGCTACGTAATGTGTAGATAGCTGTCTATGTGAGCTACAGCCCTTTCTCACAGCTGTATCGATGGATCTCGTAATACATTTGAAACCCGATTATAACACACTTGACTCTCTGAAAAACAATCATCCCCTCCAGGATAGTTCACTCAGTCCTGATCGATGGGAATAGAATCATCACTTGTCACTGCTGAAGTGCTTTGATTTGTATTAGGTGTACAACAGCCAGCAGAAACAAGATGACAATTTTCCCCCTGGTTTTCCTTACCAACCCCCAGTAGCCTTCCTATTGATCTTGTGTTAAATCTGAAAAGCCCTTCCTACACTATCACTAAAATGCAGACAGACTGTCTATCCCAACACTAACCCTTAGTCTTTGTAAAAAGGCCTCCAGCTTCCTATTTGACCTACCAATCTTTAGTGTCTCAGAAAAATCATGTTCAGGAATCCTTGTGAAATATGAAACATCACTGAAGAAATCCCAATGCATTTTCCAGGACTTTAAACCAGGGATCTATGTTCTTTTTACCACTCCAAATATTTATATGATTTTGTTGTTCTTTATATAGTGCCCTGCATTTTATATCCTGGCACAGACATCCAGATTTTGATTTTCAAGTTTTATTAGTCCTTCACTATCTCCATGTAATATGTCCCAATATAGGAAAAGATTTCTTTTGGGTTCTAAGGAACACATGGGTTATTGGTTTTTTGCTTTTTCAATATAGAAATGATAATTGGAATAAGCTAGTGACAATTCACATCTTCAGATCAGTGGTATTGTCAAGGAATAGTAATTTTATTGATTTATCAGGGATTAGGCATTTTGTATTATATTATAGAAAATAAACTCTTGTCCTTTTAAGACATTGCAAAATAGATTCAAAAGCGGATACTCCACATGTTCTTTATTTCTCATTGACACTTTGGCTCCTTATTTAGTTTTAAAAGGCTTTAACCATAGTTTAAACTAACACTTAATGAGAACAGCCTACAGTAACTAGAAGACCTAACACACATTTGTTTTACCTACACCTCAGCATTGTACCAAATATGCATTTTAATAGAACACTATTGAAAGATGAATGGACTCATTTAAGAAATAGTGGGATGTCACTTGTAATCAGTTAACCAAAATCTTACATGTACGACTGGCTGACAGACCAGCTTACTTCACTGAATACTGAGTAAATTGAGCCATTTCTCTGAATTTTCAGCTCCATTTACCTTGGACATTTATTAAACAAACCTTTAAACCCTTAACCAATTATCTATAGACAGCTGTTTAAAAGGAAAGTATAAAATTAATCATGGATAGCTTGAGATATTACGTTTATAAATTAGGTCTTATCCAGTGCTTTATCTGTAAATAGTATAGTACAACAATTGTACCTCATTGACCTTTTCCCTCTCTTCTTTGGAAGACAAGCTGAGTGCAGATATTGTATTAACCAGGACTGCACAAACTATTAAGTAAATGGTTTAGGACACCAAGAAGAATTTATACCTGCCCGATAACAGCCTACATTAAAGTCAGGAAAGGCCATCTTTAGCAGGCAGTCATCCTGTTAAGTAAAAAAATAAAAAAGGAAACTCTCCTCTGCCTTTCTGAAAACCTTTTTGGGGACATTTTCCAAGGCAAAAATATCAGTTCAGTACCTAAGTCCAAATGACAATCAAAAATGAATAAGGGTAACATTCCAGTATCTTTGCTCCCATTCAGTAAAACACAAACATACTCCCTGAAGTCAATGCGCCTTCTGGACTAGTGAGCTGTTCAGCATGCATAAGGGTAGAAGAATCTGATATTAAATGAAGAATATGTCCGTCTTAAACCTTCATCTACATTCTGTTTTGAATATGAGATATTAGGTAAAAGGTCATGGGTGCAGTTGAAAGTCATTAGGAATTCTTTGTTCAAAACAAAGTTTGGCCTGAGGTACTCAGTTACATGATGACCTTGCACCATTTACACAAAATCTATTTTCTGCACAAATCAATTTGGAAGAGAAAAAGACAATGGAAACCGGACCAAAAGCACAGGGCACTACATATGAAGTCAACAAGACCACAGGATGACTTTTCTATGGTAAAGGAAGTCGAGAGAAATACTGGAATGTCCTCCTGCTGTGTTTACACATGGTATTCCACTCAGTGCCTGAAAAACTGAATTGTTTCATTATAACAAACACAGTGAGCAAGGGAAACCCAGTGCTGCTAAAGTTTTCATTTAATGAACTTAGTAAACTAATCGTGTTACCATTACTCAGTCTGACAAGCTGATTTCCCCACCAGGAAGAATGGGGCTTCTTAGGCCTGTAACCACCTACAGTGCACCCACATGCTTACTGCTGCCTTCATTCAATAAAAATGATACACATTGGCTACCAATATGCAACCAAAGACCAGGAGTACACTGGAGTAAAATCAGGCACCGCATCTGAATAGTGCTACAATATGGATGGGATTAAAAACAAATCTTTCAAAATGAAAAGTAGAACACCAAAAAAATATATAACAAAGTAGCCTTCAGGGTAATTCACATTCAGTAGAAATCATCTGAAGTTCATTTTAAGGGACTTCAGGGGAATTAAAGACTTTTTGAAAGGCATCTTATAAAAAGTATAAGCCCATCATGAAACTTGTAAAAGTAAAGATCACGGTCAGAAAAATGAAATATGATCAAGGGAACCTCATGAACTTAGTCAGTAAGGCAGCTGCAGCAGCCAATCTTTTACCAGCAGTATGGTGTGTGAGCAGTCACAGTTAAACAAGCCATTGCCACCCCGTCACAGTAATAAACAAATCCAAGTTTTCAATCAGCACCAGAGGGGGCAGCAGAGGACCCAAAACAGTGGTTCTAAAATGAGATCAGTGGACCCGGTGGAAATCAGAGTCTTAACTATTCTTGCCCATTTCTATTTAGATTTGCCAAAATATGGTAGTTAAATTTTTTGACCTCCACCCAGCCCCAATTTTTTCAAGTTATATTTTTTTTCAGCCAAACGGCACAAAGTTATGCCACACACTGGGGATGGATGAATACTCCTGGAAAAAAAAGTTAGGCTTGCATCCTTTTTATAGTACATATTGTATCTAGTTTTTCTCCCCTCCTCCCCCCATTCCTTTTACTTGCAGTATTTATTTTTCTCTGATTTTTATGCTGCTGCAGAAGATTCTACTTTCTACTGCACTGATTCAGGAAATGTGTTTAAATTACATGCTAAACTTTAAGCATCTGCCTAAATCACTTTGAAGTCTATTGGACTTCAGCATGTGCTTAAGTGCTTTCCTGAACCATGGCCTTTGTTTCTTTTTACTAGGGTTTTTATTAAGCAAACTGAAAGCTTGTGTCTGAGTTAAACCCACAAAGCTAAGGTGATTCAGACTGGGGAAAATGAGTTTGCACATTACTAGTTCTAAATTCTTTTTGTCATTTGCAATATTGCTGCTGTTAAAAGGCATCAGACATGTCAGAATTAGAGCTGGACTGAAACTTTCATCTCACATACAATTGCAAATCTGAAATAACTCCACTGACATCAGTAGGGTTACAGCGGGGAAGAGAGAGCAGAATCAGACCTCAGATTATCTGAATTCCCTAAGACTCGGAAGTACTGTATACGTCTTGCTTCAGATGTAAACATCTATGAAGCTGACAGAATAATGGCAATTGCAAACAATACTGATTTAGTCACAGTATCATGGCATGATTTAAAATCTTGAGAATAAATACAAAATATTTTGATTTTTAAATGTATAGAGGGAAGAGGGCAATTAACAGTTGAAGCTTTTTTTGTAATAAAGCCAATTCTTTCAAGTGCAATGACATCCTCCAGTATTATTACCCTGAAAGTGCATAAAAGAAAACACTAACAAATCATGGGAACTGTTCTCCTCTCACTTCAGTTTTTCCATCTGTAACATCCATTAACTTCAATGGAGTCACCTAAACTTTACACACCAGAATCTGGCCAATACAGCTAATGGTGACAGTTACCCAGACCACACTCAGTCTGTTTAGCATCCCTGATGTGGGTGATGTACAAGACATTGTACATTGCTTCTCCTTTCAACTTTTCCCTTTACTGTATAAAGCACTAATATCTTTGAGTATATACATGCTATATGCTATTTTGTAAGATGCCCAATATTAGGTCTTCATTAATGATGCAAATGTTGCTTATCCACTCAAAAACAAGCATATAAACATAGTAGCTGTTCCTAGACAGATTTTTGTGTGTGTGACCTTTTGAGTTCTAAAAAGAGAGAAGGGAACACATTAGTTGGTGAGAGTTCATGAGCACCTCTGGGGTAACCCAAGACTACCGCACAAAAAGACGTCTCCAGTTCTGTCTCTTTCAGACCATTTCTTTGCTGATGGGTGTCAATTTTGATCCTTCAACTTAACGTCACTGAACCCTTGTTTACTTAGGAGCAGCATATCAATACACATCCCACCTTACAAAATAAGGGTCGATCTTGCCAGGAGCAAAGCTTCCCCTGTGAGTACTACAGAGCAGGGCCGGCGACAGGGTGGTACAACGGTTACAGCTGTACCGGGCCCCTGAAGTCCGGGGCCCGGTACAGCTGTAACCGTTGTCGCTGGGGCTGTGAGCGAGGCGCGGCTCGGGCAGCCGCTGCCGCGCTCACCAGCCCCCTCCCCCAGCCCCCAGCAGCCAGCCCTGCCCCCCTTTGCTTCTCCCGGCCGGCAGGAGCCCGCAGGAGGTAGGAGACAGGCCGCGGGAGATCGCCGGGGGAGGGCCGCGGGAGATCGCCGGGGGGGAGGGGGGAGGGGAGGGGAGGGCCGCGGGAGATCGCCGGAGGGCCGCGGGAGATTGCTGGGGGGGGGGGGAGAGGGCCGCGGGAGATCGCCGGGAGGGCCGCGGGAGATCGCCGGGGGGGGGGAGAGGGCCGCGGGAGATCGCCGGGAGGGCCGCGGGAGATCGCCGGGGGGGGGGGGAGGGCCGCGGGAGATCGCCGGGAGGGCCGCGGGAGATCGCCGGGGGGGGGGGAGGGGAGGGCCGCGGGAGATCGCCGGAGGGCCGCGGGAGATCGCCGGGGGGGGGGGGGAGAGGGCCGCGGGAGATCGCCGGGAGGGCCGCGGGAGATCGCCGGGGGGGGGGGGGAGAGGGCCGCGGGAGATCGCCGGGAGGGCCGCGGGAGATCTCCGGGGGGGGGGGGGAGGCAGGAGATGGGGGGGCGCGCGGGAGGCAGGAGACCGGCGGGGGGGGCCCCTCGGGCCACGGGAGATCGGCCGGGGGGGGCGCGGGAGGCAGGAGACCGGCGGGGGGGGCCCTCGGGCCGCGGGAGATCGGCCGGGGGGGCCGCGGGAGGTAGGAGACCGGCGGAGGGGGGGGCCCTCGGGTGGCGGGAGATCGGCCGGGGGGGGGGGCGCGGGAGGCAGGAGACCGGCCGGGGGGGGGGGGGGCGGGAGATTGGCTGTCGGGGGCATGGGAGGTAGGAGACCGGTGGAGGGGGGGCTCTCGGGCGGCGGGAGATCAGCCGGGGAGGGGGCCGCGGGAGGCAGGAGACGGGGGGGGGAGCGCAGGCGGCAGGAGACTGACCGGGGGCGGGGGGGGGGCATGGGCGGCGGGAGATCGGCGGGGGGGGAGCCGCGGGCGGCGGGAGACTGGCGGGGGGGGGGCCCACGGGCGGCGGGGGGCCCCACGGGTGGCGGGAGACTGGCGGGGGGGCCCACGGGCGGCGGGAGACTAGCGGGGGGGGCCCCGCGGGCGGCGGGAGACTGGCGGGGGGGCCCCGCGGGCGGCGGGAGACTGGCGGGGGGGCCCCCGCGGGCGGCGGGAGACTGGCGGGGGGGCCCCCGCGGGCGGCGGGAGACTGGCGGGGGGGCCCCCGCGGGCGGCGGGAGACTGGCGGGGGGGCCCCCGCGGGCAGCGGGAGACTGGCGGGGGGGCCCCGTACGGTCTGCCGTACGGAGCCCCAAAATTCCTGTCGCCGGCCCTGCTACAGAGTCTCCCATCTCATTGATTTTAATGTGTACTCATGGTGCCCGCTACTTTGCAGTGTACTACTGATCCTGTTCTATGTACAGGATCAGCTCATAACTCTATAAACACATAAGTAAAATGAAATTTTGTAGACATTCCAATTATTTGTTTATATAACCAATGAATTCTAAACTACCAGTTTAACCCTGTGAAGCCTGGCTTATTAATGCCAGAAATATTGTCCCAAAGGAAAAAAGACAAATGACTTGTATGGCTCAGCCACAGCCACTGTCCCGTGGAAGTTTTATAAGAAGATATGTTCACATTTGGTAACATACATGATATGCATGAGAGGTTTTTATTATGAAAGCAAACTTGAAGTAATAAATCTTGACTCAAAGTTTCAAAATTACTTAACGTGCTGGAGTATACCCGGGCTGTAGGCACACTCCATAGCTCTACCGCAAATCCATGACAAACCCATGGAGTAAAGCCTGAAAAATTAATGGATTAAGTAAAAAGGCAAAGCATTTCCCAACATGAATATTGAGCTTCCTATCTGGCTATCCACAGAGCATAAAATGTATGTCACTTATAGGGCAATAAGCAAGCCAACGTGGCCTTTAACACCTTCTATGCTGAAAGTCAGAAAAAAAATTCAGCTAACCATCCAACTGCCCGATTTGAAGCTTTAATTTAAAAGAATATAATTGCTGAGACTCTGTTAAGTCTATCCTTGATTTAACTTTTTAAATGCAGAACAAGATTACTGTAACCTATCCGAGTGAATACTGCAGCTGTACTACCTCAAAACAGCACTGACTCTCAGATAGCTCCTCTGATACATAATGTGTTCTTTAGTGCTACAGAAAAAAATACATCATCATTTCCTGTGTTCTGTGGGAACCTAGACTTCCTGAGAGCGCCTTCAGCATAGTATCATAAATCTTTCCATCGAATACAGAAAGCAGGGTAAAACTTATTCTCTCACTCAATCTAACTTATTTCAGGAAGCTTTTTTTCTTCATACAACATCTAGCAGGTAGAAGTAGTACTGTATCATTCTCCGGTGCTTTTGGCTCCTATGTTTTTTAATTTATATCCACATTTTAAATTGCTATATTAAACATAGAAGAGGGAATGTTATCTGGCATACGTTATCATCTGAGGTTTAATTAGACATACGGTAGAAAAGCTCTGCAATACCATTCTCTTCACGAGCAGATAACCATTTAAAAATTCCTTTCCAATCAATCACTTTTTGTCCTTTCTATAAGAATTGGCTTATGACAGGTAGAATGATCAATAATACATGCACATAGGCTGTGAAGTATCAGCATGTTATATGTCATATAGAGAACTCAAATGAAGCTTATTATATTGCCTTTTAAATAGCATTGTGTTTTCTCTGCTACTGGTCAGCATTGTCATCCTCAAACCCTATTCTTAGGGATCTATAACTCCAGGTACTATGGTAAAAGCAGAAAAGGTCTTCAGCAGCAAGCATATAAGACTACAGATTGGCAGCCTTGTAGGGCTTCCCAACACTACCCAGGAAAGTGACATTAACCTAAACTAGAACACCCACTCTAAGGGTATGTCTACACTACCCGCCGGTTTGGCGGGTAGCGATCGATCTATCGGGGGTTGATTTATCGCGTCTAGTTTAGATGTGATAAATTGATCTCCAAGCACTCTCCCAGAGACTCCTGTACTCCACTGCCATGAGAGGCACAGGCGGAGTCAACAGGGAAGCAGCAGCAGTCAACTCAGTGCTGTGAAGACGCCACGGTAAGTTGATCTAGGTATGTTGAGTTCAGCTACACTATTCTCATTGCTGAAGTTGTGTATCTTAGGGTGATTCCCCTGCCTCAGTGTAGACCAAGGCTATGAGACGAGTGGGCCATTCAGGGTTTGTCTACACTGAAACAATCTGCCTGTGGCTGGACCAGATCAGCGGGCTCAGACTGCGGGGCTATATAACTGCAGTGCAGATGTTCAGTCCAAGCTCTGGGACCCTGCGACAGGTCAGGGGCACCAGGGCCCAGGCTCCAGCTTGAGTCTGAATGTCTGCACTGTAATGTGATAGCACTGCAGCCCAAGACCCGTGAGCCAGACTCAGCTGACATGGACCAGCAATGGGTGAGTTATTGCACTATAGACATACTCTCAGTCTCAACAGCCACGTAGTCCGCTGCCTCTCTCCTGAGATTGTCAACAGACTGGAAAATTATTATGGATTTTGCGATGCAAACTAGAAACTGGACCAGTCAACACAACATAGTGTGGCAGGGTGCTGGCCAGGAGGGCCTGAGCCAGCCCCGCTGCCCCTTTAAGAGGGAGAAAAGCCCTCTGCAAACCCCCAGTGCAGCAAGCCTAATTAGCCACCTGGCTTGCAGCCTAATCAACCTGGATGGGTTGCACCTGGCAGCCTCCTCTGAGGGATAAAAGGCTGCCAGGAAGGAAGCCCAGGGTGGTGGTGGCAGGAGCTATTCAGAGCTGAGTGTGTGATGGTGGGGATGGTACAGAGTGTGTGTTTGTATCACTGTTAGCTGGACTACTTAGAGTCCATAGAGCTGTATCACTGTTAGCTGGACTACCTAGAGTCCCTAGAGCTGTGTAACTGTTAGCTGGACTACATAGAGTCCCTAGAGCTGTGTAAACTGTTAGCTGGACTACCTAGAGTCCCTAGAGCTGTGTAAACTGTTAGCTGGACTACATAGAGTCCCTAGAGCTGTGTAACTGTTAGCTGGACTACATAGAGTCCGTAGAGCTGGGTATTAATGAGCTATCAAGAGCTGAGTGTGTATTAATGAACTGTTTAACCTGTATATATTGGTGGTGGGGTCCTGCACTGTAAATAAAAGGGCACTGTTGGAGCAAAAAAGGGTTTCCTGCCTGTGTTCCTGAGGGGAGTGAGAAGGCGGTCTGTCACAATAGTCATGACTTTTGGTCATGGACTCAGTCAAATTTAATCTTAGAAAGCTCAAATTCACCATTTCTGAGAGAAAAATGCGTGTAAGCTAATGAAAATGGCAAAATATCACCATAGATTAACTATGTCAGTACAAAACACTACTGTTTGCATCTGAATAACTTTCATGTCAGTCTCTTGGGAAAGATAAGTTGATTATTGGACAGGTCTTCATTAGAGGACCTGGGTTGGCTTAAATAAATATGGAGGCCCCTGAAAAACATTGAATCGGAACTTCGCCTCCTGGCTCTAAACCCCAAATATAGTGTGCAACTTTTTCCCCCTTCCCTGTAAACCTCCACAGAGGGACATACTCCCAATGGGGCAGGAAGGCATGTTTAATCACAAGTACTTGTAGAGGAGGTAAAGGGAAAAACAGACAGACTTTCAGTTAAGCAGAGGAAGAGACGTGCCTGAGCCCCAGCCAAGACTGTGAGAAAAAGGGAAGTATCTGGGACTTCCAGGAGGCTCAACAGAACTCTTTCTCCCTATCTTGGTACTTGCACATCCCCCATCACCACAATATCTGATCACCTCTCAAAAATAATGAATTCACCAGCACAATACCCATGTCGGGGGGGGGGGGGGGGAATATTATCCCAATTTTAGAGAGGGGAAATTGAGGTGGAAAGATTTATCCAGAATCACACAGTAGTCTATGGCAAAAATGGGAAATTAGCACAGTTCTTCCAACCCTCAGCCCAGTATCTTAATTATAAGACTGTCCTTCCTCTCAGTCAAGTTATCCTGACAACAACTTGGCCTCCATACTACACAATACTGGAGTACGAGGAATAAATCTCTCACTAGCAGTCCATCCTGCTCCTGGCGAGGCAATCCTGATGCGATGGCATTAAGTCTGTCAGCCTTTTCTCAACCAGCCCTGCAATGGCAGGGGGGGATGGATTCATGGTTTTCCTTCTCTAATGACAATGATGTTGTGACACTATGGTCCATATTCTTTATAGAAATATTGTTATGATTATAGCACATCTAACATGTATTTTATGCAAGATGGGTCTTGTGAGGTATCATTGGAAAGGTTATGATTTACTGAATATGATTATCTTATTTGTATTCATGTATCATTTTTGTATCTAAAGTTAGGAATATTGACTATTCATCTGTACTACAAAAGTGTTTGCACCTGGGGAATGCCCACCAACAAAATGTAACCCATTTCGCTGGTTAGATGGGGACAAGTAAAGGAATAATTTGGGAGAGCAATAGGTCTTTGAAGATGCTAATCTCCCACCTTCCTGGGATGCTACAAATGGCCTTTGACTCATGACTGCTTTGACAATACAGGGTCATGTGACCATGTCACCTGGTACTAGGCTCCATTATAGAATAGCAGTATTTTTCCACTGAGGGGTGGGTGGGAATCATATTGAAAGACAAGGATTCCCGCTATATGTGAAACCTATTTAATGCAAAGAAGTGAGTTAATCAGGGTTCATTCTTATCTGAATTCCTGCCCAGGATGACTGCTGGAAGCATCTAAGCAGAAACAAAGTCAGAGTGTGGGCAGGGGGAAAGAAGGACTGAGTCCAGGCTAGGAAAGGTGTCTGGCCTGTGAAAGAAGTACCTGGAGTTTTAAGCAGCAAGCAAGAGCAGCTTGCCTTCAAGGACCTCTGCAATCTGCCTAAACCAACATTAGGGTGAGAAATGGGTAGTTACAACCAGTTTTCTTAGTATATTAAGCTTAGGTTGTGTGTTTCATTTTCTAGATAATCTACTTTGATCTGTTTGCTATCCCTTTTATTCACTTAAAATCTCTCTTTTGTAGTTAATAAATTTATTTTTGTTTTCTCTAAAACCAGTCTGTGGAATTCATAACTAGCAGGAGGGAAGAGGGGGCAATAAGCTGTGCATATCTTCCTCCATATTGAGGGAGGAAGCACATTTAATGGGCTTACACTGTACAGTATAAGACTGTATAATTTTGGGTTTACACTCCAGAGTGGGCATGCACTTGAGTGCTTGGCGGTTCCCTAGCTGAGCTTTCCCCTGCAGAGCTGATCTCAGTGTCTGTGTCTTTCTGCAGCTGGGTGTGTCCCTACCTGTGTGTGGGCTGAAGAAGGCCTGAGGTCAGCAGGACACTGTAAGGGAGCCCAGGCTGGTGGAACAGGCTGCAATGGGGGGTTACCCATCACAGATATTACTTGCCTTTTTGCACAGTTCTAGCTCATTAAAAGGTAAGGCAGCCAGTTCTCTCACCTTCAATTTGCAGCACTTCAACTTTAGCTTAATAAATTAGAGATGGATTATTGTCCTAACTTTGAATCAGGTTAAGAACTAGGGGCATGCTTGATATTTCATGGGTGAAGATGCGGAGATGCTGAAAATTGTGATCAACAAGACACTAAGCTAAAGGATGCTGCAGAAGAATGCCAAAATCAGGTAGAAAGGAAAGGAATGAGAAAGGGGGCTGGGCAACACCACAGAGTGTGAGACACCTAATGAACAATGGACAGAAGGAATGAGGATGGAACATGATAATGACAGTAACAAAGACAAATCAACCCCGCAGCTGGACTACTCATAGGAATTCCTGACTGATTATGCCAGTTCTTCCTTGAATCCTCTGAACAGCTTCATTAGGATAGGTGCCAGGGGAACAATCATTAGCCCTAATTATACAGAAAAAAACAGCCAATTAATGATGGTTTTAATGAGAAAATAGCAGTCATACAAGTACAAAACCGAGAGTATAATTTTGTAGTTGATGCAATTTCTTCTGCTCTAAGCTATTGCTCATCTATACTGCCGTACTGGCAGTCAGATCTTCACATAACAAAAAGCTTAGTTTTATGTGACCATCCTCTAGACTTCCATATTGATTAATCAAGTTCCAAGTTGCTGCACACTAAACATGAAGAGCTGTCATGTATATATGAATATATACAAAGAGAAAAAATGTAGAGCCGGTAAATATCCATTGGTTAGGAAAGAATATAATACTCTCAAAAATATCCTATGATCACAATTGAAAAACATAAGTTTGTGCAGCCATACTATGTCCCATGGTCTGTTTTACTGGAGAGGCAGTCTACTAATTAGAGCAGATAACTAGCAAGTCTAGGACTAAATGACAACTAAGTGGGCACAGATCCATGCTTAGGTATTTGAAGGGTATCAACACTAAGGAAAGAGAGGAATGACTGAGAATAGTAGAAAGGGCATATTAAATAAACTAGACGTACAGGTAATAGGATGAAACTATAGGGAAAAAAATGAATTTTTTTAAAAGGACATTTCCAATGCACTTTTCCTAAATATGTTGTTAATTCTCATTTTTTTGTTGTTATAACAACTTCTTCAGTGATTAAAAGGAAAAACACTGAGTTTGATTTGTTGTCTGAGGAAAAACACTGAGTCTGATTTGTTGTGGCAGGGGTGTTGGTAGTCAATATTTTAATTCTGTTTAGAAAAAAAAACACTAGAATGTTTAAAGACATTTGCTCTATGCTCTACAAAACATATGTAACAAAAGTAAATCAGGCACATTTTCAATACAACAAGCTTGGTAGTGTTTCTTTAAATGTTAAGATGATGAGCTACCTTACATTTCCCTCTCTTATGGCTTCTCACCAAGGAATGGAAACTAGCAACATATCTCTCAGCAACGGAATTAGGCAACACTTGCTTTTAGAAAAGGAAAGTTGATCTTTTGGAGGAGTTTACTTCATCAACACTGCATGGTTACTGGAAGCAAAGCTGAGTGAAATATTCACAATGAAATCCAAACTATGTGAAGCTTAGCTGGTTTGAGATTTCATGAAAAACTATTTCTGGTTGTCAAAGACTCAGCACTTAGATCAGGTTTGCCAAATGGTTCACAAAAAGTCTTGACCCTTTCATGTGAACCTGGGATTATAGACCCTTTTGCATAATACACAATTTAAAATGTTACTATGGCACTATAGAGAACCCTCAGGCATCACAGGTCCTAGAGAGCATCCTTTCCTGGCCACTCACAAGGACTGCTGAGGGGAATCCAAGCCTGTGTGCTCTGGATCTCCAGAATTTACTAGTCCCTGCAGCCTGAACTGAGTCCAGCCACTGCTCTCAATTTCAAGATACTTAGGAAATGGCAGAGTTGGAGGAGGAGCAGCATGTGGCTGCTGGCTATAGGGTCCCTGGTTGGGACCTGGAGTAGCGGGTGGGCCCAGATCCCATTCTCCCATACCCCTACTTGTCATGGAGGGGAGTGGCCTGCGCATGGACTGCACTTTACCACTGAGGCAAGTGTCTAGAACCTAGACTGAAGTTTGCTGCTGAGGCAAGTTGTTGGACTGAGGACTGTCAGTTCCCTGGAAGGGGGGAAGAACCAAGTGAGGCACAGTGGAGGACTGTGTCTAGAAAAGGATGATACCATCCAGGGAGTGAAGCAGGTACTGGAGATGGAATCAGAAGTGACAATGGGCGAAACACCACCTGAGGAGGCTGCCCTGGCAACCTCAAGATAGTTCCCAGGACAGCCATCAGGAGGCACTGCAATGATAACTCTATGTTACACTCTGAAATGTTAACTAAAATGTGGATTTAAAAAAGTCTGAAATACTGTTTGAAATAACAAATAATCACATAAATTTCAAAACAAAGCATAAGATTAGCTTCTCATTCATTTACTATAGTTAACAAGACCAAGTTTTACAGTTCAATATTTCCCCCAATAATTTCTGTTAAAATTACTAAGGTCAAATGCATGTCCTATCACTATTCTAAAGTACTCATTTAAAATTATTTATTCTTATGAACCACCAGTCACTAAAAACCATCCAATCACTAAAATAATCACAGAAAATTAACCCAGAAGAGGTGCAACTGCATTTGAAGCAAATTATCTGCAGAAGTCCAATTTCTATTTGTCAAAAAATGGTCTGCAGTCTTTTGCCCAGCTCTTTTTTCAACCATTTTGGGAGAATCACATAACCCGGAACTTGGCAGATAAACAGCTTATCTTTTAATTCACATTTAACAACATTTTAGTAAAATAGCCAAAGTAGGTGCCTTTCCGATGTCTTTGTCAACCAAGTTATCACAATAGTAACTCATTCTAAATATAGGGGGAAATGGCTGTACATGATATAACAGTGAAAAAAATTGGCAATGGAGTAAAGAGGAACCAAATGATTTGTGCATTATATGTTCTCATTCCTTCCATTTTGTCAATAAAACTTAAAAAAAACCATTTTAAATTAAATCAATGCAGGTTAAGTAAAGCACAACAATTGCAACCCGTCTCTCAACTAGCATACCAAAATCTGACACCTGTATTTCCAGATACTTATTTCCTCCTGTATCATTCTACTCCTGGATTTCCAGGGGTAATTACAATTCTGTTGCTCAGGAGTAGTGCTTGACTCCTCACTTTTTTAATAAGAAAATTACCATGGCCCAGATAAGCCTATTTCATAGAATCATAGACGCCAGAGATGAAAAAGACCTATTAGACCTAAGTCATTTAGTCCATCCCCCTTATCAGTGCAGGATTGTTCCCAACAATATATTTCTTTCCTTTTGCTAGGCAAGTAACATCTAAATTATCCACAGTGTAAAATACCCACAGATAATTAATTACATGCTTTCAGTGAATGTACAGTATAAATGACACCGAAAACTTAAGATCCCATACTAGCAGAGAGCAGCTAGAATTCATTTACAAAGCAAACAATAATGTTGTTCACCAGCTCCTTAATTTACTACTGGGTGTCTTGTAACATTTTCTTTAACTTTCACAATTTAGCTCTCAGAGAATAACATTCTTTTCCCACTGACCCAGTTTAATTTTCTGCTACATGTTTTATTCCATTTCATTTCCAACTTTGTTACCAAAATAAAATAGCCCAATCTTTCTTCTTCTTCACTTCTGTCAGGCAAGTCTGGCTGTACTGTCACCACAAAAGAGCATAAAATGTATCTAAGCAATGGATAAACGTTTAGAAGGTGTATGCAGGGAAAGAAATTTCACTTAAAAAAAAATCCTTGTATGGCATTTTGTTTTAAATATTTTTTAAAGGTCAGCTATTCTTGAAGGACTTTAAAGGTTGAGTAGGTGGATCTCAATGTCTGAGCAAAACAGAATATATCATATGATACTGAAGCGGCGCAGGGAAGACATGCCTGGGAGACTGATAAATTACGAGACCAGTGATCATCATACTTCACCTACTTCATTTTTGCACTTCCCATTTGTGTTCCAGATTACAAAGAAAATAATGTTTCTGTTTAGTTTTCTTGACTCTCCTTGCATACAGTATTATGCATTTGTCACTATTTCAACATAAGTTGCATTTTAGATCCCTTTGTAGTACCTCTCTAGGGCACCCCTCAAGTTACAGGGTTGGTGTTCTTTCCTCTCTCAAGATTCAACCCCTCTTGGACTGGGTTATAGGTCCCTCCCAACCCTGCCCCCCCCCCACTTCATTTCCCAACTCTTTAAACAAGACCTGTCCAACTATATTTGGCATCTGCAAGAAAATTCTTCTCCAGGAGCCTGTGACCAGCTGCTGATTAAAGTGACTCAGAACAGTTTTATCAAAACATACATTTTTTTTGTACAACCAAAAGGTACATAACAAGCAAAGAAAGGGGACAAAACAACAAAAGACTCATATCTCTGTGTCTTACCCATCTGGGCAATGAGGAACAAGCATTTTTTCAGTGTCTCTTTGTAAGTCTCACCTTCTGTCCATACCTCCTCATTCCCTCCCCCTGTATGCCGGAGGATTTAATGGTTTAATGTCCCTTTGATCCTAAACTCTGACATTGGGAGAATAAATCTGCTAACCTGGCTGGAAACAGGTAGGTAGGTTTCCTGATTAACATTCCACCATTGTTCTCATAAGATCTCTTGGTATTCTCTGTTAAAGTATTTTCCCTCTGCCATTGTTTCTTTTTTTGTTTGCTTTTTGCCTAACAGCCTCCTTTGATTTAACTCTGTGTAATTAGACAGAATAATATCAAGCAGTGAACTGAGGTACATATGATCACCACAACAATTATACTCATATCTCCCTCTTTCTCTACACGGTATCTGTGTTTTTTGGGGCGATATAACAGGAGGATTAATTGCTCTATGGATTACCCACACAAAAACATCAAGAAGATCTATGGAGAAGCTAACCACACTGACAACCTGAATTACTACCTCAATGTTATGAAACACAATCTGAATAGGAAGATCGTGCTCAAAGACATGTGGTGATTGTGTTACTTTTTATTACCGAGTCAACATCTCATGACTGGTGAACGGTCTTAAAGCCCCACCTGTTTTCAATATACAATTTATATGGAGAGTCAAAAGCACAATATGTAGGAAGTCAAAAGGCAGCCTAGCAGTAGGGATGATGTATCAGCATTTGAAGTGTTAAATGCATTTCTCTGCTCAACATCCCCTGAAATGGCTTCATATCACCCAGTATAAGGACTTCCTTTCATGAATGGGTAACTATTTTATTTCTCCTCATTAAGTTGAATCCTGTACTTTTCTTTGTCCTTCTTCCCTCACAGAAGGAAGGGCTGAAGTTGTTATTTACCAGTGTTGGCCTTTTGGCCTATGAACTTTCATTAAAACATCTATATGAGAACACGTCCAAACTGTCTGGTCCACCATCTGATATTTTTTTCATTTTTAAAATATTACTTTCATACAGATGTGTGCAACATACTTGATGCTAAAGGCTCAAACACACTCAGAACAAGGTTTGGTTCAAGTTTCTGAACTTGCTTCAGTGCTTTGTTTCGCCCAAATTCTGCTAGCTTTTGCCAGCCTTGTCAAAATCATATAATTTACTGCTGTACTTGCATAGCCACAAACATTCTAAAACTGCTGTCCATGTGCTCTGTTGGGAGTTTCAACTATGCGTGCTGGGAAAAATTACAAGATTTTTTTCTTTTCTAATGCGGCTACCACTAGACCGACTTCCAGAGAACCAGTAAATTGATACAAACATGTCTGAGCCTGAACTTTGTAAAAATCTCATTGAGAACCCCCTGGTTATGTAAATATTGGGGACATTCACACCCCAGGTCTTTCCACATTTCAGGGTCTGAACACAAATGACTCCAAGTCACAAATCAATTACGTACAAATTGGTGCAACTGAAGTTTTAGTCTTCCCTCTCACCTCTGGAATATTTGTACCATATAAGTGTACACCAATATTGTACACCAATAAGTGTACCATCTCATCCTTAAACAGAAAAAATATGGTTAGTACAAGTTTCTTTAAATAAATCCTCAGTATTCAAGTCTGCCTATGAAAGAATTCTGCTACAACATTTCAGAGAGTGTATTTATGTGTGCAAGAAACTCAGCCTCATCTTTTAGCAATCTGTATAGAAAAAGCTCACATACAACTCAGACTATCACAAATTCAATTTTGCCACACTGCCATGAAAAAAGGACTATATAAACTGCATAGAAACTTATTTGGGGGATAGTACTGCTCCCAAAACTCTTGGGATAAAGTGCAAGATGATATGAATTGCTTATCAAATGCTACTGAAAAGAACAGCTGAAATATAAAAGACACTAATGAACTTGCACCATACCCTGCTATCCAAAACAGACAGCCCAGACTTTTGTGATTTGTACTTTATTTTTTTCTTATTAAAATCTCCCTAGTTCAAAACCACAAGTATTTGAAGGGACAGCTTGTACGCTACTAATCAAGGTAAGTGCTTATTGAGAACATCACAGCCTGAACTGAGTAATCTCCCTGAAATCCTCCTCTCTTTTCTTTACATGGGAGACCTGAAGCTGGCCTTTATTTTTAATACACTGTGAAACTGGGACCTGATCTCTCCCTATTATAAGTAAGGTCATTGTTGACACACTCAATCTAAAGAATTAAATATGCATTACAGCTCTCAAGAGGCTAAGTGAAGTTACAGCAGGGTAATAAGAACTAAGACCTATACTGAACCTGAAGAGTGTTTGCAAATTCCCTTTTGTATAAAAAAAATGGTGAGGGGAAAAATTGTCTTCTGAATATGATGTACCGGTAATTTTTCATACTATTTTAAGTCTGCAAATCCTCTCTCTTCATACACTAAAATATCTAGATCCACTAAGCAGAAATGTACGCAGGAATCTCCAGGCCAAATGGAGGTGATATTAGCCTCCACAAAAAGGTCTCCAGGAAGTAATTTATAGTTATTCACAAGGGGAAACTTTACAAAATTTTCCAAAAATGCAAGCATGGCAGCAACTCCTGCTGGGATCAGGAGTATCATTTGCAGCACTACTTTAACCAGTGTTTCACCTCCCCACTTGTCAATGTATAAATCTTACATCATCACTGGGAATTACTGAATGACACCTGGGGACTGGACTGAACAAGGATAAAAAGAAAAGACTCCCCCCCCCACCCCCTGGGGAAAAAAACACGCAAACCCCCCCACATGCTTCTTTATACCAGACCAGCTTGAAAGAACGCCGAGTCGAAATGTTTTGGTCAGGCTAATTTAAAGTGTGTTTATTTTAATTTACAGGGATTCAGAAAATGGGAAAAAGGAAAAAAATGGAGCTAGTACATTTCAGTTAGAAAATGACAGTTATAAAATTGTTTTTTTAAAACAAATTTACAGTATAACAGCTACTAAACCTTTTACCATTCCCATCAACATAATGATCTCCATATTTTAACAATATTTTCTAAACAGGTGAGAAATCTATAAAAATTGTCATTTTTTCCAAAATCATTTCTGAAATCTATTGTCATACTCCAGGTATTACAAAGGCACTCACTACTTGCTCAAAATGGGCTCATGCTACTATAGTCATATCTGAATTCTTAATAGTCCAAAACTGGAAGTGAGCATATCCAGGATTTTTGTTCAGTCCTCTCCCAATGTCTACTTTGGGCAATGCTGTAGGTAAGAAAGCGGACAGTGAAATTTAGGAACATGTACATGTGTAGCATAATTGTCCACATTTCTGTTTTGCAAATTCTCTCATTTCATATTTGAAAGTCCAGTTGCACACTGTAATCAGCAGATTATGCTGCCTTCCTTAATCTTTTAAAAATCTTTGATATTTAAATTCTTCTAAGTATCTAAACAAAAGACAAGTAAAAACTTACTGTTTTGGGGAGAGAAAGAATTTTACAAGCTAAATTTGAGCCCATTGTGAATTTGCTCAGTCAACTTACAATCCTCTGAAACACAGAAGTTAAAATACAAACAGGGACATAATTTAGATTATCAAAGCATGCAAACGTTGTTGTAAGGTTGTCATGCGTTTCTAAGACTGCAAACTATTCAGGGCAATAGACCATGTCTCCCAATATGTTTGTAAAGCATGGAGCACTCGGGAGTGCCAGAAGCGGACAGAGACTCTGAGCTCTGTTTGCCTCACTACAAATATTAAGTGAATATAATAATCTAACAAGAGCAATAACCACCAGTAGCAATAAAATATATTAATAATTCCAAATGGGATTTGCATTGCAGAAAATTGATCTCAGACACCAATGACCTAGCTACATAGATTTCATAACCTGGAGTATACTAGATGGTAATATTTACAACTACTAGTATAAATAAGGGGGGGGGGGATGGGACCAGCCGCCTCATGCTTGCAAAGAGCTCTTGTAAAGGTTAGAATGACTTTTCTGAGAGTTGCACATACTTATCAGAGCAAATCCATCCTCAGTTTTTATGGATGGACAAACACATACAGATAGGGACTATTTTAGCTATTTTTTAAAAAAACTGATTGATATTTATTTTTACAATGATGATAACACAACAAGGAGGTAGGAGCTGGGAAAGCTTCCCTCCATCTCAATATTGGACACCAATGTTCATCAAATGCTCATTCTTCCCCTTGAAACAGAATTGGCTGTGTCACTGATCCGTGTGTTTGTTTTTAAAATAACCAGTGCCACTTGGACAAGCCTAAACTTGAGACCATCAAATTTAAATTACATGTGAACCAAGAAAATATATCTATCCTGGTCTTCCAAAAAGTAATGTTAGGTGGTAAACGAAAAAGTTTTCTCTTTCTTTCTTTCCTTCCATCTCCCTCCTCCCATTGAAGTACTTGATTTTAGAGGCGGCTATTGATGGAATGTTCAACACTTGGCAAAAATTTCACATTTATAAGTCTGTATTTGTCATGCTACCGTTACAGGGGGGTTAGGACTTGCAGCACAACATGTTATAAAGCACTTGTATACTGAGGGTTTTTAGTGTATTTTTCTGATCTTCATGCATGACAAGTTACCCTACAGAAAGTAAACTATCCCGTCCATTCCACAGCCATAAAATTAAAAGGAAAATGTTGTATTAATTTTGATGGAATGGAACAGCCAAACATGTTAATATTACCCAGTCACTGACCAACATTAAACAATGTTAATTCTGGGGTTTGGCATACAGACACGTCAGCCTGCTTAATACTATGGCAAATACATTATTGATCATCATTTTAACCATTTATTACAGATAAAGAAAAGGCAGACTAGACTATTCTCTGGACTATTGTATACTGACCTACTATCCATATTAAAAATCTAGACCTACCATTTCAAAAGTGACCAATGACTTTGGTTGCCTAAACTGAAGCACCTTAAAGTGGCCTGATTTTCAGAAAGTGCTGAGCACCCACACTCTGACACTCAGATAAGCAAGTCTGAAGCTCAGCCCCTCAAGTCAAGGCACCAAAACTCACTCGTCACTTTTGAAAACGTAGGCCCTATTTTTTGGAGCAGAATTAAATGAAGAAACTTGTAAATAAAGACTGATAGATCGACAGAGAAAGTTGGGTGAAGAAAAAAAAGAGAACAAGAAAGTCTGAGTCCTTGACTGTGTAAAATATTGTTTGATATCAGGGAGTAAAGATCTATTTCTAGTGCTAAGAATTAAAATTAGCTCACTCATAACTAGGCAGACAAGTTGTGCTTGGACACCTGAGTAACTCTTAATACTGGAAAGGAGGCAAATGTATAAAACTCAATGAAATCTCCTGTTCTTCCCCCACAAAGTATTTCTGGTCTCCTAAATGTAAGCTGAAAAACTATTTTTGCCTTAGAGTACTCCACATGGAACCATTTCCATCTTCTAATCATTACAACCTATCAGCTGGTCAAAGTTTTGGATGGAATATTTTGGACTCATCCTTCCTATTAATAATAGTTAGAAGAGGCCAAGTAACCACCATAATGCATAATATTAAGTAGAGATACACGTGCCCTTAAGTGTATCAACAGTTACATTTTCATGTTTGATGCGTTATGTAGCAAGGATTCCAAATTTAATAAAAGTAAATTATTTTGAGTTGTAGGTAGGTGAATAAAAGGATTACTTAATATTCTAAGCATTAAACTATAAACACCAATACTGTCTAAAAGCACAGGTGTATATCCTCTCAGGGGCCCATTCAACTTTCATAGATTCATAGAATATTAGGATTGGAAGGTCCCTTGAGGTCATCTAGTCTAACCCCCTGCTCAAAGCAGGACCAATCCCCAACTAAATCATCCCAGCCAGGGCTTTGTCAAGCCTGACCTTAAAAACTTCTAAGGAAGGAGATTTCCATCCTTCTGAGACAGAAACAGATTTCCATGCAGTTCACTATGCAGGCATACTTCAAGAAAATCCTTAACATTTTCTTTTCTGCATGGACATTAAAATATGCATAGCATTTTCTGCTGAGTGTATGATTTTTGCCTTGGTATCCAGGGTGAAAATTTCTCCTCCTTGATACCATTGTGTGGCATACTAGTATGGTACCCTACTTTCACATCAGAGGTAGCTGTAGTTTAATAATGTGTATGTTAAAGTCTGTGGAATGCTATAATATCTGAGGTGTTTATGCACTCACCCTTGATTTTTATGGTGGTGAAAAGTACATAGCCTTGATTTAAGATTTAGCAAGTTTAATCTCTATGCAGAGTGATGAGGGACATGGTCCACCCAAACCTGAATTATAAACTGTCAAAAATAAGGAATAATAAAATAAACACAGATGGATGCTTAATTGTACAGCAGCACTATATTCCACAATGCTGCAGACATTACTTCTTGGGATATTAAAACCTTAACTGCACCTACACCCCTGCTGGTCAGAGGTTCAGATTCTTACCAACAAGGGTACTCCGCCTTGAGTTATTACAGTCCATGACCCACCTTCTTTCAAGGGCAGAGGTCCCCAAAGGAATTATAATTTAATCCACAAAGCTCAGTGAAATTTACATTTAACCATAGGTTTGCATTTGAAATCTGCAGCCAGAACTGCCTTCTTGTTGCAACCAGCATCTTAAATTCCTGCTACAGTAAACCAAGCAGCTGTGCATAATATTGCATGGCATTGTACACACTTGCACATAAACAACCAACACCCAGTGTCCTTAAATTAATAAATAATTCCATGAAATCAACAGCTTTTGCAAAACATAAAAAAGGAAGCAGTTTTTATTTGGGACACAGATTATTGGAAAGATTTTGATTTTAAAATCAATGAAGTGACATTGAATTTATAGCAGTGTAATGGAGATCAGAATCTGACCTATGGTACAGGAATAGTTTAACTTTCTGTACACTGGAATCCGCAACTTGCTTAATATGGTTGAGAATAGGGAAAAAAAAGAAAATATTCAACATTCATATTGGTCAAATCTTTTGGTAAGGATAAATAAACATTGCAAATATCCAGTTTATTGCTGTGCTGGCATTTCATTTTTCTCTTCCTCTGCAATTGGCAAGGAGAGTAAGTATGTGTTCACTTTGCACATGGAAACCTGCAAACTCCTGATTCATTAACAATAGCTAATGTGCAGTTCATTTGATTTAATATGGACAATTTTTTCGTTCAGACATTGATACAAATTGCACCATCAATTCTTTGCCCCAGGTACAGGGTATAAAGCTATAGAAGAGGATCATGCTGCTCTAAACCCAGACCTGCAAAATGTTTAACTTTCATTAACTTCAGCAGGTGTCGAGAATACTCTGTACCTCGCAGAATCAGGCCCTAGCTGACCATCTTGTTAATGCATGACATGCCCATTCCCCAGGGTAACTTAGATCATCCTGTATTGTGTGATGTTACTAATCACCATTTCCTTTGTTTTCCCATAGGAAAAACAAACGTCATCGCACAAAGCAATAGACAAGGGAGGCAAAACTAGAAGGCACAGAGATGATAGATCTACTGCATCTCAGCCTCCTTGTTTCTTGTCTGTTTGCTCTGGCTGCTGCTGCAGTTGAAACCAGCATGGCTTTTTTAAGAGAATGGATGATATGGTGTCACTGAGTAATTTTGCTTTTCAATGTGCTCCTGTAAGGAAGTATTTTGTGTCATATCATTGAAACCTTTCATTGAAATGTTTATGTTTAATGTATTTGCCATGAAATAGCCCGTGGCTCAGACAACATGTAAGTAAAAATTTGGATAAGCTCAACTCCCTACATTAGCCGTGAAAATGGCTCTCAGAGCATCTCTGTGTACACTCAATAAAGAGGCTTCTAAAATGTTGCATGTCATGCACCCGTGCTATTAAGGATCCACATTCTATAGTTCAAGATGCAAGAGTGATATTTTCCTAAATTCTCTTTCCAGAGGACAGTACATCACAGACCACATTACCTCTAAATATTAAAAACAAAGTCATTGTTCCTAGAAGAACTTTGTAAGCATGCCCGGATGGCTACTCCTATGAGAAAGGCAACACCGTACATACTAAGATTAGCATTACTGGTTCTTTGCCAGGGTTTCCCCTGTGACTCTCTCACTAACATGTTATTTTAACAATCTGATAGGCTTCCCTCTGTAAACTAAAATGTCAGGAGGAACAGCTCCTTTCTTTGGCCCCAGTGAGGTTGAAAGACAAACTCTTGACCCATCACCTTGACCGTGCACAGTTGTCAATTTTGCCTACTGCAGCTGTCATATATTCGGGGGGGGGGGGATCAGCTGGCCGGAGCGAGCCAGGGAATAGACCTATTAGCATCTCTATGGCTCAGCCCAGTCTGCTTGATTACAAATTCATTCAAATTAATTAATTTTTAATTTCATACTACCTCAGCTATTATAAATCTAGTCAACCGAGCCAGCGAAACATTCACTGAAATATGAAACTGTCTATGAGACGCCTGATCAGAGGCTCAACTCTGGCAATCTGTCACTTGAGGGACAAGAAACAGGCAAATTACTCCTCACAGAAATTATTGGAAAATATTGCCTTGATTAATCATGCTGTTTCAAAAAGGTCACTAAGGGAAAAATATTATAGCAGTTTTGAACTCTCTAATCCAGCATTTGGGACTCAGGCATGTTGAATGATTTATTCAAAAAATCATCTTGCAAGACCATTTCCATTTTTTAAAATAAAGAAATATACTTTCTTTACATAATTAAAAATAGTAATGTTTTAAATATTAACAGTCCTACCCAGTCCTAACAGAACCATAGACATTAGAATAGTAACTGTGATCATTAAGAGACCTCTTTCTTTCTTTTCCTTATTGCAGATTTCTCCGTAACAACTCCAGGGAGAATGAAAAAAAAAAGTAAAAAAATCTTACCTTGAGATATTGGCAGCTGATTAAGAATCACCTATTTTCGCTCTCTCTCTCTCTTCTGATGATGCGGTCACTCACCAAATATTTTGCTTCCCTCCTTATCAACAATGTGCTTGAAATCCTCTGAGAATGAAATCTATATTAAAAAAGGATTTGCCTCAACAACTAAATCCTTCTTGATTAAGTGGCTTTTGATGGTCTGAAGTCTGATTTACAGGGAAAAATTTTTTTTTAAAAAAAATTCTGAATTATGGAAACTAGTATCAAGATTTGAGGGACAAATCTGACTCGGATGTAAAGTGGGCAAAACTCCACTTAAGCTGCTGCTTATACCAAATCTAAGGTTAGCCCTGAATTTTATAGACTGTGCTACAGTAGTGTATTTCCATCAATCTGGTGTTCAGTGGGCATGCACCAATTCAGTGTAATTTACATGCCAATGAGGCAAAATGGGGCTATAGCAGGAAAAGCAACTAATAGGAGGGAATAAGCTAAAGCAGCACTTCCCCACCTCCCCACCCACACTTTAACCTTCAAAGGAGCTGCTTTCCCTGCTATCCTAATTTCTATCCACTTCAATATTCACTTTGCACACACACTGAATGTCAGTTGGTGCAAACTAATATAATTTTAACACTTAAGAATACAAATTGGCATAACCAATATCCTCACCAAAGACGGAGATGAGCATGTACAGTACAACCTCAGAATTACAAACACCCCAGTTACGAACTGACCAGTCAACCACACACCTTATTTGGAACTGGAAGTATGCAGTTAGGCAGCAGCAGAGACCAAAACAAAAACAAAAAAGCAAATACAGTACAGTACTGTGATAAATGTAAATTACTAAAAATAATAAAGGGAAAGCAGGATTTTCTTCTGCATAGTAAAGTTTCAAAGCTGTATTAAATCAATTTTCAGCTGTCAACTTCTGAAAGAACCACAATGCTCTCTTCAGAGTAAGAACATTTCAGAGTTACGAACAACCTCTATTCCTGCTGTGTTCGAAACTGAGGTTCTACTGTATGTTATCACAAATAAACGGTGATAAAATGATTGTCCCACACCACCAAGCACTCTGCATATTTCACATATGTTCCTGAAAAACTATTATGTTTTAATAAATAGAAGAATGGCCATACTTGGTCAGACCGATGGTCCACCTAGCCCAATATCCTGTCTTCTGACAGCAGCCAATGTCAGGTGCTTCAGAGGGAATTTTGAGTGATCTATTCCCAGCTTTTCGGTGGTGGAGGTTTAGGGTCACCCAGGACATGGGTTTGTGTCCCTGACCATCTTGGCTAATAGCCACTAATAGAGCTATTATTCATTAATTTACCTAATTCTTTTTTGAACCTAGTTATGCTTTTGGCCTTAACATCCCCTGGCAATGAGTTCCACAGGTTGACTGTGCATTGTGTGAAGAAATACTTCCTTTTGTTCGTTTTTACAAGCTTTAGGGATTTTTTTTTTAACTGATGAATCCAGGTGCTTTCATTACTATGAATCCAACTGTACAGAGCTCAGAGGGGGCCATAAAAACCTCTGCCTAAGTATCTATAATGACCCCTCATCATATGAACACTTGGTATATAAATACTTTACAAATGATCTGAAATAGTTCTCTATATAAAAATGACAGCTTTACAACTTTATATTCCAGGCCCTGCGAAGCATAGAAGCAAATGCTGTAGGATTCAATGGAAAGCTGGGACTCTTCCCTTTCCCTTGGGATAAAACAACCAATCCTAGGTCTGTTGTGTTGTGAAATAAACAACTTTAAAACCATGACATTTTTAAGTGTATAAAAATAACACTGTGTAACGGGGTCACCACTCACCCCCGCGGCGCCTCCCGCTGGTCTTCTGGGGAATCAGCTCCTTCAGCGTCCAGAGCGCCCTCCGCAGGTTGATGCCCCGCTCCTTTGCTGGCCCCGTGTCCCTCCTGGACCCCGGAGCCCTCCAACTGTGGGGGCTGCACCCCTGCAGTACCCCCTTTGGTGTGAGGGTTTCCCCTCCCCGGGGGAACCCTCTACCCCCTATCCCCACCTCGCCTCAGAGTGTGCCACTGTCAGTCACCACTTGCCCCCGCTCACTGGGGCGGACTGCAGTATCATGGCTTCTCATCACAGGCAAGGAGGGTTGGCCTGCTGCTGCTATCTCCAGCCCTAGGCTGCCCCCTGCAACCCTGGTAGTCCTGGGTCGGACCTTGTATCAGGCCCGGAGGCCTGGGGCTCGTGGCTAGAGCCCACCCAGCTCCTTCTGCCCTGCCCCGCCCCAGCTCTGCCCTAACCCAGGTACCTGGCTCAGCTCCTGCAGCTAGGCCTGTCTCCCTCTGAATGCAGAGGAGACTGCCCCTTTGCCTCTCAGCCTCCCAGCCCTTATATCCTGGCTGGGAGTGTTTGGGGCGTGGCCGCCCAGCTGGGCCTCATGCCCAATCAGGCAAAGCCTGCTGGCTCCCAGCCTTAACCCCCTTCTGGACTATTTCAACCCCCTTTTGGGGCTTTTCCAAGCCCCTTCCAGTAGGGGGCGGGTGGTCACCCCGCCACACACTGATTGAATTTTGCTGAACTTGGCCTAAGCCAGGGTAGATTTGGAGGGGAAAAAAAAATGTTTGGAGGAGGTAACATTTTACTTTTTTAAAAAAAATGACAACTTTGAAGTTGGTCGGAGATTTAGAATTAGAGATAGTTTTTTTTTTAAAAAAAAAACAGCAACACCAAAGCATTTTAATGGATCAGTCTTCCGTTAGAACATGCAGTTCTGTCAAAATTGACACAATGTGCACGCATATATGTTTGTGTGACTATCTAAGTGAAGGAGTATACATTGACTAACAAAGCACATAGACCCTGGAATTAGATCATTAGACCACTGGAATCCTACATTGTTCAGAGTTTCAAAATTACTCTTGATTGTGCATAGATCACCCAGTACTATACTCCAACTTAATTTGGGTTAAGGTGTGTGTGTGTTTGGGGGGGAGGATATAAAACATCAGCTGAAAAAAGTGTTGTATCATTATAGCAAAGTTTATGTGAAGCGGGATCCTTTATTAGTGAGGGGAACAGAGAGAGCGCTGAGTTGGGGAGGGATTGTGCAGGATTTATGGCTTTAAAATAAAATTACTTTACACTACTGCTTTCAAAGACTCCACTGTTTGAATTCTCAGAGTGTGCACAGATTGCTTGCGTTATTTGACTGACAGCATTGAGTCTTTGCCTCTCTCACAAGGAAGAAGCTACATTCATAGCGTTTTCAATGGTTTATTCTTGAATTCTACACATATAAAAGAATGGAAGCTAACACCTGGGATGTAAGGAGAAGTTCACTATGACTCTCTTCCTGAAATGCATTTAGGTGGGCAAACCCAGCCACTCAGAGGGAACATTATGGAGTTCAATGGGGCTCCATATAGTTGCATGGTCTAAAAGAGTGGAGGTAGGGTGACCATTTAGCAACTATGTAAAAACAGGATGGGGGGTAGGGGGTAATAGATGCATATATAAGAAAAAGTCCCCCAAAACAGGACTGTTGCTATAAAAAGGGGAAATCTGGTCATCCTAATTAGAGGTCATTGCAGGATTGAGCCTAACTCCAGAAAAGACACATTTGCTGAATATTTAGCTATTTAAGAATGCTTCTTCATCTACTGTAAATAAGTGAACTAGTAATGAAAAAATCCTAAAATCAGGATTAGCTTTTTCCTATATTGACTTCATAAGTAATTTGATTGATGTAACCTGTACCTCGGCATCCCCACTGATCCATTTTGTTTGATTGCTACTTTATCACTTTTATCTTTTCCTCCCCTTTGTATTTGCAGTGAGAATAATAATAAAGAAAATATCAAAAGAAAAAGAAGAAAACACTAAAGGCAACACACTCACTCCATTACCAAGGGCAAAGTATATTCCTTTAAACACAAACTGACTTCTTACAGACTGACACAGTATACATACCTTGTATTAACACTACAAAAAGAAATTGTGTTGTCCTCATCTTTTACCTCCATAAATTCTGAGACAAGCTAATTCTACACCATACAGGAAACACATACTGTATATAGGAGCCACCAGAAACAATGTGGTGCTTTCTACACTGAATTCCTTCCATTAACATAGGCCAAAATGAAAACTTTCTCGCCTAATATCTCTGAAGTGGCTAGTATAAACCAGAATCTGAATCAGAGCCAACCACAATGTGGGTCTGATTTTGCAAAGACAAGATGCAACCAACAAGTCTTTGCAAAATCCAAATGTGGGTTCCCTCAACTTATTTTGTTGAGTATTAACTCACAGCCCCCTCCCCCTAGCCATTAAACACTTAAATCATACTGAACAAATAAAATCAATAGATCATATTATGATTTGCCAGCCTGGTGAACACTGAGTTAGATGATTTGCTTTAAAGGTACAGAATGTAATTTCAAGAGAAGCAGAACTCATACAACCTTTCCAGACTACTGCACCCCTTTCAGAGTGTGATTTGTCTTGCGTCCACAAGTTTCACCTCACTTTAAAACTATTTGCTTACAAAATCAGACATAAAAATACAGAAGTGTGATACAGCACACTATTACTGAAAACCTGCTTACATGGTAAATATGAGAAAGTAATTATAAAATAAATTGATTGGAATATATATATCGTACTTACATTTCAGTGTGCAGTAAATAGAGCAGTATGAACACATCATTGTCTGTATGAATTTTTTGTTTGTACTGACTTTGGTAGTGCTTTTTATGTAGCATGGTGTAAAACTAGGCAAATATCTAGATGAGTTCATGTACCCGCTGAAAGACTTCTCCATACTCCCATGGGTACGTGTACCCCTGGTTGAGAACTACTGTTCTAAGGCGTTTTCATACACCATGTACTACACAGATATACTAGTTTTATCTCTCTCTTTTCACAGGAAAAAATATCTCACTTTTGAATTGTTTCAAGTTACTGGGCTTCCTCTAATTTGAGAGAAGAATTTTAAATACAGATCGTAGAGTAGATTTTGTAATCATTAAAAGGCTAAGCCCTGACTGAAGCCAACAAGATCTTTTCCCAAGTAAGGACTGCAGGTTTGGCTCCTCAATGAATGCCTTCACTTAATACTGAAAGGTTTCATTGTTTAACCATATTACCAGTACATATGCATGTGTTCAGAGTCATTCACCACTCTCAAACAGCAAGGGGCTGCTATGGTACAGTGCAGTGACCACAGAGCTGAGAATCAGGAAAATTGAGTTCCATTTCTCACTCTGCTGTGGATTACTGCATGACCAATTTAATCTCTTTGAATTTCAGTCCTCTCTCACAATCTGTAAACTGCAGATGATAATATTGAATTAATGCTCCAACCCTCAGTGAGTTTTATGAATTAAGTAGCCGGCATAAATTTTGAGTATTATTGCTAATTAATTATTTAGGGAAAAGATATCTTGGTAAAATAATTATTGGTACAATGAAACATGTACCAAATACCTTCAGTAGGAAAACCTTGTATTTTAACAGATCACCCTAAAGTATCCCCAAATATGTCACCTTCAATAAGCAACTAAATTTTGCAGGCCAGTTGATGTGTCCCAGAAGACAGTTTCACTGTACTTACATAAACATTCATTCTTTTTTCTTCTGATTACCCACTGCAAGCAAAGATGCTCCATGTAAAGTCTGATTGAGCTAGAATTCTGAGGTTCTACAAACATTCTCTCTCCCTCATTTAGTCATTTTAGGAAATTCTGATAATCTCTCTCTGGGCTCCTCCAACCCACTCCCCCAGAGAAATGTATTCCATAGTTTCAGAAGTGCTGCCATCTTAAAAATGTCATGGCATTTGAGGAGCCAAAAAACTACAGAGTGTGTTTCAGCTGGTTCTTAAGCCTCGCAACATTCCTGGAAACCCCCACCTGAGGGAAACAATTCATATTTCAGAGTAAAGAAAATGGCACATAAAAATGTTCTATCGTCATAAAAATGTAACTAACAAAACTAAGAAAATATGAACTATGAAGTATTAATGAAAGTCATTCATTTAAATTACATTTCAGTAATTTATTGCACCGTTCAAATAATTATTTTAAAACAATGCTCTGTACAACATTACGAGCCTTCCTCAGGGTAAAATGGACTAAAACAGCTGTTACACAGGGAAGGTAATTGAATCACTGTTTAAATTAAGCTCAACACAAACAATCTTTGCTTCAGACACCAAGGTTGTTATGGGATTTACATAATATACAATTCTTCATTTTAATGTCAATTCTGGATTCCTTGTTCAGATGCTCCGTAATAGCTACACTTTAAAATGAAATTCTAAATCAGGTTTTCCTATATGCCGTCAGCCCAAAGGATGATATTATTATATTCTGATATCGTTTGTCTTCCTTTCCTTATTTCTTTTCATATTAGCTGTCCTGAGCTTTTAAATAAAATGTAGTCTGCATGCATTACTCTTCAATATTAAGTAACATTTTTCTGCTGCAAGTACTGCCACTGGGGCATTTCCAGACTGTCCAAAACACTCGATGGCAGCAGTGGTCTGGGGGGCCAAATGTGTCTCATGGTTACTCTAATCTTGGCTCATGGAGACTGCCAATCCCAGCATGGGATCCCTCTAGCTTGATCCCATTGGCTTCCGCTCAGATTTAGATGGAGCACCACATGCTGGGACAAGTCGTCTCTGTAGGCTGCACCCCCCCTGTTCTCCATATGTTTCCAAATAAATCTCCCTGTCCTGTATGTTATAAATTGTTCTTTCATGAGATGCAATCTGAGTAAGGCTCACCTCCTCTCCTCGGACATGTGCGGAGAGGGAAGGGAAAGGGGAGTTAGTCCTTTTATTTGTGTAAAAAACAGATCTGGGTCAGAACACTGGATCCAAAAACATTATTTCAGTACACTTCAAACTGAAGAACGTTCAGTGTACTGCAGTGCTGGCTTTAATGAAACTCCTCTTAGAGGGATTGTGCTTTATGAAAAAAATGGTTTCAGAATACATTGATTCTATTGTAACAAGACACATATTGGCAGATAGTGATATTTGCTCTTAGTCCCAAACTTTTTGAGGGTTTTAGCTTTAGAGGCTCAGCTGGAAACTAATGATATTCAAATATCTAGAGCCTGATCATGTTATCTTTAATCCACAATGCTCACTCACAAAATAACTCAGTGTGAATAAGGGTGGCAAAATAGAGCTGCATGAATAGTGGAAACAGTCCAAAAAGAATCATCTGAATTCTAAAGTGAATTTCATTTGGACCATACTGTAACCCTGTCATGTATAGTTACTGTAAATATTTCAGCACTTTATCTCTACTAACCCAAATACTTGTGAGAAGCAAAATTTTAAATGGACTATTAGCTAGAGAAAATTTCTAAATTGTATATTTGATTATAAAATTCACAATTTGTAATTGTGCTGTCTCTATTAGTTCAATTACATGTGAGTTTCTTTTGTTTTCGTACTGGATAATTGAATACTACATACATTTGTAAGTGTGTATTTCACTGTAATGTTTTCAGTTTGCATTCATATTAGTTATATAAGTTATCTGTCAGGACAAAATATAACTAGCATGAAAAATATAACTAGCGTGGTTTCAAATGGTGAATACAATAATCTTTAAAGTGTTCTTTGATGATCAACAGATCAGAAGTTACCTGTTAGAGATGATCACGAATGATGACTAATATTTTGAAAAGTTCATAATCTGAATACAATTCATTCACACACACACACACACACACACACACACACACACACACACACACACACACACACACCAGTAATTGAAAGTCATTCACTAATTTTGATTCATTTATTTGACTTAACCTGCATGGAGATATGTTATTTTAAAATTATAATATTATAATTAAAATCCACCCAGAAATTCCTCATCTATCAAAAAAAATAATTTCTCATTTCTTGACACACTTTTACTCAATCCTGCTCATACTAAAGTAAATGGGAGCTTTGCCATGGATTTCAATGAAAGCAAGAGCAGGCCCTATGTGTCAGAGATTTGGCTCTTTAAAACTACAAAAATACTCCACAAAGCAGCTCTCCCCCATTGCCTCCCTTCAGACAATTTGAATGAAAGCTCAGCCAACGAAGACAGCGTTCCCCTTCAGTTACACCACTGCATTTTCCAGTCGACAGACTCCAACGTGCAGTCATCTATCTTAGTCATGTGTTCCACCGACTCCTACTGAGAACCAGCACTGAGCATCAATCCTCAGTCTCAAAGCCCGCCAGAAAGAGCTATCCAAGAAGAGGAGAGGAGAAACCTGGGTAACTCCCCCAACCCACACTCTCATAGCAAAGTACAACACAGTAGATGGGGGGAGGGGAAGAGGGCAGCATGTGTAAAGGTCTACGGGTCCATCACAGCAGGAGAAGGTGAAGTAAAAAGTCATGTCAACAACAACAATGAAAAAATGAATGCTTTGATGCTATGAATAGCCACTGATGCAGAAGGCAAGACACGCTGCTCGTGGCATAACATCCACTCCCATTAGAATCAACAGCCAGACAGTCATATATACAGGTTTTTGTTGAATGGGGAAGTCCTACAGAATGAACAGGAAACCATGTTCTGAGCAAAGCATTTGAATAGCAGCCTTATACTTCTGAGTTTTTTTAAAGCCCTAAAACCATGTTGATGCTTTTTAAACTTTTCCTGTAAGGACTTTTATAAAGTTCAGGATAGCTTGATAAACATGTATATTCACATGGAATTTTGCTTCAATTTTACCTAATTTAAAAACAAAAGCACAAATGACAGACTTCTTAGAATACTGTAAGCATGGCATACTGGGAGTTACTAATGATACTGCTTTGGATTTAAAGAGCATTTTTCGTTCAAAACTCTCAAAGTGCTTCATAAATATTTATGCCTCACAATCAATACCCACAAGTTTCTCAGACAGTCCAAAATAATCATGAAGGGGAAGAAATCTGTGTCATTCCCCCTTCTTTGTTAAGTATAAACTTCATCAGATTTTTGGAGGGTCTCTCTCTGTATCACAAGTCTAAACACTTCCAAATTGGGTGCAGATACACTGTACAATGGTATGTTTTTAAAATCTATACTGAGAAACCTTTTGGAGATATGGGCCATATTTTCAAATTATGTATATATCAGCATGACCTCACTGCTGTTAACAAATTTACACTAATTTACACTGCCTGAAGTGGCATGTTATTAAAAGTTCATTACTATCGAAACATCATGATGGCTAACCCTAACCCTAATTTAAATCAGTCATCAGTAAATGGCTAGCATATTTCCAATAAGTTTATTGAAAAACGCAAGCCACTACTTTCAGGTTTCTTGATTATGTTGTTTTAGCCGAGGACATTGTAGCTGCTCCTTAAATCCTAAACTCTGTTCTAGGTGAAAAAGGTCATTTTATCTGATGGACTATTACACTAGCCATCTTTTTTAACTTTGGCAGGGAAGGGGTCTTGTGAGCTTCGAGAAAATGTTTTCCCATTCCATGTCCCCTCCTCTTTCTGCCAGAACTCATGCAATGTTACACACCCTTCAAGGGGAGCAGTTTGTTAAGCAATGGCCTTTTTAGTGTCTTGCCTGAGTGCAAGCAGCTATATTCCCGCTATCCGTCAACATGCTCCCACATATTGACCACTTGGATTCCAGTTACAAAGGTGCTAGAAATGCTCTGAACAATGTGCCTTTCTTCAACCCCATTAATACATTTAAATATACACAAAATAGATGGAATGTCACTGTTTCAAACATCACAGTATTTAAAACCTTAAAACTTTTTAAAACCAAACACTCAAGAGACCCATAGCACATTTTAAATCCAGAAACAAAAAACACTATCTTCTCCATGGCCATTTTGGGCTTATTTGGTAAAATGGGAAACCTAGAAAATGTGAAGCTTCTGATTTACAAGAAAGCAAACAGCACCAAATCCCCTTATAACATGAAAGATACATGCTGAAAGGAGAAAATTTAATGCACATAAAATAATAATGACATTCTTTGGATATCAAAGCCTAGAAGAGTTACTGAGTTAAGCAAAGGTTTGACAGATTTCAGGGACTGAAAAAAAAAAAAAAAAAAACACCCCGACCATTAGATTTAGACACAAATCCTTATGATGTAGCTGAATTATAAAACAACCCTAAGGTTTTCGACTGTCAGGACATCTTACCTTACTATAAAAATATTTTATTGCAATATGCGTACATTTTAAAAAATATTGTATCAGCTTTCATCTGGGTTTTGTATGGGTGGGATTTGGGTTACTTTAGAAAGCTCACCTTTGACTTTGAAAGATACTGTCATATGCCCAATGTGAGGCTATAATCAAGCAATAGTGTCTGCTCAGTCTTTACCAGACTTTATTTCTATTCCATAGAACTAAACTCACATCAAGAAAGACTAGCTGTGTGTGTGTTCAGGAATGACCAATGCACCCTGGGTTACTTTGCTTTCTGAGGGTGACCTTTTCAACCCATGGCTGAATTTCATAGTGGAAGCAAAACACTGTGCCTCATTCTGGATCTGCCTGCAGAACCTTATTGATAAAAGGAGAAGTTCAGAGAAACTTAAGCCAGCTGGCAATTCAGATTTAGAAAGAAATGGACAAAAAGCCTCTTGCTACTTCCCTCACCAGAAACGTTGGTAAAAAAAAAAAGCCAGAGATAATTTGTTTATTAAATATATCTGATTATATACAATGGAAGATCTATTTTTTTCCATCTTTTCCTGAAAACTGTACCCAGGGACTTTTTCCTCCAGCAAGGAAAAAGTAACAGTCAGCAATTATTTATATTCAATATATATGAGTGTGTATATGTATGTATACACACACACATACACACACACACACACACACACACACAGTACCGTCCTAGAGTATTTGGTGGTGATAGTGAAAAAACAAACAATGCACTAGATCATGGTTTCAACCTGGTGGTTCTGTGGTTGGACTTGATATCCATTTCAGTGTGAGATAAGAGTTTGAATGCTATGACTCCATAAAAGAAGAGGCAGCCCAACAGATGGGTAACTGACGGGATATAAAGTAATCCCTAATTATAAAAGAATTTGGGATGGTTAGCATGCCTGGTTTTAAGGAAGCAACTTAAACATCATCAGACTGGCCCCAAGAGCTAGCTATTGCACAGAAGAACAATATATCCAATTCCAAGGAAGCATTTAATCCATGCCCCATTCTAACCACCCTTGTGACTGAACACCTGCTTTTAGCACAAGGTTTTTTTGTTTTTTTTTAAATTGGATAGGACAATAATATCTAGTTTTATTAGCGAGGCAGCGAGACCTATTTGTTAGAGCACAGGGTCGTGAGTCAAGAGACAGTGGCCTGTTTCTGATATCACACTGTTGTAATTCAAAAATAATTACTGAAATCAATGTAATCACACCAGTGTAAAACTGGTGTAACTGGGCTCAGAATCAGGCTCCTGGTTTCTGTTACTAACCCTGTGACTGATTCACTGTGGGGTAGAATGTTACAGCCCTTAGTCTGCTGAGTAGGGGGATTAGGAGACGCAAGTCCCACCCCCCCACCCCCTGACACCCACCCGTAGCACATTGGCTCACTTCTGTTTAGATTGTGACTGAGGAGGGGAGCAGGGGCTATTTAGTTTATACTCCCCACTGAGAGCAAGTGAGCAGGGAAAGGGCAGAGAGTGGGAAGAATCCCAGCTCTGCCCCTGGGCCCCTGCTCCCTCCTCCAGCCCTTGTTCAGGACAGCTGGCTGAGTGCATGGAGGGAGAAAACAGTTCCATGACATGAACTCTAATTCCTCCCAAGGGAGGACAGAGGATAAATTGCACCTTTAAATCCCATTTCAGTCCCTGCTTTGCTCCTTGGATTATGCAAGGCAAATTGTAAATTTACAATCCAGCCCTGTGTGCTTATAGGCAAATCTCACAACCTCTTGTGTCTCTGTTTATTCATCTGTAGGTTGTGACCAAGAGTGCTCTCCTACCCTTGCATTGCATGGAAGGTTCTAAGTCAATGCTAAAGTGTATTTATGGGACAAAATTCCTCAATCCGGCAAAATTCCCAAATGAGCTCAATACAAGATTTGACCCTTTGCTTCCATATCATGAAAAAATGTTTTATCCAATAATCTATTATAATTGAGCTATTGTGCTCTCAGCACTTCTGAAAATTAAGCCACTTATTTAGATGCCTAAATATTCAGAAGCCTAATTTCAGGCGGCCATTCACTAATGCCAGATCAAGGGCATCCAAGAATAGGTATAGTAAAGCCAAATCCAACAACCTAGAAGGTGACTCCTTTTCTACGAATGCTCCCAAAAGCAATTAGTGACGATCATCCTTCCTCTAGCTTTTCCTGGGGGGGCAGGGGGCACCTGCCTCTATTTGTTCCCACCTGGTTTTCTGGCACCAGCACAGATAGATGGAGGAGGCATACCATTTCCAGGAGGTACACCTAGAATTCAAAAGGTTCCCCTGCCACAGAATTCTCTCCCTCTTCTCAATATGCAGGTAAATCCATCATCTTCTCCAAATTGGGAACAGGAACTGTGTTGTGGGGATGATACTCCATGCTATTCCTGGTTCTGAAGAAATCAGGGGAAGACAGGGCAGTCCCGGTTTTAATGACACTTAACAAGTCAATTCAGTCCCACAAGTTTAAAATGGAGACCACTTAGTCTACCGGGAGGACTTTCTAACTTCAGTGGACTTGAAGAAGGCATTTCTCCAAATTCCCATTCTTCTCACAGACAGTACTTTAAATTTGCATATGGCACTCTGGATATGCAGCCTGAAGCCCTTCTTTTTGGTAGTACCACTGCTCCAGGTATTCACAAAGTGCCCAGTGGTAACAGTGGTGTCCCTACATCAGTAAAGGATACATCTTTCTCAATGATGTTCTGTTTAGAGCCCCCTCCCTATAAAAGTCAGTCAGAAACCAACAGACAGTACCCTGCCTTCAATAACATGGGTTTATAATAAAGCTGGATAAAAGTCAGCTCATCCAAACACGGTCAACAGAACACCTGCAGTTTGGCTGGACACCTCACTCCACAGGGCATTCCCTCTCCAATGACAAGCAGACATAGATTTTGGAGCAAATGTACAAAATCCTTCACCATCTATACTCCCGCATGAAGGACTTAAGTCATTGTTCGTTAAGGCATTGTTCGTTTCATGCATATACCTATTCCCATGGGCAAAGTTTCACTCCAGGTGTCTCCAGTCAGTACTATCTTCTGAGCTTCACTACTCACATTCATAATTTCAACATTTGCACTGTAAGATTTTCTTCCACAGTAAAAAAACAAAACAAAAAACCATAACCTTCAGATGGTAGCTATATCCAACAAGATTTACATGTGGTATCAAGTTGGCAGAACTGTAGAGAGACACCATAACAACAGACACCAGGCCACACCTGGTCGAGCTTGCTACAAGCGAAAGGTACATCCTTCCTCAGGTGAGCTGAGAGAGAAATTCTGTCAGTCCATGCCATGCACATCAACAGAAAACTGAATGCCATAGCAGAGTGGCACAACAGCAAATTCATGGACCAGGGGAGCTCTGGCTCTGTCAGAGGGAGTTTGGCCACATAGTCCAGACTTTTAGGAGAACAACATGGGATCTCTTTGTACACAGTTCCAGTGCCAAAATGGGCACTTTCTATGCCAATGGGAGAAACTGTTGGGCTAGGAAAAATCGACACCTTTTCCCAGGTATGGCCAAAGGCGGTTCTAACTGCATTCTCTTCTTTTCCCATAACAACATACACCATCCAACACATACAGAGACAACAGGCTATAGTGATTTTAACTGCACTGGTCTAGATGCCCTGGAGATGTCTGCAGCTTCTCCCCTATAATCCACTTTGGATCTACTATCTCAGGGCCATCTGGGCCATTGAAACCTGGCATCTCTGAAACTGCCTGATTACTGAGAGGTCAATTTAAATAAACAAGATACTCCAATGACAGGATTTCAACCCTATTTTCCACTGGTTTTCAGTATACAACAGGGTTAGGCAATCTATGGCACGGTGCCAAAGGCAGCACACGAACTGACTTTCAGTGGCACTCACGCTGCCTGGATCCTGGCCACCGGTCCAGGGGGGCCTCTGCATTTTAATTTAATTTTAAATGAAGCTTCTTAAACATTTAAAAAACCTAATTTACTTTACATACAACAATAGTTTAGTTCTATATTATAGACTTCTAGAAAGAGACCTTCTAAAAATTAAAATGTATTATTGGCACATGAAAACTTAAATTAGAGTGAATAAATGAAGATTCGGCACACCACTGCCAAAAGATTGCTGACCCCTGGTATGAAACAATATGGAGAAGATTTGATTACTGGTGCACCTAAAGGGGATACGCAGCAAGATCAGCTTTGGTCAAATTACTCGTAGAATTCTTATAAACAGGTCTGTCTATGGGAATACAGTACTGCAAACAGAACTCAAGTGTCACTTATATCCTGAATTCTGGCAGGCGTCCTTCTCCCTTATCCCATCGCCCTCACATCCAAAAAATCCTCAAACTACCAGCCTAATCAGACCTCTTCCTATTCAGATTAGCTCCCTGGGATCTTTCCCTAGTATTGAATGCACTCTTGGGTACGCCTTTCAACCCCGTGTCCAAAGAGTGTCTATATTTCCTGACAAAAATAACTTTTTAGGGGCCATAACATCCCCATGAGTACATGAAGGGTCTCAGAGTTTGGAATCCTCTCTCGTCTCCCTCAAAATTTTGTTTTCCACAATGACAGAGTGATACGAGGAACAGACCCTTTATTCATCCCTATGATAAATTCTTTCTTCCTCTGGTCTCAGGAGATTTTGCTCTGCTCCTTTTGCCCACATCCAAGCCCACACTCCCCAAAATAGAGCATGGTATACCTTAGATGCTCAGAGAGCAATTACAATCTACATTAAGAGAACAAAATCGTTCAGAAAAAAACTCCACTTGGTTCACTCTAATATACCACGGGGTTAGGAGACAGAACACTTCAAGGTCCTCCACAGCAAGATCTATTAGTTGGGAAATTTGTGATGCACAGAAAGCCCAGGGGAAAACTCCTCCATTCAAGATTGAAGCCCATCTAGGATAACCAGAAGGAAGTATGAAAAATCAGGACAGGGGGTAATAGGTGCCTATATAACACAAAGCCCCAAATATCAGGACTGTCCCTATAAAATTGGGACATCTGGTCGCCCTAAGCCCATCCTATGAGGGCAATGGCTGATTCATGGGCCAGCAGGTCCAAAGCACCACGTGAACAAGTGTCCAGGACATCTCTGCATACGTTCACCAAATTCTACAAGATTGATAGATTTAAGTTGAGTGAAGCAAACCATAGCTCACTCTCAGCTCATGGTAGAGGAGGATACTGCTACAAAAATCCCATCCACCTTGTAGACCCTTCCCCTACAGTGAGAATGAGAAAATTTGTCTTACCTAAAGATCTCATTCTGGTAGGAGAATCAGTCCATAAATTCATTCAACTGCATATTTTTCCTCTTCTTACAGGAGCTTAATTTTCAATAGTGTTGCAATGTCTCTCCCCCAGCCTTTTTAGGGAGAGCTGATGGAAAACAGGGTTCTTACATAATCAATGGTCTTTGGGTTTATCTCAATTGATATGCATGTTTTTCCCCTTATGATACACATTTCTTCTTAGTAGTAGCAAACATGTGTGAACAACTTAGAATTAGGCAATGCTATCTGTTATTGTTAATGTGTGTTGAAAGAGTATTTAATTCAGATATGACAGTTATTAGCTTTAAAACTCTCTGGAGGAGATCCTCAAAGGGAGAGTCATACCAGCCAATCAAAAACATCTTACTCTGCCTCATAAGGTAGAGGAGACTGAAGAACTGATCACTACTGATTTTGTGGACTTATTCCTCTAATATATTATTTTTCAGGTGAACGAGACAAAGTTTCTCAATGTTTATTTCTCTTTTCCATTTTACTCCATCAGCCTCAAGCAGATTGACTCAGCAGCCTGCTCCTTCCTCCTCCTTATCCTTGGAGGGGATCCACTATTGCTAATTAAATGTTAATGACAAGTGTAATTATCTTACTCTATTCCTCCAGCCTCCTGTTCCTATAACCCCTACATTCACATACACTCCCTTACATGTAAATGTTCATGCAAGATTTTAGACTGGCAACCTCATAATCAAATTTCACATGAAGTCAATAGCATTTGATGTAAGGGCAGGATCTTGGGTCACAGGTCTGAGGTTTTCATTTGATTCATGGAGTAGACAGAGCATCAGTTTAAGATTTCCCAAAACTTCCTCCTGCTAATATGTCATCCGACATAACAGTCTTATTTTTTTCAGTATGAAAACTAGATTTAGAGATTGAATGGCTATTCCTCTCATTTTCTTCACAGATACACCTAGAGTTCTCCTCAAGTGGCAGTCTCAGAGCCCTGAAGTTGCTTTTATTTTTCATATAACTCGTCCAGAAACTGAACTTGGAAATTCCTAAAACAGATTTGAAGAACTGCTTGTTAAAATAATTGCTTGTACCTGTCATCTCATTATTATGATCAGGTTACAGAAAAAGGGCTCCAATGGCAGGATTTTATATTTTGTAGACTTCAGAGAATTCCAGTGGTTTCACAACCTAAAAGAGAACTTTTTAAAAGCTGGAGATACCTCCTTTTAATTGGCCCTACCTCACATTCCAACATTAGCTTGCATTTCCTTTTACAGTAAGCATTAATACATTATTCAGTTCAATATTAAAGCATAAAAGTAACTTTTAATTTATAACCCAGCATTCTTTTTTTTTTAAAAAAAAATACATCTACACACACACACACACACACACACACACACACACAAAACATTTTTCCCCTTCAGGGAATAAGCTTCGTTATAAAAGAATATGGATAAAATAACCTCACAGCGCCAATTTTTTTTTTTTTTTTTAAAAAGCTTCTAAATTGGTTTGGGTCATTTTACATATACTAACAGATGCAGGTGCAAATTGCAAAGAATGCCTGCACAGAGTGGAGGTGTATGTTCAAATCAGGTCAAATCCGGTAAACCCTATGTTTGCAAATGATTGTGTGCAGAGAACTGTGCAAGTACATTGTACATAATTTCTACTGTAGTGTACTTCATCTATCATTTTAATTTGATGACTGCCATTAATTCACATATCTGTAAACAGATGGCCATTTCATAGTATCTTAATAGCTTTATCAGTGGTTATTTTCTGTGAATACAGTAATCGAGTGATGAAGAGGTGCTCTCATTTTTCTTAAAAGTATGAGTTTGTAAAACCATTGCCTTGCACACCTGTACCACATAGCCTCATTATATGTTACTAGAAAAAATATGCATCAGAGAGCAAAGAAAAAAATATTTTTGAGACTGAGAGCTGGACATTTGTGTTTTATTTTTTCTGTCATTCTCTTCCCAGCAGAGAGTTGTGAGAAACTGGGGGGGGGGGGGGGGGGGGGAAGGAGTTAGAGGGAAGGGAGAAAACAAAAGCATGCCCAAACCTGCAAGTTGTTCCATAATGGCTGACTGCTGTAGCTTATGTAGAGTTCATTAATGGATGAGCTATATGCATGTTTAACTTTACTTTATTCACATGCTTAACTCTAATAGATTTTAAGAATGTATCTGAAATTAATGGGACTTAAGTGGATAATTAAATGCTTTCCTGGACAGAGATGGACTGATTAATTTAGACCACAATGCAATCCCTCCCTAATGCGGTAAGTCTAGTTGCCAGCTTGAAGCATTATTTTGTGAAATAGTAATATGTTTGTACTAACAGCAGTTTGGACAGAGATATGATGTATTTGAGGGGTGTTTTTTTTTTGGTTAGCTTGTAATGTTACCTACCGATCTGCTATGCGCCATCGTACATCATTGTCAAAAATTTCAAAGAAAAAAATTCATTTCAGCAAGAGTAACACATGATACATTCAATAAAGTAGTACACTTGACCAGAAACACAAAAGGTTGGAAATACCAATGGCAAGGAAAACGGAGTTATTTCAGAATTGTCCCATCTCGTTTATGCTGTTATTCAGGGTTGGCATATTGTCAGCCTTTACCATATTTTTTTCTTCCCTTGTTGAAAATGAATCTTCCTTTCAAAGAGCAGCTGTTCTACATTATCACATCAAAATTTAACCTTACAGTACACAACAGTTGAACCCACAGATACATGGACAGTGACACATTTTGTCCCCATGACCCTGGAAGCATTTGTACTTGTGTGTGTCTACGCTTCCTTTGTGTTTAAACACAAGACCTGCTTGTATGTTTTTCCCCTTGCCACACTAGGTATACTGATTTACATGGCACATAATGTTGATGAGCACTTAGTGCAGAAACTACAAACAAATCCTAGACAATGAATTTCTAATCAGTCTGACTTCTCTAACAAGTGTGTTAAGACAAAATCATTACGGTGCAAGATTATGCCATTAAGGACCAAATACCGTTCAACGCAATTTCAAAGCCAAGGAAAGTGAATCATTATGGATACAATTTTGATTATCCAATTTGTAATGCAGAGTAACAATCAATTCTTCAATTTTTCTTGCAGTCATAAACATTCAATAAAGTCTGATATCAATTACTGGTTATTTAGATGTCTGCCAACAGCCTGTTTTGACAACATCCTGTACTTCAAGCTGAGGAGCACCAGTCATACATATGATTCACAACTTCTCATACTCATCTTTCAAGATGGTTCTTACTTTAAGAGCATTTTCATCAAATGTTACCAAAACTTACACTTCTCATTACAATTGCTCTCTATTAAAGTCTAGTACCAGCTGTCAGTTGTAATGCAAACCCCTATTAGCCTTTATAAGTTCCTCTCTGGAACTAATAAGGGATTGTCAAATAACTCTAAACGCAAGCACAAGTGGCAAAGAAACTGCTGGGCGGGAAGCGGGGGGGGGAGAGATGGAAGTGTTCAATGAATTCATACTGACAATGCAATCTTTGTGTAACTATTAACTAATAATTATGTCTGAGTACCCCAAAGCTACTGTGTAAGATAGAAAGCAAGGGAGAAAAAAATCCCTCAGAAACAAAACAAAAAAACAACACTGAAAAAAAAATCTTGTGAAAGCCAACAAAGAAGCAAAACCATTAAAATGAAAAAGGTTGAGGAAATGCCAGCAAGGTCCCTTAAGAGCCCTTATCATATATAGCTGAAAAACATTTGCAGCAAAGACCTGAACAAAAACTTAAAAGCAGATGCTTTGAGGATATCTTGTACAGTATCAAAATCAGAAACAAAAAGGAGTCAAATGGTCCTCAGATACCTCTTAATTGTCAAGCAGGGGCAGGGATGTTCTAATGTGTGCGTTTTCTATTGCTTAAACTGTAACATTACTGGAGATGCATGTTGCGGAGTGAACAGTGGTAGTGCACAGACATAGCAAATCACCTTCTGTGACAAACAGACTTGAGTTATATAAATGTACAGTGCAATTTTCCTATTTTTAAGAAGTGCACCTAGTGCAACTTAAATATTGCCTTTTCTGTGAATACACAATTGTGTTTCCCACTAGCTCGTATTGCATTCTGAAAATCCAGTCCTGAGTATCAGAATTATAAAATATATAGACATTGCCCTTGTACACAATTTTGGAGGGAAATATTATAATCTAAAAATGTTCTAAAATAAGATGGTCTGTTAATATCAAAAAATGATTATATTAGTAGAAGTAAATTAACACAAAATCTTTAGACTTTATTATTATAGCTAGAAGCAAATTTGTTCCACGTTATGGAAAGACATCTTCTCAAGTAAATATATATTGCTGGGACTATGCCAAACTATTGACTAGAGTTAGTTATATAATACTGATTCAATTAATTTCTCATTTTTTTTCAATTAGAGAATTTTCTATTTTAGTTTTGCCCATCTACACAATTGGTCTGGTCTGATAATGTGACTAATGTTCATAAATTACATATTAAATTCATTTTGCAATATTTGTAAATAAGTTGCCTAATATTTTAATTATTCAGCTAGCTATGCTTATGACATTCAAATTAAGAGAGGATACTGATTACGATCACCTTGGAAGGAGAAGAGTTAGGCCAGGGCTGAGCACTTGGGTAAATCCTACCTAGAATTCTTTTCACAAACTTTTGGATCGGAACTGGATGAGAGCAGTGCATATTTCATAGGGAATGCACATGCTATAATTTATAGTTCTCTCTACATAATGTAATTGTAGATAGATAGTATAAAAGCTTAGCAATCCTCCTTTAAAAAAATTGTTTTGTGTTAAAAACAAACAACCTTTTCAAACTTAAAAGGATGGCCACTTCAAATTTTGGTTTCCTAATAAATGTTTATATTGTAGGGCCAGTGCTTGATTTTGTGGCTTTTCCAGATTTCTGCAAAGACACCATGTAAAGGCTAACTTTTGATGTTAATGTTGCCACTATGTGATTATTCAGTCCTAGTGCAACAACCTCTTAGTTTTTAATTAAGTACAGTATGATCTTGTAGAATGGTGCATAATTATAATTAGTAGTCCAACTTAGTGACTGCATATGCAATCTGTCAGATATTCAACCATTTCATGGGGAAACTACTGCCCTCAGTGGCATATAGATCAATGAACCTTGCTCATAAACACACAGTACACGTCCCGTCTGCTGTGTTCACCAACTTGCACCATGTTAAATAACTCCTAATTGCTCTTTTCCCTCTCTGCATTCAAAACATGTTTGTTGAAAGCAGGAATACCATTATTGGTAGATGAAAACTTATAATTAAGTATGCTGAGACCAAAATTGTTATTTATATTTAAACATCTCTCTCCAATGCCTTTAAAATTCCTCACAGTATAGTAATATCATTTTTCATAACTATACCTCAGAAATATAGTATTCATTCCTCAGAAACAGTTCAACAAAAATGAGACTGTTCAGATTTATATAGGCAGGTTTGGCATTCTTTTCATATTTCCATGAATTGAGAGATATAAATCTAGTTTGGGACACTACCATAGAGCTTAAGTTTTTGAATAATTTACCGTTAGTAGAGAAATTGAGAAAGCATTACACACAATTTACCTTCCCCCGCAACTTCCCAGTAACATTTTTCTCCTTTTGCTTAAGTGGACTGTTCAGTTGAGTAAGAACTACAGTATCTGCATGAGGAAGGTTTACTGGATTCAGTCCATAAAAGTTTTTTGTTTGTTTGTTTTTTGTTATATAAAATTTGTCTGTCAGTTGTGGTTGTAGCTTTAAACTTTATCACGCAGAAATGTACAAGACAAAACAAAAACCATTTCATAAATGTCTTTATAAAACCTCTCAATTTGAATTTTGACAATGCAGAGCAAAACATTACTGTAAATCAGGATTACTCATAAGTGGAAATCCACCATCTAAATTTTAAACTGCAGTTTGTAATGCTAGCATGTAGAAGAACATGCACTTGTGTGCTTCGAGAGTCAGTCTCCTCAGGCCTGTCAATTTATTTTTGTTGTACCATTTGGAAACACAATTCCCCATTACATGTTTTCAAATTTCCCTTGGGAGACTTCCAGATTATTACATAGGTAGTTGTCAGGCTAATTTTTCTAATATTTTACCTAAATTTCCCTTTATTTTTTTTCCCCATCTCATTCTTCCTAATTATAAATCCTTGCAACTTACTTCCTCTCTCTCCTTCATTTCTGGAAGGATATAATATTAGCATGGTCTCCTCCACTATCCGTGTATTAATTAGCCATACTATACACATTCCTATTATCCTCCTTCATTTTTGTTCTTCTTTGGAGAGCATCCAGTTTATCTAAATCTTGCTGGTTATGAGGTACCCAGAACTGACCATGATATACCAGATGCAGATTCTCCAAAATCATATAAATATCCACAGTATTACTAGAGAACTATTTCTGTATTCTGTATCATTCTGTAGAACAGATTCCAACCAGAGAAGACACCATCTGGGCTCTTACCAATGGAAACGAACTGACTGATAATATGATATTTGGAAGTGTCCAAGGGCTTAGTAGGTTCACAGATTGAAGCAGCAGTGCAAGGTATTTAATTGCAGGAGACCAAAATTAGAGAAACAGATTCCTTTAGTGAGTAATTGTTGATGAGTGGACATATTAAAGTCCAGCTATGTAAAAGGGAGAATCCTAAAAGATATGATAATTAAGACACAACTAATAATTCCTCCATGTCACTAAAAAACAAAAACAAAAAACCACCAACTCAAAACCCAGAAACTGTATTTGAATAGTTGGGAAGTAAGTCAAAGTTTATAAAAACAGACATTCACCTATGTAGGTACGTATGTGGCAACTGTCTCCATAGGATAGGGGTGCCTTCATAAAAATTAGGTGAACCATTAGTTAAAGATATACATCTGACCAATATGCATTATAGAGAATTACCAAATGAAATTACTGTACCACTGACAACTACTTTTGGAGAGTCATAGACAAATGAAGATATTTCTTTTTTTAAAAAAGAAATAAATTAGTACAGCTTGATTAGGTGGTGACTAAGTGTGGGGTAATGAGAACAGTCTAAAAATATTTAAAAGGTGCAAACACCAAAAAAGGAAAGGAGTTGGCCTGACTAGGAGAATGGGGGAGGAAGCTAAGAAAGAACTATTAAGATAACTAGCAGCAAGAGTTTTCCAATAGTGAGTTCTATTAGTGTGTGAAATAATATCAAAAGAGGAAGTGGAGGAAGCCACCCATCACTTGGGACATTTAAAACTAGGCCACGCAACATATCAGCAAAATTACAATAGAAAACAGTTTTTTATTGGTAGGGGATGGACTAGGAGACATAACATCTAATTTCTAAAATATTCATAATGGTCTCTTGGGAAACTTCTGCACACGTTTCCCATAGTTCTTCATTCTAAAGAATTAAAAATTAAACCTCACTGCTTTGGAAGAATAGAGCTAGCTCATGTAATCCTTTCACACATCCATCCTCCACGTCTAGTTCAAATCAAGTTTACAGCTGAATTGGAACAAGTCAGGTGAAAATCCAGTTCTACATCATAAAACTGCCACAGAATCCAACATAAAATTGGAAGTCTTTAGTCAACCAACGCCTAATTCTGCCATTGGGAAAGAGTGCTATAAGTCAAGTCCCCCAACACACTGGCAAAGTTATGTGATGAGAACAAAACCCAAACACATATTGCTATCCAAATTTATAACAAGCATCTCACTCAGTAAGATGCTTCAGCAATGTTTATAGCATCCAAGGCCCTAATCCTGCAATGATTTACACACGGGTGTACTTTACATACCAAGTAGTTTCACTAACTTTAACTGGGACTAACCACAGTGCCTCAATTCAGATGTAGGTGTAGATCCTAAATCTTAGTTACTCTGAAATGGATTAAATAAGCCAAATCCCTCAACGGGACTAACATTTTCTCAAAGTGACTTTCCCTCAAACATATTTTAACAAAGAGGGCTACATGAAAGAACAAAGAAAATATGAACAACAACATTTAGCTTTCTGGTAGGAAAATAAAGTCCTGTTTATACAATTGACAGCATGTATGCAGACAGTCATGCCCACGTGAAGCTCCCTAATCCATAGAAGTTTGCACTGGAGCAGCAGTCTGCTCATACGCTATCAAATGCAAGATCAGGGCCAAAAACCAACAGCCTATTTGTCTGATCTTGACTAAGCCCAGAGCCTATCCCCCCCAAAACTTACTCATTTCCTTGGCATGCAGTGGAAGCAAGACTGTCTTTAAAATGTATGAAAAATGGTGTGTGCTGCTTATTTGAGGAAAAGATTGGGCCATAACATTTTTGCCAGTATGAAGAGAAGTTGTGCATGATGCTTTCAAAACCAACTTTATGGACTCAGACCTCATTAGAGTGCTTAATTTCATTACCAGTGACAATATTCTTCTAATGCAAGCGGACTTCACAGTTGAAAATCTAGTATGAAATCCTTATAAGGGCCAGTATTCAAGCAGGGATAGAATACAATAAAATTGCTGCTGTAAAAGCAAATCTGAACTTCAGAAAGTACTTGCACACAGGCTCAACTGGCAAAATCCAGTACATAATTAAATGTTTTTAAAGCACTCTGAAGATAAGCAGTGCTATATTATTGCTTTGCCCTTTTCAGACGATATTAAATTAATTTCAAGTAGGGGAACTATATGATTTCGAATTCCCCATTCATTCAAGCCTATGTTTGTAACCCTATTTTGTGTCTACTCCAAACACCACAATCCTGAATCTCTAAGTCCTGCTGCTGACAAGTAAAAAAAGGGCAGAAGCAGCCACACTGAGCCAAAGTGGTCAGTTAAAAAGTATGTGAAAAATTGAACTGCGTTCCAAGCTTTCCGATTCCTGCTGCGGTACTGACGTCGACAGCGGTGAGGGGTTGGATTACCAACTGCTTTTCAAGTGCCACTTAAATCACACCAGGGTGAAAATATTTGACAAATATGAGTCTCGATAAAAGTTGTCAGGGCAGCAGGCCATTACATGTAAAGCCAGAACAAACCAGAATGTCCCGTCACTTTTGCAAATGGTCTGATTGTACAAAGCCCATTTGATGAACATATGCAGTTGAAGCCAAGAGAACAGGACAGAAGGACTGGATGCCAAGAAATGATTGTAGTGTTAGTGTCACCTTTTATGTTTTTAATTCATGGTCAAAATCTGCCCTAAACACAGACGCATAACCTTTGCTGACTTAAGTAGGAACAGCACATGCTCTGTCTGAGAACAGAATCTGACCGCAAGCGGGAGGGGGAATAGCTTTTTTTACTGAATACTTCATCATTGGTTCAGGTTTTTTCCTGATACTTTATGGAGTGACTGTCTTTTCGTGCTCCTGTGTGAGTGTAATTCTAAACCAAGAGCTTTCCATCATTTACAGGGATAAGGGCTCTAATGTTATAGCAAGAGTATATATGGTGGTTACAGTAATACCAATGTTTTCCCTAAACTTTTCAGGAATTGAAAATGTGGCTATAGGAGGCCCAAAGATCATGGGTGCCTGAACAATTAAATTCCAGCTCCTATTTATTTTAGTGTCTAATAGAAGACTCTAATTTGTGTGTGTGTGTGTGGGGGGTAAATTTGTCTATAGCTAATTAAAGGAAAAAATACATTGAAACTTCAGTTCCTTGAGCCACCCTTTCAAAGGAAACAAGTTAACATCCAATCCAAAACCAACACACAATGTACCCTACACTCCCTACAGTCTCCCATCCTCCTCTCTCACATTCTGTGGAAGGCTAGTTTTGTTAGAACGGGACTCAGAATCGCCTAGCTTTGTTTGCGGAATCAGAGATGGGTGCTTCCAATTCTCATGATTTCTCCTACACACAAAGACTGTTGGGGGGCCTATGTAAAATCAGTCTATCAGTCTCAAGGAAGTTCAAGGTCATGGTCTAAACTGCAACTTATTGTGCTATTTGCTGGGGTAATTGTAATACCCTTTTTTTTAAAAGGGAGTACATTTCAAGAAGAATCATAACTGCCACTTTTGTTGGCACTAAGAGGCTAAGGATTTAACAGAAAAACTTCTTCATAATGAAAACAAATTACAAAGTGGCATTTCCCACAAAATGGAAATTCTTCGTTGACCATCTCCAGTCAGTAGCAACCAGTCAAATTATTGACCGAGGCACCAAGAGACTAAACGAAAGAGCCAACTATCTTTGAATAAAAGGCAAAACATAAAATCATCATTTCACTGAGACAGCTGAGCAAATGTTGAAAGCAATTTGCAAATGAATGCTTCAGTAACTCAGCTTTGCTCAATCTCAAGCTCTGGTATGTTCCATTTCTAGGAGTTTTCACTTAACCAAGTTTCACTGACTTACACATTTGCACAAAATGATTTTGAGTCAAAAGTTTGAGGATTCATGGAAATGTAACTTTGAATCTGCAAACATTAGTATTCAATTTGCAAGCATTTACACACACAACCAATTTGGAACCAGAATCAACACCATGTATTTTACCTGACTGGTCACAACTAACCAACACAACTCAAGTATCAAATACTAAACACAGAGGACTGCAAGCAATCAAGCCAGAATTAAAAAAGTTTCAAATACTTTGGCACAACATATATAGCTGAGGAAACTGTAATGGGCTGATAGAAAGTCTGTGAGAGAGAAGCAAGTCTAGATTTGCTGAATTCAATATTAGCTGTGAATTATTTACTCAACCCTAACAAATACACATAGTTAAACAACATTATTTACATAAATTAAACAAGAACTATTAAGCAATTCTGTGATCCAATAAATCTCTCATTAGCTTTTGAAAAATTACCATAAGCCATTATATGGAACACAGACAGATGGTGAAACCCCTGTTAATAACTGAACGGTGAACATGAAGTACATTGTTACCTTGGCATTCATAGCCTCTTTCTTCATAGCCGGCATTACACAAACACTTTCCTATGGGCACTAGCCATTCGCCTTCTGTACTGCAGTACATCTTGGGTGGGTCTTCCTCTTTGGAGTGATTGACACAAGAACCTTGCACTTCCACCAATGACTGAGAGTCCATAGGTACAGTATCTGGAAACATGGCCAGATTTTTTACAGTGAAAGGGCACTTCTTGAAGTACACTCTCACTGATACTAAGGCAACACATGCACCCACATCTTGAAAAGCCAGGTAAAAACCTTTCCTGCTGACAGGTCCCACCTCACGAACTTCCGTATTAAGCTTGAGAATTCGATCCCCAAGATCCATTTGAGTGAAGCTCTCATCAGCGGCAATGGTGTCAATCTTTGTAAATTGATGTTCTCTGAACTTGACCGAATGGTCATCATCAGACTCCATATAATAGAGATTGAAGGTCTCTTTGCAAGTGCCCAGAACCAGAGGAATGCTATTACAATCCCTCAAAGTAAACTTGAGCTCCACATAGATTTTCTGAGCTGAGTTGCGTGAAATCCAGTTTGTTCTCAGCCAGTTGTTCTGACTGTGATCCATAACATTGCATACCTGGTAAGTTCTGATTGGTGTATAATGTTCATCAACTCCACTAATCTCTTCCCACTAAAAAAAAAAGGAAAAGAAAGAACTATATTAAGTACATTGCTTATGTCAACAGCAATAATAATTGCATTTAGAGCTTCACATTATGATCAAACAACATAATGAAGGGTCTGATCCCACTTAAGAAAATGGCCCTACTTTACCTAGAAATTTGGTGAGAAAACTTTGTCAAATGTACACTTCCTGTTCCCATGAATACATTAAGTATACATAGCATTTACCATTAAGTAGTCAACATTTATCAAGTTACCACAAGAAAATTGATAGTTATTTCCCTATACAGTACTTAGGAGTGGCAACTGCTAAATGTTGACTTTTTAAATGAGAGAAACAAGGTGAGGGAGATAAAAAAAATATATTGGACCAACTTCTGTTGGACAGAGAGAGAAGCTTTCAAGCTACACAGAGCTCTTCTTCAAGTGTGGGTAATGTGATAATGTGAGTGTCACAACTAAATACAAGATTGTTAAGGAGTTCGTACACATTACAAGAGACCATTCAAGGTGAAGTCAGCAATGATCACCTCTGCAGTCATAGGATAAAGGAGGGTTAGTGGGCTACAGATTGCTGTAAGGAGATGTAAAAACGACATGTCGACTGAGTCTATGATTTTTCGTGTCTAGCAAAGTGATGAATTTAAGCTTCCTGGCTCATCTTTTGAAGGTGATGCACCGGATGAGGTCCATCACAAGTTAAATGGTAACCAGCAATGTCTTTTTAAGGCTGATCATTGTGTATATCCTCATACTTAGATACTCTAAACAGTTGAAAAGGTCCCTTATAAGGTTTAAGCAGACCTCTCAAGAGAAATTCATGGTCTATTATTGGCCATTGTTGGAATTCAATTAGTTCATAATGAAATTTTAGGACTTGAACAGTTTCTTTAGATGCCTCTCACTAGAAAAGCAACCTACTTCAGAGACTGCAGTTTATTTCACCTGGTACCATGATCCAGTCCACATTAGCTTTGCAACCACAATTATTTTTTTAAAAAAAAATACTATGAGCTTACCTTTCATAGCATCCTGATTACTCAAGTCCTCCCAATGCTAGATAGGATTTTACACCACACTCATCACAATGGTATCTTATGAATGTGTTCCCATCTTACAAATATTTCTGGATATTTTATCTAGCAAATGTATGTTTTTTCCCATTGGCAAAATATTCATAAACCAGTTTTCTGCCCCATATTGTTAAACTTAAATATTTGCAGGTTATGTTGCAGAGAAAAAAAATCATCCCGGGGAGCGGGAGGGGGTGCTCACTTCAAGTATGCTCCATTAGGCCCGGTCTCCACTACAAACATACCTGAGTATAAGTACATCGCTCAGGGGTGTGAAAAATCCACCCCCTGAGGGACACCATTATACCAACCTAACCCCTGGTATAGACATTTCTATATCAATGGGAGAGTTTATCCCATCAACAAAGCTATTGCTTCTCTTGGAGATGGATTAATTGTGGCAGTGGAGTAGTATCTTCACTGCCACAATCTTCTCATCAGTGGAGTAATATCTTCACTGAAGCACTACAGTGGGTGCAGCTGCACAGTGCAGCTCTCCCGCTGCAGCAGTTTAAGTGTAGACCTGCTCTAAGTCACTCAACACGTGTGACTGGACTCTTAAGTCACACAGTATTTTTCTGCTCCCTAACTGGAGGACTAGAACAATTTTTTAAATGAACAAAAGCAAATGGTGAGCAGCTATTATTGGTATATTAACACTGTTGTTTGCATAGGACTATGAACATGTTCCACCAAAACATTAAGCAAACAAGAATCTGGACAGGCAAATGTTCACAAGTATTGAATAATAAGGAGCACAAACAGAACTGAATTTTGCAGATATTGGTTTGAATTCTTCAGCATTTCAATACGGGACAAGCTCTCATATATCAACATCAGGCTGCTGCCATGCAGCATGCACTTTACGCATCGTTGGTCACCATGTACAAGTTCTTGCTTGCTAGCCATTTCAGAATATCCAATAAACCGAAGAATGGAGCCTGACTTATGTGAAAGACTCAGATAACTAACATTTTAAAAATTACAACAAAACAGACAATAGACAAAATGCACCTAACCCTGACACTTATAAAATACCTGTTACAAATCCCAAACCTATTCTTATAGCTTTAAAGGGGACTACATGTACATGTTGTCATACTGACGTCAGGCTGTTTTTAGCGGTTACAGAAATTCACCTCACACATCACTGTCGCTCTTAGAGATACACACAACACATTCAAAAATGCAAACCCTATGTCATGTCAGCAACCTGATGCAATATAGCTAGGGAGTACTCACTTCTAAGAAAGAGCTCCTGCATGATACAAGTTTTGGAGTGTGAAGTAGATGGAAATATTTTCAGAGGAACCACAACTATTCTTCAGAACAGGTTGGAATTTTTTCCAAGTAGTGCCTTCCTCAGTGCACACACAACAATGATGCATTTAAGTTTTAATTCTGATCAGTATCAGTCTGATACGGCATTGCCATCCAATGATCTCCAAGTATTCCATGGTAAATATCAGCTCTCTAAGCTTCACAAAAAGGGTTGCCAGGCATATGGTTTTTGAGTGAGGGTGGGGGGAGAGAAAGTGATGGAGGGAGGGGGATGTAGTGAGGGGGTGGGCCCTTGGAGAATGGGTGGGGCAGGGCTTCCATTTCCTGTGATTAGAAAGTTGGCAACCCTACTCACCAAACCCCTATGAGACAGGGAAGTATTATCAACAACACTTTACAGATGACAAAACAGTCCCAGAAAGGTATATTGACCTTTCGGAAGTCACATAGCAAGTCAGTGGCCTAGTCAGGACTAAAACCCAGGAATTGTTAATCCCAGTTTCCAGTTCCATTATGCAGCATTCCAGGGCTTCTAAGGGTCTGTCTCCATGAGAATGTGTCATGGGTTTAATTTAAGATATAAGACACTATTAAACCAAATTAAAAGTGTCCACATAGGGGTTTGCACTGGATTAACTATATCAGTTTGAAAGCAGATTAAATCAGACTGGGGCCTCATGGCCCTCTCCCTGAGATGTCCCCCAAGTCTGAACTCCTGTGCTTACCAGTTTCCTGGGGAAAGAGCAGGAAATATTACAATTAGTGGACGTGTGAGCTTCTCCTGGGCAGTACAGGTTGTTGCTAAACCAGGAAGGGCCACAGGCAGGAGATTCAGCTTTTGAAGCAAGAATCCTGAACATAACCTATATCCTGTACCAAGGGAGTGTGCAGAGGAGGGGAAGCTTGGAAGGACGGGTTCCCAAAACTGTTAGCTAACCTACTAAAAACTAACAACAAATATTTATATTATTTATGAATTAGAAGTTGAAGGACCGATCTGTGGACACTGGAGGATTCCATCTCAGACCACAAAGAGGTAGAAAGGAAATGGAGAGGCCAGCAGTCAACACCGCCTCTGATACCCTCAGTCTGGAGCACAAGGAGAAGAAGGGCACAGGTGCAGACCAGTGGACATTGTTAGCAAAAATCTTCTGGACTCAGGTGCATGAAGTGAATAAATAGCCACAGTGGAATACACACAGAGAACAGCACTTGAAAAACAACAGGTATTTTATCTGGAAATGTAAAGTAATTCACAGTGATTTACTACTGATTTATTTACCATTGTCTGCACCAATACATACATTAATATACTTACACTTTCTATGGTAGATACAAACAAAAATAGGAACTCTATTTACAGAATTAGAATTGCTCAATAGAAAATGCAATTTTATTGAAGTAATTTCATTGCCGTTTCCCTGAATCCTAACCCAACAACTTTTTAAGCTGCCAAGTTTACACAAGCAGTTGAATGTAGCCGTATTAATTGTATGATAAAGCAAACAGCACCACTATCTTCGCCTCATAGACGACTGCAAAGCGCAATTATCACTTCATTAATTTTTAATGAAGACCAAATTGCATCTAAATGATTGCAGTTTGCCATTTCAGTCCAATTGCTCCAACAGGAAAACTCCAAATACTAAGGCACTTCTGAATAAAGAGCCCAATCCTGCTTCTGTTGAAGTTAACAGAATGTTTGCCATTGACTTCAATAGATACAGGTGGAACACAAAAAAGCAGAGTTATGAACCCTAAATTATACTCTTCATGCAAGAAACAAGGTGGGTGAAGTAACATCTTTTATTGGACCAACACCTGTTGGTCAAAGGGACATGCTTTTGAGCTCCACAAAACTCTTCTTCAATTCCGTGCAACTCGGAGTCTTGTCTCTTTCACCAACAGAAGCTGGTCCAATAAAAGGTATTGCCCCACTCACCTTTACTCATATCCTGGGACCAAAATAGCTGCTACAACAACTCTTCATGCAGTACATTTTCCAAAAAACTCAGTGGCCAACCTCACATGATGAAACTCATGCATAAAACACACTCACCCCCCAAACACAAGAGTATTGTAGCAGGCAGTTATCCCACTCCTGGAAAACAAGGTTAAAGTCTGATGGGGCAGGCAGCCACAGCTGTGGCCTCACCCAATCAGGCCACACCTGGTTGTGCTATAAGAACTCAGGGAGGAGTTGTGTCAGTCTCACTCCAGTCCTGGAGTGAGAAGGGCCTCTCTGCCTGGGAGCACATGGTACCAGAAGCAGAGCAGTGCTGGGGAAAGGCTAGAGGATCTGGAGAGCTCCAGACTGACAACTCCCCAGGCTGAGGCCTTGGTAAAGGCCGAGGGAGGTACTGGAGCTACAGGGAAAGCATCTGGTTGTATCCTGTTGCCAGTGATGAATGACCATACAGACTGCAGTTTGCCCCAGTGATAGGGGGCTAGGTGATGACTGGCAGTAGCCACTGAAGCAAGGTGGGTATAGAAGGTTGGGGGTTCCCCTGGAGGGGAGACACAGAGCGGGGAGTGCTGCTGTGGCAGAACCCTGAGGTAAAGGGCACTGGGGTCCATGAGGAACACGGGAGCCTGAGGCAGGTGAGATACCAGCCAGCAGAGAGTGCTCAGAGAGCTGGAATTGAGCTTATCCCCGAGGCAACCAGGAGGAGGCGCCGCACCAGTGAATCTGCGATCTGCTACAAGTATCTTAAAATCATTATGGATTTTATTATTATTATTAATAATAATAATTTGGAGTTCTTTAATTGTTTACTGACTTTTGCACCTTTAAGGTTCACATATTCCACTTTATCTTTGCAACCATGAGGGCTGGAAACTTTCATTTTAAGGAAAAATAATGAAGGGTAAGTTTCTGGTATATTCACATAATTCCAGCTTTGAGCAAAAAAACATGAGATTCAAAATACAGTTGTATAAGTTAGCAAAACCGAGTAAATGAGACAGCTGTTCTCAGTGCTAATTTTACTAACTTAAATGACGGATAGCACAGACACGTTTGCTATGACATCTAATCCTATGAAGGCATATATGCATAATTTATATGGGCCTTTTTGATCAATCATATCCTACGGGACTTCTCATGTACAAGATTGCTCTGAACATAGCTAATCCCAAGGCCCCATGTTGTTTGACTGTTGCTAAGTGCTACATTCATGCCCTACTTCATAGCATCAGAAAAATGAACAAGCAAGCTCTCTAACATAAAGGTCACTGAGATATAAACCATCACCCTCCCCCCCAGAGTTGCAGTATTCCCTTTATGATGTACTTGAGCTCTGTTGGTATAGAAACAGATCGGATAATGCTCAAATAAATCTAGGTCTCCTAAAATGCAGCACGTTTTGTTGGCGCCAGCAAATTTACTTCTATTTTTTAATCATATGTTATTAACAGATTAAATAAATAGTCACCTGAACCTTTAATTACAGTAAATGGATACTTTAGTTTGGTAGGGAGAGGTAAATGCCACTGGAATATTTCCTGATTACAGATCTTGTCAGAGGCTAAGTATCAAAGGAGAAACACACACATCCTATTTCAGAACATACTCACACAGTCAATGTAACTTTACATGTAATGATTTGCAGACTGAAATTGCCGTACAGAGCAGAAAGCTTAGTAGAAGGGGAGAAAAAATAAAGATGACTAAAGATGAGATAAAGTTGCTTTCAGCTGAGGTTTGAAAATAGAGCATAAAAAGTGCAGAGATACAGGAGGGCTGTTCCAGATAACAGGAACTGCAGTGGGGAAGGCTGTCAGTTTACTAGTGAGATTTTGAAAAAGGCCAGCGATAAAGCGAAGACAAAATGGAAAAAAAAGTATGGATGGCTTTTCAAAGAAAAGGGTGTTTTTTTAACTGAACCCCAAAATGCCAGTAAATGCAGAGCCCACTGGAGTTATTTGAGAACTGCTGTGATGAGATCACAGTTCCTTGTGTATGTGAAGTAGAAGGCAGCATTCTGACTATGCATAAGCCTGGACAGCTGGGACCTCAAGAGGTCATAGAGAAGAGAAGCCAATATGAGAGAGGACGATGGCATAAATGAGACTCTTGGCAGAATTGGCGGTAAAGCAGTGGCATAGATAGGCAATGATGTGGCAAAAACATGAGATGAGGAAGAAGAAAAGTTCAGTTTCAAGGCAGATAGTGAGACAAACAGGAAGTTTGAGTTCAGGAAAAAAAAAACTGGAGGATCAGAGCTATGAACTTCTTTTGTTGAAAGAAGGAGAGTACCACACATTTATTTCATCAAAGCAATCAGGAAAGGTGGATGGAGAGAAGTAATTAAAATGTGTTACTAGATATTATTGAAGTGTTCCAGTCTGAAGTTATATACTTCTCAGATGATTTCAACCTAACACCCTCACCCAGTTTTCCTACTGCCTCTAGACTGGACCACTTCTTGCCTCCTTCCTGCAAGATGATTATTCTAATGCTCTTAGTATACATAGCACTATAGAGAAAGGTCCGCTTGCCTCAAAGACTGACAGTCCAACCCCCCCCCCCAAAATATATGATACATGGGAAACTTTTTAGGCATGAAACCTGGACACACTTAACACTGACATTTCTTTCCTTTCATTCACTCTTCCCTTTGAAGAAAATTTCTAATCTCAATATAAGGTGCCACGACCTCCACTGTTACATTAAACCCCTATTCTGCAATCTCACGCTAAGGGTCCATTGTGAGTCAAGGAAGCAAGGTGAACAGACAGATTATATAGCAGTCTGTAGTTTCATAGCAGAACTGAAAGAGAGCTATTCAAGTGTGAGTAGGCAATTTTCTTTTAAGATGGGGGTTAGGAAAAGACCTAGAGGAGGATAACTCAGTAAAGAAGGCATGGGCTGCCATTATTTAGTTGTAGAATGTCCAGGGTATGGTGGCAGTTGGGTGGAGAGGTTGAAGAAGGGAATTAGTTGGGACATTGACAAGGCAAGCGAATAGGATTTTGTATTTACGTAATGTACCCAACAGTTACAGATGAGACCAAAAACTGAATTCTGTTCTTAATTATACCAGTGTACAACCTAGAGCAACTTCATTCTCCTCAATGGAATTACCCTGCATTTACACAGCTGTAACTCAGGAGAGAAGCTGATCCACATTTTTTCTAGAATCTGTCCCGGTGGGTTTCAGATCATAGCATTGTTTCCAATACTCTGCTTTTGCATCACCATTGCCGTAAGCGAGCAACCGCCCATTAAACAATATGACTTAAGATTTTCTAAGGTGCCTAAGGGATCTGGCAGCCTAATTCCCATTGAAATTCAATGGGAATCAGGGGTTTAACTCCTTTAGGTTTTTTTGACAGTCTCAGGCAATAGGTTGAGCAATATATTTTTACAAGTTTATTTTTTATTCTTTGTTACAAAATATGATATTGGATGTGATTTGACACGTGCACTGTTCACGATTACTTTCAACTATTCCCTATGTTTGGACTACTGTTTTTGGAATGGTTGGTAGTTATAAGATATATAAATGAACACATCTGACACATAGCGCTGTACCCTCCTAGAAAACATACCAAGAACACATTGCTGAGAAAAATCAAAGAGGAAACAACACACTGGAAGCAAAGATACAGGAAGCACATGAAGATTGTTTCATGTCCTAACAAGCCCCAGACATGTTGGACAGAAGGGGGAAACCACCACTTAATTTCAAATACAAAATAAATTTTGTCTGATATTCTTGTTGTCAGCCTAATTGACTTGTGCCATCTGTGAGCTTCTCAGACAGGCAACAGTAGCACCACCACCGATCTCTTAACAGAGACAACATAATTTTGTAATGTTCAAAATTGTCATAACTCTCAGTCTAGTGGTTTACTCCATGGTACTCAGTAAAATTTTGCAGAAAAGAAGGAAAACCATCTTTAGTACATATGTCTGGGAGATGGATATATACACTTTTATACTATTTTTTTCAACCTTCTGTTTATTAAATGAATTTCTCTTCTAAACAATATAATCACTGAAGTGGGAATCTCAGATTTCAGATAGTCTGTATGTGAACATTAACCTTTTACTAACTGAATACAAAGAGACTGATAATATTCTTTGCTTGGTTGCCAAGCAATTGCACTAACAAAAGGTAAACAAAAAAAAGAAGAGAAGGTATTAACAGTCCGCTCAGTTTCGGTGCCTACATACTACAGGATTAGTGTAGGCAATGGGTGGGTTTTATTTAACTTTTTTAAAATTTAAAAATACCATATGATCCAGTTCTGGCTAACATTTTGAGTGCCTAACATGCCAATACGGTCACGGAAGAGAATTCTATTATAGTGGGCTATAGATACAAAATATCCAGGTATTAGTTCTAGTTAGCAAAACAACAGCCCAACCAAAAAGCTTTTACCAAACAAACATATCTCCAGATTTGACAATACTTGTCAGAAACAAAAATGGGCCAAAACAGAAAACCGTTATCCAAGACTGCCTTCCTCAAGCTTTCTATGCTCTGGTAAGATAGGACACAAAGTGAACTACTTCCAATTTTGGTGTGGGTTTTCTGAGAAAAGCAAATGCGGACAACAAGCTTTTTTGAAGAAAAAGCTATTCTACTTTTGCCTATGTCTTAACAGAACATGCTCATATAGATGTTTGCTTTCAGTATATAGCAGTATGTTGAAAAGCGTACATGAAAATGCTCTCTATCTAAAGTATAACTGATAGAATACCGATAAAATACATTGCCACAACAATTGAAACACCCATTTTCAATTAAACAGACCTAATTAAGAGAGAGCATAGCAATTAAGGATTTAACACAAATTAACCTAAATTCTAAATATTCTCCTCCTACATTGGAGGCAAAATAGACTGAGATGTTGAACAGTGTGTTTCTTTCACTTTTAGCTTAAGGGAATGTGAAATTACCCAGGTTGGGAAGGATAAAAAAAATAATAATAATAAGGGAACCCCTCCCGTTCCAGCTTCCAAAAAGTACATACATTATTTAGACACACGTGGTTATATACATGCATGCAAGGGAAAGAGAAAGATGGTGATATTAGACCAACATTAGGAATCCTTACTTATCTTCATATGTTTTAGTTATCACTATTTTTTGCATATCTCTAGTTCAATGACTAGATACTTAATAGTCAATCTGTTACCATCTCAAGATATTTGCCTCTTACACTCCTGAAAACAACAACATTCACTAAATCATGAACAAATAAATACAGCTCCACCAAAGAAACTCTCTGGACACTTAACTTTCTAATATAGGGGACTTAACAAGATTTCCAACTACACCATTTAGAAGTCCAGTTCAGAATTTAGGCAAACAAAACAATATTTATGGTTCTTTCTTTTTAACTGTATTTCTTGAGAAACAATTTTCATTTTTTTAAAACAAGTGACTATTTTAAAAGATATATTTTTAAGTCTTCTATCAAAATACCATCCTTAGCTGTCATCCCTTATGGATATCATGGTATGTAAAAACAGCACTTTTCTTCCTAAGGGGCCTTACAAACCACATACAGGACACTTCACTACCCCACAAAATGCATCTACTTTAGCAGTAGAATCCAGCATCTGTTTAGCACAGTGGGCACTTCGGTGAACAGAATTTTACCCAAGTTGGAACTTACCAACGCTTTGATCAGAACAATTCTAACAATTCTCAATCTGATGAAAAATTCCACTGGATCCTTGGGTTTTCCACTTCATGTGAAAGATGGCACTTCCATCTGTAGTACTCGTAGCATGATGCTGGGCTTTTGATCAATACTTATTATTAAAATCTAGCTTAGTGCTTTTCCTTCTAATTATCTGATGATTCGCTAATACAACTTTTACAATATATAATCGCAATACATCTGCAAAAAGATAGCCAAACAAGTCCTGACCTAGTTAAACCCTACTTATTTTATGAGATGGCAACCTACTGAGGAATAATTAAAAAATAACTATGGTGTACAAGTTAGAGTCTGGGAATCGGTTCTAATCCTGACTATCATTTGCTTGATAGATATCTTTGGCCCACTCAAATAACCATTTGTGCCTCAGCTACCCCATCTGTAAAATGAGTCAAATCTTGGTGTCAGAAGTGCCTTACAAGGGCAAATTGTTATTTCACGTTTGTGTCCTAAACTGCAGCTGAGAATAAATAACTTATATCATGGTTAATTTCCACACAGTGTAACTTGCTAAGGTAAAGTCTGTGGCTTAATTTGTCCAAGTTTTAGCAAACTGGCATAGTCCAAATATTCCTACATGGACAGAAAGGGCAGATGGGGGTTTGTGGGGCTCCTGGGCCAGAGGAAGTGGGGGGGGCCTCCCTACCCCTTTTGCCTGCAATCCTCCCGAACCCTCCTCCCCATCACCAATAGCGCTCATGCTGGGGAAATGGGGTCGGGGCATGGGGATTGTCCTGCTATGCCCACCTGGTGTTCCTGATGGGGAGCGGGGTCAGGGAGTGTAACAGCGTCTCCCTGCTGCCTGCCCTCCTCCAGGGTTCTCCCTGGCCCAGTAAAGCTCCAGGAGGCTTTAAAATGTGCAGCGCCCTTGTCTTTATTATTTACGGAGTTGTCCCACCACCAGTGTCCCACTATATACAGGTTTATCAGCCTGTTTGGCTCCTTCTGGCTTCAGAGTCAGGCACCAGTCAGCAGGCAAACCTTCCCCTGACCATTCCCTCAGTCTTCTGGCCTCCTCAGCCTTTATAGTCCTCAGGCCCACAGGTGTAGCCAATCCTTAGGCCAGGCATCAGGCTTTCCCCAGCTTCAATCCATTTCCCCTGATTGGGGCTGGCTGAGCAGGGGCTAATTAGGTGCCTTTTGCACCAGCACCCTGCTCCAGGGAGCAGCAGGAGTGCCAGGTGGGTAGAGCAGGTCAGAGTAAGAGAGTGTCAATTTTTCTGGGGGGCCCCAGTTGACCGGGGCCCCTGAGCATGGGCCCCATTGGCTAATCTGCCACTGCCTACATTTACAGATTAAAGAGATGATGAAACCAGTTGACCAACCTAAAAAAAATTAAATTTATCCTTTTATGTACCAAGCACAGATAAGAGAGAAAGAAGAAGCAAGTACGGAGAGAATATTTGAAAAGAGAAAGGCCACCATCATAATCAAAGGGAAAATATTTACAACACTGAAACATCATGATATTCATGTTTGGAAAATCTTTGCAGTTTTTGGCTTTCCTTTTGCCAGCACAAAAAAGTGTTTACATCAAACTGCACAAGCAGGTGCATAATATATCATTTCCTTGGAACACTACATCTTTCAGAACAATATATTACTACACAATGGAATTTCCTATAGAAATAGCAATTCAGTACATGTACTCCTATTGTCATTTAACACAACATGGAACGTACAGTGAAATTCAGTAGTTCTGTGCTGAATGAAACTGTAAAAAGCACCAGCTGGCTGAATTAGAAATGGCATTCTTTCAGGTCTCAAATTTATGTACAGTGGAATTCTGCCAGGTGTTTAATATTTAAGGCTAATAAATATAATTGGCAGTACTACTACACAAGGACAAGTAACACAAATATGTACAAAATACTTCTCAAAGGAAAATTTGACTTGTACTTATTTCACGATTGAACTCAAAACAGGATGAAAAGCTATGTTTTAAATAACTTTTATATTAAAAATAATCTAAACAATATGTGCTCATTTTGTCAATGGAAAATGAATGGGAAAAGCTAGGCATCTTCATGGAAGCAGCTATAAACCCAACAAAGCCTTCTGTAAGTATGCACCATGGATATAACATAAGAATGGCCATACTCAGTCAGACCAAAGATCCATCTAGCCCAGTATCCAGTCTTTTGACAGAGGCTAATACCAGGTGCTCCAGAGGGAATCAACAGAACAGGTAATCACCAAGTGATCCATCCCCCGTCACCTATTCCCAGCTTCTAACAAACAGAGGCTAGGGACACCATCCCTGCCCATCCTGGCTAATAGCCATTGATGGACCTATACTCCATGAACTTATCTAGTTCTTCTTTGAATCCTGTTATAGTCTTGGTCTTCGCACCATCCTCTGGCAAGCAATTCAACAGGTTGACTGTGCATTGTGTGAAAAATATTTGCTTTTGTATGTTTTAAAGAGGAATTATCGAGGATGGCAAAATGAGGAGCAAACTCAGCACATGAAGGAAAAGAAAATGCAGGAGAAACATCAAAAAAAGTTTCCTGTTACTGAAATTTAAAGCCCCATGTCCTGTCTTTCAAATAAAAACTGGTATAACCCCATTACTTGGATTATTCAAACTATGGCCTGATCTTACAATTGACTCCATGAGGTGGGCCCCTACGCCCACATGGAGTCCTTTGGATTCTGACTCAATGGCAGAAATGGGGTGCTATGCTGCTAACATTCAAACTACTCCCAAAGCATTTTAGAATAAATGGTAGGGAACAATTTTCTACTGTCAGGAAGTGAAGTAAGTGTCCCCATGGCTCTTTTCCATCTGTAATATCTAGGATTCATCAGAACATGCTTACCCTCCTTGCCAGCATGACATAGGTGGTGAACTGATCTAGAAGGGAAAAAAGCTTGATTGCCTAAAGCTTCATTAGCTTTAAATAACTTATATACAGATGACTGCATTTGAAAAACTGGTGGAAATGATATCTTTTCCTCCTTTGTAAAGTACATTGAGATCTGCAGATGACAGGTGCTACATAAGAACAGAAAGTATTTTTACTTCCCTATCCATTGAAGGCCATCCCCACCTCCCTAGTATCAGATTTGTAGTTAACCTAGTCACATCTGCCACAATGAGTTAGCAGGAATCAAACAACATTTCATCTGTTAACAAGGTGGCTCAACCACAAAATCCTGTCACCTTTTTATACTCTATTACTACAGGGAGGTAAATACTGATTTTTTAATGGTAACCACTGAATGAAATGTTCTTTCCTGCAACAAACAAAACTCATACATGGAGAACTGTGTTTTTATCTCTACAGGGCATTCAGGCTTCATAGTGCCAATAATTGATTATTAAAAAATTCACAATGTAGGCAAGAGAGACTTTCAAAAGCATGCTCAACACTCTCTGGGCCTGTGATGACAAACACAAAAGTAGTAAATGAAAACTGCATCCATAGCAGAAAGTCAGTGAACAATGCAAGCAGAAAGGAAGTATGGTCTTGTGTTTAAACCTTAAGGTGCTGAAGGAAAGAAGATTTGAGTTTTACTACTCACTGTGCCACTGACTTGATGTGCAACCCTTGACGAGGTATTTAATGTCATGCCTCAGTTCCCTCCTCCATAAATTGGAAACACTACTACTTACCTACCTCAAAGACATATAGTGACATCTAATCAATAATGCTTATGGATCACTCTGAGGTGCTTGGCTGGTTCTACAAAAGTCGTACTAAGAAGACTAACAAATATTAATGTTTATTTCTTTTCCTTATTCCACTCACTTCACATTTTAAAATCCAGGAACCTCTTCCGGTTTTGAAAAATAACCACTCTTTGAAAGCAGAGCTGAGTCAGTAATCATAAGGCTGCATAAGTAAATATCCTTCTATAAAGGCCCATTATTAATTTGTCAAATGCTGGGTCAAAGGGGCAATGACAATTACATTTTCACGGTAATACTATGAACATTATTTTCCCCCCACTATGGCTTAAGCAATTTGACAAAGTTAATTCTATGCATGTAAATTTCCAGTCATTTCAACTGCAAAATATGTTTTTCTTTCACCTAAAAACTGTGGCTTGACATTTCACATTTTGGGAAGAGGAACTTTTTTTTTTTGTTATGTAGACAGGGAAAAAACAACACTGGAGTCTAAGAATCTTGGGGCTAGACTCAAGGTGTCTTATCAACTGCACTGCTAGCCACGTTGCCCTTAACCTCCTGTAATGGTATGGAAATCATCCCTGTGCATGCAATTTCACTCATGTGAAGCCACAGGTGAGGCCTGACACAGTTTCCCTTCACTCAGCTTATAAGCAACTCCAGACAGACATTTTCTTTTTATCAAAGAGCACCCCCTCTGCAATGGTTACGATAATTAATGACAGTCATAAGCATAAGTACAACCATTAGATACAAGCATTAGATACATTCAGGGGCATTTGTCATCTCAGCCCCAGTCCAGCTAGCATTCCTTAGCTCCTTCCTGCAGGATATTCTTCTTTCCTGCACCTGGAAACAGTCTCTCTTTCCTAGGACTCTTCATAATTACTTCTTTTCCATCCTCTCTTAAGCAGTAGTCTCCAGCTCTCCTCTTTAGAACAGGGCTGTATTAACTACTCCTGTAGTCTTACCTTAAGTAACTCCTTCCTGAGTGCTCTCCTCTGGAGCTGAGTTCTGTGAATCAGACTCACTTGTCCTTCTTAAGTAGGAGCCCTCCGCTTTTTTCTCTCTAGAGCGGAGTTTGGGGTGAACTAATTGTAGGCCCTTTGCCAGCTTTTCCCTCAGCTGGCTGCTTTTCTTTAGCCATCAGTCTTGTGGTGCTCAGCAGGCCACCCTTCTCCTACTATTTCCTGGTGGCTGCCCTACCATCCGGGAGGAAGCAGCCTTTATGCTGTTCCCCTTCTCGCAGTTCATCCCAATTGGTTTGGGGAGAAGGAAGCTTTGCCCTGCTCTCTCTGAAAGGCTCCTGATCCTAGGTCCTTAAAAATACAGTGATGGGATTCTGTCCCACGTACCACTCATTCCGGGGACTGCTTCCTCTCCATCCATCTCCTCTGTAGGCTCTTAGAGACATAGCAGTCTGCTGGAACTTTCCAACTCTTGAAGTGGCAGAGCAGGCTGACCACTTGCCAGGACAGCCCTTCAAGGGCAGACTGCCCCATCACATCTGTTATGGCCCTAAAATGCCATTCAGTGACTGCTTTTAATATGCTGCATTATGCATATAAGAGCAACTCATGCTCAGTTTAATATCCTATTTTCTGAAAAGTAAGCAAAGCTGTCTTAACCAGGATTCCAACAAGGACCCGGTCAAACCTAAACCTTCAACTAACTTTCAAGCTCCTCTGATACAGTAGACTCAAAATCTACCACTTGGTCAGATGACATTCTCATTTCATTTGTGATGAGTTATATACACAGGGCTGTGCAAAAAGAGGGGACTATGAAGTAAATATAGTTTTCTATGTAAGAAAGCAACAATCATCTATAACAATAGGGTGTGGAGGCAGTTTTCAGGTCTCAGTTAGGCATAATCTAGGGTCCACTGTTCCCAAACACATCATTAATTTTTACCACAATGGTGACCCAAAACATCAGAAATCTTACAGGAGCAATTCTCCTCATGACATCACGTCCATTTTGTGCTTCCTCTGTACCCTATCTGGAGGACGGTAGTTCCAGTTTTGGGACCAATGCAGACCGCAAACTGTAAGGCCAGGTTCTTCTGGCTCAAACATCTACAGAGGAAGTGGATTACACAGAAGACTAAAATTAAGCCAGCCTCATATATTTTAGAAAAGCCCTTGATCAAAACCACAGATCCAAATACCATATTTTGTGTGTGTACTTTTATTACCTACATGCAAGACAGGAAGACATCTGTATAACTACGGGAACACCTGAATTATAATTCTAGTTCTGAAACGGACAACATCCTCCCCATCTGAAAGTAATAATATTTACATTCCTACATCCCAGGGGTATTGTAGGGCTTGTGGAGTGCTTTGAATTTCTACAAAGGGTTAATTACCTTTATCATCACTGCTGCTGCTTTAATTTGAAGACAAAATATGGTAGAGGAATTCTTATAATTAGATCTGAGAAATCCTCATTATAGAAATATTTTTAAATTGCAGATAATTTAGACTTTATTGACTCAGGCTTTAGTTCTTTACCATAGCTAACCTTAGTACAGATGCATGGCATCTGCAGTTTTTGTATTCATATATTCAAATTACCCAGTCTCTAGGTCTCCCGGTAAAGAAATGAAGTTAAACTTTCACTGTTCTCAGTGAGACACTGATCACATAATGTGACAAGCTCAAAAGCTGAAAACAACTATGCACGGAAGATTTTTTTTCACCAAACTGCAGTGCTAAACACAAATGAAACCCTACTGGGAACGTGTATCTACAAGTGTGGTTGACTCTGTTCTCTGTGTTTGTGCCTGCATGTGAAAAAGAAGAAATCAGACAAAGATTTCATTGTTTTATTTATTTAGATGAATTGTGGCTCCACACGTTAAAGTATAAGCAGCAGGAGAATATAATGAAGCCTTCTCTACTCCCACCAGTTGGACCCACTTCAGTTGACCAGTCTTCCATAATGCCCTGACAATGACCCCCAATAGAAGAACCACTGCTTCAAAGATAAGAGGTGATGTAACCTTCATGCTCTCTCAATCCCCGGGGCTTTCACTGACCAAAGGTTAGCAACTGAGTTACTGTGACATATTTGTGATTCTGATTAAAAATGAGGAAGTCTCAGGGGTGTGAGATAAGATCACCAAATTCATCTAGTTCCAGCCTCAGAAGGCAAAGGCTAGTCATGCAGACCCTAAGATAAAAATTGCTTTTTAATATACTGTAAATTGATTAGGAAAGTTAATATACTGTAAGTTGATTAGGAAATACAGAATACAAACATTTCTGAAGAAGGAATCTAAACTGTCAAGAACCCTGGATACTCTTGGAGCTCAAACAGTCTTGTGCCACATAGACTGTACGCAACATAAAAATGTCACATGTGAAAAAAGGTGATTAAGACTGTTCCCCAATCCACAGGGAGTAGAAAAATAGGAGTATTGCTACTGATTTATATCCTATAATATGCAGCTAATGATACAGATTAATTAATGTTGCAATACCCTTTGAAAAGTGCATTTGATGAACAGTAGTGCAAGTAGATTTTTACTTTTACTGGCATGGTGACTCATGGGAGGGACACAAAGGAGGGCACCAGCTAAAGGGTGGCACATGACCTGCCCACGTGACACCCCCCTCCGCCCCGCCCCCAGCCCTCTCTCTGTACAGTGATGCCGTACAGACCCCAGGAGAAGCAACTGCGTGGAACGGCTCAGGGTGGGGCTGGAGGTGGTACAGCTGTGCCAGAGGAGCTTCTGGCGTGGGGCCACCCGGCGGCCCCACATTCTGCTCCTTTCACTGCTGCAGGTCCCAGGAGAGCCCTGCAGTGTTCAGTGGATACCAAATGTGTCTTTCCAGTACGGTGTACCAGCAGTAAATGTCATAATGATACAGGGTACCTGACCGTACCAACTTACTTGCACCCCTGTCCATGAAGCTGTTTCGTGTCCATATGCCCAAAAGTCAGGATCACAATCGGCACTGTTTGGTAGCATGACAGACATCCTGAACCTCTAGCCCCAATTCATAGCTCAGAACTAAGGGAAATGGGGTTGGGGGGGGGGGGGAAGAATGTGGAAGTTGGGGAGCCTACTGAAAAAAAAGCAAGCCGGTCTCTTTGAAAGGACAGTGAAGAAACTGATTGGGATAGAATCATTCAGACAAGTCTGAGAGGTGTAGTACCCAAACAAAGGTATTCAGTCTTTAAAATTAATCATCATTAAATGGTCTTCTGTAACCTCAGTGGCACCAAACCCCCAAACTGTGTGTCAAAACTTGCTGCAGGAAACCTGGCATTTTCATCAGAATTGACATTTTCACACAACAAAATAAGAAAAAACACAACATATTTTTCGGTCAGGAGAAAAAAGTTCTACATTAAAAAATGTTGTCCATCTTTATAAATTTTTAATCAAACTTCTACTCCATGGATACCCTTGATGGGAAGCTATTAAACATTGATTTTGTGTCCAGCACTTTGGCAAACACCTGTATTGATGTAAAAAACATTTAGGACTAATATAGACCACGAATATTAAACCAACCCCCATTAACTGTCAAATGAGGCATCATGCTTACCTTGAAATGAATCTAATCCACAACATATCCATAGCACTTCACAAAAAGTAATATTACTGCTGGCTGGAAAATAAATCCATTACCAAAAATGTACCATTCCTTAGAAAATATCAATGTACGTTGTTTTTCATGATGTTTTTAGCAGGTCAGTAAAGAACCTGAGAAATAATTCCATGCCTATTCAGAGTACAGTATCAGATTTAATTGTATTTAATGTTTTATTGGCTATAAGATTTTGAAAATCAACAACAAAAAAATCTTACACCATATGTTGACAGAGCTAGAACAAAGATAAACATCACTACATAAATCTATCTAGGTACGCAGGGCAAATGACAACAAAATATGGTAAAAAGATGGTGAAAAGGAAGAGAGAAAATTTGATAGAGCTACAGCTTTAATGAGAAATGACTCGCTATGTGCTATTTGTAAAAGCAGTGTAACTTTAGAATAATTGGACTATATTGTCTGCATATGTACAGTTGATATTACTGTTGTGTTCTTATTTCACAATGTCTATATAAGTTCTTTCAAACTGTGTGAATTTCTGTTCTTTTGGCAAATGCCAGACTGACAACTCTGCAGATTCAATTTCTTATTTGCCAGAATAAGAGAAGCAAAATAGTGCAATTGTAAACCTGCCATTGAGTGCATGACCGCAGAGACATAGCTTGAGTTCAAATAAGAAATTGTAATTTTGACTTCTAAATTCTATTTTCGTCTCTCTCCCTGTTTTTCCCACTAAAGACTTGAAAAAAATCCACAAAAATTACAATGAAAATATTTCATTTTTGTTGAATATTTGTAGGGGGGGGGAATTCTTCACCAGCTCTATTTATAAGGTTTGGGCAGTCTACTCAGAGAAACAGATGTGATGCCATGAAAAACCACCCAGCAAATCTCAGAAGCGATAATCATTGTGAGCAACCCATTGGTTGAAATTTGTTCACACTAAAGATTCAAACTACTTCAAATGTGGACAGCCAAGTGTGTGAATGAGCACAGCCTGTTCATGGGCAATTTACAAGCAGGAAAAAAAAAGTCAAAATGTACTGAATAAGTTGTTCATTGTGGACTGTTTGTGCTGCTCTATCTTTAAGTGTAAGACTATGTTCCAAGCAAGAAGAAAAATCAAACAAGAACTAACTAAAGCCCACGTGTTTGCAGATGGGAAAGGATAAAACTAGTGTGGGGCCAAAGATACTGTCAGAATTGCTAACCTAAGTGACAGAAGATGGAAGTATAGTCAATGGCACAGAAGAGGAAAGTAGTGTAAATATGGCTGAAATTAAGAAGAGGAGAAGAGAAATGAACCAAGAGTCATCTGAATCCAAAGAAAAAAAACTGGGTAGGATTAAAAAACAATCAAACTAGAGAGGAGGGAGAGTTGTGGAGAATGGGAACAAAGTCCAAGAAAGTAAAGAATGATGGCAGTGAAAAAGCAAGCCATGTAAAAACAGATGATGTAGTATAAGTTCAAGAATCACTCCCCGTTATGCAGAGTTGTGGGGAAGGGACAGAGGAAACAGAGCCTGGAGAACAAGTTGGGGAATAAAGCCAGAGAGTGATGATGAAGCAAGTCCACAGTGTGTTTCAAAAGTCAAAAAGGGAACAAAGAACGGGGGTGATGCACACAAAAAATATTTTAGCAAAAGAGCATTCTGGATTCCTTCATACTCAGGGAATGTCTACACTGCAGCTGGCAATGTGCTTTTCAGAGCGGCCAGACAGAGATGCACTAGCTCTCCTGGAGCTAGCACACTAAAAATAGCAGCATCGCTGGAGGTAGTAAGTTTGGGGGCTCGGGTTAGCTGTCCAAGTATGTAACCTGGGATCCCGAGCTGGTTTGAACTCAGGCAGCTTAGCCCAAGCTGCCGCCTGTCCTACGCCCAGCTGCACTATTATCTTTAGCATGGAAAGATGTGTCTGTCGACACGCACTGGCAAGCACACTCCCAGTGTGGACATACCCTTAAAGAGAAGTGATTTGAGAAAACTCAAAAGGAGGGAATGGCAATGGTTAAGACAGGAAGTTCAAAATAGTTTTTTTCCAATAGTGATTAAATGGTGCCTCTGAATATTGCATTAGAATAACTTTGACTTAGTTCCAAGCTCGTTCTCAAAAATATCCAATGACTGTATGCTGCACCTGCAAAACTTGCTATTTAAAAAAAAAACACTAGACTAAAAATATCTTCTAATGACTTAGTTGGAAAGGGTCTAGAAACATGAATATAGGCTGTTTATATCATACAGAAAGCTGGATGAACTTTTTGAAACAAAGTTATTTATCCCCCTTTCTGTTGTCACACTGTTCACAAGGAGATATTTACAAAATGGTATGAAAATTTTGCATGAAAAATTCATTAGGAACTTCAAATGGACTATGTGTTGTCCCAGGGTTCTTAGCTGTACGGCCTCACTGTTTCCCAATTCCACTCTGGGACTCGTCACCTGTGGTATTATTGCTCTTCTCAGATTGGATGAGCGCAATAATAATAATAAAGAGGGAGATAATGTGATCAAGGCTTTTGACACAAGTAGATTGGGGACAATTTGGGGTCTTGGGAGGAGCTAGGTCAGCTGTAACAGGAAAGAATTAGACAATTTAAAACCTTTTGCCTCTCAGGTCCCTTGAGTCAGGGTTTGCCTAGATTCCACTGCTAGGAAAATATGGCTATTGTAATATTATAGACCAGAGTTTATTATAGATTTAGAACCACTTTTTATACGCCATACTCATACTAAGTAATTGTTGGTGGCGACCGCATGCACAGTCTCTACCACAAAGGGTGTGGCCAGTTTCTTGTTTGGCTTTAGCTGTCTCTGTGCAGACCTAGCTAGGCAGACTGTGGCTGCATATATGTGACCTATTCATTTAACTCTCAGCAGTAGGGATCCGACCTGAGGGTTTGAAAACACCATCTCCATGACTTGGACCCAACTATGTTAGGCTCTGTACAAACATAGTAAGAAACTGTCCGTACCCTGAAGAGCTTTCAATCTAAAAAGGCAAAGGGTTGGAAGGGAAACAGAGGCAGAGAAAGTTGAAGGCACTGCTAGCAACAGAACCTAAGTCCATCTGAGTGTCTGTAGTCTGATCCCTACCAGTCTCTGTCTGTCAGAGTTCTGTGTGTCCTGGGTTGTTTTTAAGCACTGCCCCATATGCAACATCTCATCTATACATATATCAATGGTAGTTTTAATTTACTAGTCTCTACTTTTCTGTCAGGCATCACTATGGTCATAGTCACATAGTAATTTTAGGAAGCCTATTCATGTGTGATCCTAGCTGTGAAGAGTAAGATGAGATCACAGGAACTGCCACTCTGTCAGGACTCTAGGGAACATTTCCAAGTCTGGCCAGCTGTGGCGTTAATTAAGAATTGGTCTGTTTGTAACTGCTTTTACTGGCAGCACGCAAAGTGACTGAGGTAGCAGGGGAGACATGTAAAAAGTACAGCATTATACACCCAGCATAGCTATCAAGATGGTGTCCTCGAGCACCATCAGCATAGCTCTCATCAAAACCTGGCCATTGTGCTAATAGAGGACATCAGCCATTGGCTGCATTCAAATACCAATCGACTTTGCACACTTTGGGTGAGGAAAAGCAAATTATACCAGGGATCAACAGCCCCTCACCCCCCCTCCTTTTAAATAGAAATGATCTGGCATAGGCTGCTATTCAACTGAAAATGATGCAGATAAGGTCAGTGTTTGTTATAACTATGCAGATACATCAGACTTACATATGCTATCTTTCTTTCCTCTGAGAGAAAATGAAGCAAATAGCCACAATGATGCCAATTACTCCAGTAAAAAAGGGAGAGGAGGTAGTATAAAGGAGGAACTATACATATGGCTCGCAGAGGCTACATCTACACTTGGAGGTAAGAGTGTGATTCTCAGCTCTAGTAGACATACTCATGCTAGCTGGATGAATAGTGTATCGGCAGTAGCACAGGCTGCAGCAGTGGCATGTGCTAGCTGCCCCAACTATGTAATGTACCCAGGAGACGTTGTGTATTTGGGACAGGTAGCCCGTGCCGCTGCTCCCTGTACTACCACAACTATGCCACTCATCAAGCTAGCACAAGTATGTCTACTTGAGCTGGGAATCACATCCACAGCTCCAAGTGTAGGCGTAATCAGAAACTGAACAGGAGATGGAGGAGGGTAAAATGTAGAGACTACACACTAATATTTATGCACTTTATCATGTGCTCCATGTCCAAAAAAACCCCAACCCCACACACATATCTGCTAGCAGTTGTCTTACTCACAGACATCACCTGCTGTCTGTTATTCCTGCAGATCATTTTAATTCAATTAAATTAGGATAAGGGGCACAGACTTGTGAGACACTTGAGGTACTTACCTCCGTACTCTGGATTTGGCACATGAGACAGAAGACACTCAGTAATCATATGGAAACAGGTGTTTATCCATTATAATGAAGGCCAATCTTTCTATATTGCCTGTGGATAGGCAGGTACAGACCTGCTCATAACTATAGCATCTGCATGCTAAAAAGCCACTCAGTCAGTCCTTGATGGTGTAGAGCCTGGGAGTTGTACAGCTATGTAAATCAGGGCCTTCCTGAACTAACATAATAATAAAGACGTATAATGGCAGACATAATAATCTGCCTTCTTTGCACTCCCTTCACCATGCCAAGCTGGTGAGAAGCAAACTCAAAAACTCCTCCTATTATACCTTTGGAACTATATGCAGGAAACAGCTCATGCCCTTTATGATCATTCTGACATGCAAATATAGAAAGGATTACTTTTATCCAATCAATATAGAAAGCACTTTGGAGGTCATTCTGTCTTTAATGAAGGTCTTCTAGGAAGTCAGAATGCAGTCAGAGCTTGAAAGCATCTTTGCAAGTGGCAGTACATAATTTTAGCCAGTTTATATGTAAACAGCATATCTTTAGACATTCACCAACTGCCTCTATGCTTTGCTTGTTTTAGCAACAACCAGAATGAGAATCCTTCTAGCAAATCTCCTGCCATGAAAAATGTAATTACCGTGACATGAAACTATGCAAGTTCTGTGTTCATTTCTTGGTTTTCAAAACAAGACCACTTTCTATGTTGGTGAATTTGTTTAAAGCCTGTCTACCTTTCACAATTGAACCCAAATCCTTGTTATTATTCATGCTTTACGGTCATAAAAATATGGCACTGATTCAGAACTGAAGATTGAGCTAAAATTAAAATGACTTACAATACATTAAACTATGACAAAGACAAATCTAGATTTACTCTGTCAACAGAGATTGCAGACAGGGAACAAAAAGTCTGTTGTGAAAAGTTAGAGAAATGACTTTAAAATCATATATATACTAGAAACTTTAAAAAAAATTAAGTCTGTGAAGGAGCGGCTTATTGGCTTGTCTACCCACTGGTGCCTGGGGCACTGCATAGCCAAGTTTCTGTCTCTTGCTCCCTCCATTAGCTCCCCTCAGGGCATCCAGCCCTTCATCATCTCCTTCAATTTAGCCCTCTGACCAGCTCTTGTTCACGGTCACACCCCCTTTAGAGTATCAAAATTCCTAGTCCCTAAACACCAAAGTCAAAACCACGGTCACTACCTTTAGCCCCCCTTCCTGAACCCTCCAAATAGACAACTCAAATCTCTGCAGCGCCAGCAGCCCCACTCCTGTGGTCTAAGTTAGTCTCTTCAGTTCCTCATTAGACCCTGTTTTGTATCCAGCACAGTGAGGGTCTTTGTCTTGTGCAGTCTTCATTCACTCATGTCCTACCTCAGGCTGTTACTACCCCCTGCAGTCCTCCTGAGATCCTCAGCCTTCTGGGCCTTTTTCCAAGGCCCCTCTTCCCGCAGGGTTTACTGATGAGGTTTACTATGCCACCAGCTGGCTGTTCTCCCTAGTTAATACCCTCTTTATGCTCCCATCCCTTCCTCTCAGGCCCACCTCTTACTCCCCATTACCCTGGGCTTTCCTCCTTTAGAACTCTGCCCTGCCAGACACAAACCCCTTCCCCAGGTGCAGCAAGGCAATGCTAATTCAGGTCTTATCTGCTGCTTTAACCCCTTCTTGAGTCCTGATCCCCTTACACAAACTCCCTGGAGGGTTTGTGGTTGATGGTGGTTTATACCTAAACCAGCCCAGTGACTGTCATCAGCTAAATATGGTGGTATTACCAAGATGGATGTGACATGACTCTGGAAAAAATCATCAAAATAATACTAAGTATTCTGCGCTGTTTACACTTTAAGCTTTTCACGGCAGGGGCCCACTCTTTTTTTTACATATTTGTACAGTGCTTAGTTCAATAGGGTCCTGTCCTGTAGATGCTTCCCCAGTGCAAGTTATGAATAACAATAATAGTAACAAAAGGATTTGTTTAAAATATATGTTAAAGTCTAGGATTATCACAGCGTGAAGAGCACAGTAAGTTTCACTGCAGGAGTTACAGAATTTAATAACTGTAAGGCTAAGGAAGCTAAGATGTGGAATTCTGCTGTGTGTGCATGAAAATACTTGATTATGCATATGAATGGGTACACTCAGAACCTGTGGCAGCACTTTTGTGAAACTCATCTGAAGTTTGGATCACCAAACATAGTGGGACATGGTAAGATTCCCCCCAAGGGGTTAATCAATCCCTAAGGTTTGTGGGTTTCTGGTATTCATTAACTAATATAAACTTAACTGATAGCATATGTAGCACAAACAAAGTATTCAGTACATTTTTGTCAAGCCCACGTGAAGGGCCACTGCAAATCAATTTACACCATACAGATTTTCAGCCCCATTCTGCCTGCAAAAGTAGAACTTACTTAAGACAACAGTCCAAGTCCTCACTCTTTTCTGCGGGTCTCAGTAAAGCATGTTATGGATCATTCATACAACAAACTTAATATACATATGAAATCCTCCTCACTATATTCCCTCAGTTATTTTCTTTGACAGAAAACTTTGAATCAAAGAACCCTGCCTTTGTTATAATTGTCCTCTCTTCTGCAGAGAATGTCTGGCTTTCTAAACAGTAAACCATTTTTTCTGTCAGCTTCTCTTTGCTTTGTTTCATCCTTGTTTGTTCTTTAATAAATAAGCAAAATAAAAATAGCACAACCCAGCAGCCCTACAATGAGATGAAACAGTCATCTACTCATTCAGACAGGGAAGCCTTTAAGTACACTTGGCATAAACAGGACTAACAGCCCTGCAATTATCAGTAATTTGAATCAAGTGACCAATGCAAAGGTTAACTTGGAGTAAAAGAAAATCACAACAACTAATTAATATGTCAGAGAAGTACTCCCTCTTCCAAAGGAGTTAATGAAGCTTACTAAGGACACATGTGTACCTTTTGTAGACCTGACTGTGCAGCTGAGCTATGTTAAATTGTATGTTTGTTACTGGCCAGGTGGGCACCACCTAGCTGCTTGTGCCACCATGTTCTCCTCCCCCTGTACCCCTCTTCCCAGCCTTGAATGGCAAGCTGCTACTATTAAGCATCAACTAAGGTCTGACAACTTTTTGTCACACAATGGGCTCCTGACATGTGAATGGGGTGCATGGATACAATCTGAATGGGGAGATTTTCCCATTTAGTTTCATAATGTTAACAACAACAAAACCCCAACCTCTGTGTCTGTGGCCCTTAGCATTTATAACAAGATGCTAATAACCTTCAGGCTAGCTATTACTATACAGCTAGTAGATTGATGGCTTCAGACACTGACAATAAAATAGGTCTTACCCACTACAAAGAAGAAAAGTGGTTTAGAATCTTCTTTTCAGAGATGTGCTCCTATTTACACTAAGCTTCCATCTGGAAAGAACTGACATGTAGTCCCACCCCACTGCCTGAGAGAAATTATCCTTCTCTAATTTTGCTGTCCATGGGACACAAGTAAATGTATATTGTAAAATAAATATTTGAAGAATTTGCACAAAAATAGGGAAAGGGCTGTCTTGACAAAAGTTTCTCAGAACAGAACAGAGTATGTACAACACTGTACATAGCAGTGGTTGTGAAGAAAGGAACCACGGCCGTTTCCTCACCAGTAGGAAGTCTGCTTACTTTTAGCATCATCTTTTGAAGACTAGATTGTTTATTTGTAGGATGATCTGTTAATTTTTCTGGGCATTTTAATTCAAAATTTGATATACTTTAAACAAATCTTTGTGTGTGTCCACGTGAAGTAATTTGTATTTCCAGTTTCATTGCCTTATTGTTCAGTCCTGTTCTATGAAACAAAATAGATTTTACATATATGCTTAATGCTCCCTGCCACCTCCCTGAAGAACTAAATGTCAGTTTGTATAGTCTTCAAGCAACACGAGAGGGAGGGAGGGAGAGAGAGAGAAAGAAACCACCCTGCCCACTACTCAGCACAACAGCATTCATTTCTTCTGACACTCAGAAAACATCATTAATTCTGATTAGTGATATTTGATCACTTATGACAGTTGATTCTGTTTCCATGGCTATCTACATTTATGTTGTAACACCATGAAATCAAATCTACCATGCTTCTACCTGCAAAAATATATTGCTCAGAACATCAGACATTTCTGATACAGTAGACTCTCGATTATCCAGAATTGGGTTAACCAAGATGTGGATTAACCAGGATGTCTAAAAAAAAATACCCCTAACTCGCAGGGCCGGCTCTGGCTTTGGTGCCACCACAAACACACACCAAAAAACCCACCAGGGCGCAGGGCAGCCAGTGAGCCCCCTTCCCCCGGCAGAGGGTGGCTTGTGAACCAACCCCTCTCCCCATATTTCCTATGGATGGTGATTATCCAGGATTTTATTAACCAGGATTATTTCCCCCCCCCCCATCATCCTGGATAATCGAGAGTCTATTGTATTGCTTGCATGCTTTAGTCGGCACCACCATGAAGTGGCCTTATAAATAATGAACAGAAGATACTAGATTTTTGTTACATTGGCCTACAATGCACTTTTTAAACAAACATTCATAATGACCAGCTTTTTCATGGAATATGGAAGCCTGCTAGAGATGCTTGTGTATAATGTGTAAGATGCTTCTGTGTACTCAGAACCTCTTACCAACTCCGATGAGAAGCAAAATCTTTTAAGCGTCCCTCATCAAACACAGCATAACTGAATTGTTATAAAACCAAAGTAGTCCGTACAGAATAAACTTGAACTTTTCAAGCCCTAAATGTGTCTGTTTATTAGGCATACAAACATGTCTGATGAAGAGATTACAGAGCAATTTCTACAGACATTCTACTAAACAGGGGAATAGAACATGTGTGAAGGGCTAGAAGAAACACTCATTCCAAATGGTGCATGCATTATGATAGATGACCTTATTTAAAGAAACTCTCACTGAAGATACTAAATGAAGCATGTAATGGGACCAAAAGTAGGAAGGAGTAGCCTTTTGCACCAGTGTTTTGCATACTGTCTGAAGCTAGCAGAAAGGCTTGGGTATCTGGAGAGGAGTGACATTTCATTAGTGCAATATATTCCATGTACTTCCTGGTATAAATCTATATGAACCCTAACAGGAATTTACTCAGTAGGGAGCAGTCTACCTACAAGTGATTTTATACATCTTTCAGCTAAACTCAGAGGCCTACATGCAAAATCCGGCACACAGGGCATCAAATGGATACCTGATACTCTCTAGAAGACTTTGAGATCATAAACCAACAAATGGATTGCATTCAACCATTCACATACTTTTCTCATCTGTGAGAGGCAGACAGACGTGGAACAATATAGGCTTTTTTTTTTCTAACTTAGTCAATCATTTGGGTATCGTGCAATCTAAACTAATATAAATGACAAATATTCTTCATTTTATAATACACAATGGTCTAAAGCATGAGAAAACAGAACTAAGTGGAAAAGAGTAAGACGGGATTGCAGCATTTTGCAGTGAGTTGGAAAAGTAAAGGGCTACACCCTGAGTGATAAGGACCAGCTACACAGATGGCGTGTGGGTATTTTGAAATTATTTTATTTCATCCAATTTGGGAAAAACACACTCACCTAGCACTCCAAGGACATATTAAAAAAAGTTACTTCAGAATCAAACACACTGCTCCTTGCTCCCCAAAGATATCCCTTCCCCACCCCCGACTTAACTTACCCTCTCAAAGGAAGCCTTGAACGAGACAAGCCTCAGCACATGCCCTGAAAAGCCAGACGTGCTGACTCCATAGAACCAAAAAGGGGAGATAAATCCCAGAGTTGTGCACCTTGTGCTGAACATCCTCTCATTTCTCCCATCTACAGCACTGATTGTTATCCACTGGATCCTCAAAAGAAAACAATGGAGCCTACGAACAACTACTCCATTTATACCTACCAGATTCTTTGGGGACGTTGATCAACTGTAAGATCTCAGGGGCAGGCAAACTTAACTCTCTCCCCTTGCGCGTATACATCATGATTCAGTCAAACAATATTACATTTCCCCCCTTGAATCCCTGCCTCATTCACTGCATGCTGGATAGTGCTTAAGCTATGAGGCAGCTGCTCAGTATTTGGCTTCATACCTCAGACACAGAACCCCTGTACTGATAAAATTACGGCTCCTGCAGACCTAACCTTCATTATGGCCTTGGCTCATTCATCATCTGTGTAACACACCAAGGGCCTGATCAAATGAACTGAGAAAACAAATTGAGATCAAATGAAAAACTCCTACTGACTTCAGAGGGTTTTGGCTCAGGCCCTGCATAGTACAATGGAAAAGTATTTAGCTAAAGACTACATCATAATGGTGCTTTTCTTAGGAATAGGGTTTTGCCCAGATATGTGTGGTCAAAATTTTCTTTTCTGTCCATTAGCCTAACGTGTTGATTGGCTATCACCTTCTACGCAAGAATCACCTGCAATACACTAGAGCTGGATAGCATGTCCACATGGTAACTTGGGAAGTGTTGGAGGAGACTTCATTATTCTAGCAAGATAAATGCAAAGTATCATAAATGACAGCTTGTGTGCTGACTGGATTTCATCTTTTGCAAGTTTAAACTGATATTAAAAAGATTAACTCAAATGAAGTTTGACTGCAAAGGAAGAACAAATGCAGTGACTGAGTTCCACAAAGAAGTGGCTTTTTTTAAAAAAAAAAGAAGTTGACATGCAGTAAAATTAAAATTGTCCCAATATAGCCATAATAGCCCTAGTTAATATAGCCAACGATGAAAGTGGGAAAACAGCTCAGTTCCCCCAGTGTGGGGACTTTTTTCCGAATCTTATCATTCATATGTCTGGCATAAGAACCTCAACCATGATGCAGCCATACTGGTTTCAGGTAAGTTACATGCAGCACAGTTCCCTATTCTCCAGTGGTCTATTCAACTTATTCTGGCCATGCACAGGAACTGACTTCTTCTTCTTGCCCAGAGGTTCCCAAACTGGGATTCGTGAACCTCTGGGGGTTTGCAAAATGTTACAGGGGGTTCTTGGAGAAAAAAAAAATCCTAATGGCAGACAGAATTGTCCCTAGAGACCCCAGGCAGCACAGGGCCAGCAGCCTAAAGCTCCCGAACTTCCAAGAGCTAAGTAGATCAAAGCAAGCATATCCATCATACAGAGGTGATTTATACTTCAAGACTCCTTATAAAAAATGGAAAGGGCGGTGGCTATTTTTTGCTGTTTTTAAAATTAATTAGGCAGCTACTATTGTTTTTAAAATTATGATGAAGAACAAGTTTAAGCTTTGTTGTAATGTGCGTTGTTTGTTTGCCTGAACTGCTCAAGATCTGAATGCTAATATAGGAGGAACACTTTGAGCTGGCTTCTTAAATACCTACATGCTGTTTCACATCTAATACTCCTTGATGAAACATAGGAGCCTTGTTTTATAACAAGCTTATTCAAAGTGATACAAGCTAGAAAAGTGAGGTCTTGGAAGAGTGTTACCCTTTTCATAATGTAATAAAAATACTGTCATGATAAATAATAATTCATAATAGTGTGTAGTAAGCATGTCATAAAAACAAATTTTATATTTCCAAGATCACTGCTTTTATAATTTATACTCCGGTAAAGGAGAAAATCCCTGGAAATACTCATTTTTTAGGAGGGGGCTCACGAGACTTGACATTTTAGTGAAAGAGGTGAATGGGTTGTTAAAGTTTGGGAACCACTGCTCTAGCCCCATGGCAGACATAGGAGCTGGTTTACTGACCAAAGATAACTTCTCTGGGTGTATTTACCAAGATGAATTGTCCCCCCTCTTTTTGAACTTAACTTCTCAACTTAAAGGAAAATTTCATTCAAGTTTTTAAATGTATGTAAAGTAAATGGAAACCATGAGAAACTGAGCATGCAAGCCAGGGGAAAAAAAGTTCCTAAAGTGTTGTTAACTTGACCACAAAGCATGTATCAGAATATAATCTTTTCTGTTCCCATCTTTATTGTTCCATATGGGAATTCATATTATTCCATTTATACAGTTAAACTTATACCACAAAACATACAAGATAAGCAATGTAGTAGAGTTGTTAATGATGGAAAAACCTTAAACTTTTGCATTTCCTGATGTGTGTTTGATTTCTCAACCTTAACATTCCCTTAAGTTCCTTTGCACTGAATATTTGCAGACACACTATCCATATAATGCAACTTTTGTGGCTGCAGTGCTAGAATTTCTGACATTACTTTGATCATGGTGCATTGACTGATAGAGGTCTACCTTGAACACGTCAACCTAATAAAATGAGCAAACTGTTTCCAGTCCCAGAGATTTAAAAACAAAAATTCCACAGTTCCCAAAGTTATCTGCTTCTTATCAAGATCCATGTTTGGCACCAGATGCATTTGATTCATTCATCATTGTCAATGCACTAGCACACTAATTATTTCAAATTGTTTCCTCAGGCAGAGGTCTAGGACAAATGCAGGCAAGCCAAAAATAGCAGTTATGAATAATTATGCATAATTTACCTCAAGGCCTGGGCCAGTCTATCATTAAAACTTTTACTTGCCACCTGTGATCCATGCTAATTGCAGCTTTTAAATGAGTTCAAGATTTTTTTTATTTCATTGCCAACCTTTAGCCCTCCTCTGAGTAGAGCTCTGATGCTTTAAACATTTCTAACGAAATGCCAATAAGGGTGGGTAGATTTTGTTTATTTTGTATTTTTGTTTTAAAAACCTTCATATTTTGCATCTCCCCAACAAATTCACTAATATGATAAACCTTCAGAGCAATGATCAGTTTGTGAGACCTAGCTTTGGGAATTCCAGCCCTCTTCAGCTGACAAACAAGGTTCTCAGCAATGGACAAATACTTCTCCACAACCTCAAGATGAATTCCAATACCTAAACCTAAAGTTGTTTTTACTTTTACTATCACTTTTCTTTTACATTCAGATCTTTCTATTGAGAACAAAGTGAACTCTCCCTATATTTAGATATATAGCGCCTATTAACAAGCGCTAAAGAGAGAGTGCACATTTTGGGACTAGCCATGATTTTAAAAAATGAATTCATATTACAATTGCCCTATTCCTGCAGACTTTAAGATATGTGTAACTTTAAACATAAGTGGTCATGTGAACTTAAAAGAAGTGTATAGAGATATTTAGGTGTGGAAGGGCTTCCAGGAACAGGGTCCTATGTTACTAAGTGTATCATGAAATGCATCTTAGTATACCAGGTTAAATAATGAAGATACGCATGTAAAATACAAATAATGGGGGGGGGGGGGGGGGGGGGGAAATTACCATCAAGACAATAGATGGATATTTTTTTAAACTCAAAAATTGAAAATCGATAGAATCTTGGTAACTCCCAGAGAGATACATGAAGGCTATTCCAGATGGCACAAACAATACGAAGTTTTACATGTAGTTAAATTTTATTTCTAGATAACTAAGAATAAGCCACAGCAGCCAAGATCATGGACACCTATTAAACAAATGTGTTACCTACACAAGAAAAAACAAATAATTCTGCTCTTCGGATATAGATACACGAATATCAAAATTGTCTGGGACAATCACTGCTCCAGATGCAGCATTCAAATAAATACACTGGACCCTTGCTAGAACACGGGGTTTAGGGTCCATGTGCGGTACAGCTTTAACACAGGGAATGCATTATAGTGGGGACTACATGACCATGGAGTCCAATTAGTTACTAAATTTGGGATCCATGGCCACCACCGCACTGTATACGAATTTGCGCTATATAGGTGCGTGTTATAGCGAGGGTCTGCTGTATTAGCTAAAAAGTTCCAATTCAACAAACCTGTTAAGAACTTAACGTTAAACATGTTTTTATGTGCTTTGCTGACCTGGAGCCAAAGAGGACTCCCCCCCCCCCCCCCCAAAAAAAAAAAGGTATAAGAGCTAACAGACTACTTTTAGATCTTTAAGACAAAGGTAAAATTAAAAAAATTAAACAATGTGAAGGAACTAGTGAAATTGCATGCATTGCAAAAAATGACAGAGTTATGCGTACTTGTAGCAAACCAAAGACTCACTGCTGCGGCACTTCCTGCTGGTCATCTCGAGAATTGGCTCTCCAGCATACAGAGAGCCTCCTACTGGCCAGTGTCTCACCTGTCGCTGGCCCCTGTGTCCCTCCCAGGCCCTGGTGCTCTTTACCTTGGGATTCTGTGCACCTGCAGTGCCTCCATGCTCTGGGTCTCCCATCCCAGGGGAACCCCCTAAACCTACCTTGCCTCATTGGCTATTGCCAATCATCATTTAGCCCCCGCTCACTGGGGCAGACTGCAATGGCCACTCATCACTGGCAAGGAGTTAGGACCTGCTACCTTTGCCTATCCTTGGGTTGTAACTCTGCAGCCCCAGTACCTCTGTAGGACCCTCAACAAGGCCAGCAGCCTGAGGGTTTACAAGACTGGAGCTCCCCTGGTCCCTTTGCCATTCCCCAGCACTGCTCTGCTTCAGGTACCTTGCTCACAGGCAGCTAGGCCTTCCCACTCCAGAGCTAGAGAGAGACTCCCCAAGCTCCTGGCCCCCAGCCTTCTTGTCAGGGCCAGCTAATTGAGCTGGTCACAGCTGTGGTCAGCTACTCAGTCAGCTTCCCCCAGCTGTTCTCACTCCTCTTATTTCAGGAGCGGGGTAAGCACCCCACTACAGTACTTTTGTTATGAAAATTATTTCAGGAGTATAATTACAATTGAGTGAATAGTGCGTATGATTTCATTTTTTAAAAATGAATTCGCTTTGTTAGAATATACTTTCAGAAAGTTTGCGGAGTTAGTTTTAAACAAATATTGAAGAATATTTGTCAAACAAATGTTGAATTTGTGAATGCAAGTATTTGCACCATAAACCACATTTTAAGGGTTACTTTTATTCAATTAGAGAACAGTGCGTCATGAGACCTATAAGCTCAGACAAAACCAAATCAACAGTTTGAATTTCAAATATCTAACTGTAGCAGACAAATGTGTAGACACAATCTATTTGCTGAATAACTTCAAATATTGAAATTTAGAGTATCTTTAGAAGTTTCTTGATTTTCAAAGAGAAAATGAGGGGACATTTGAATAAATAATTTATCAAGTTCTAATCACTATACCATAGACATAACAGATAACACACTAGTTTCTAAAAGCAAAATTCTGCTTGCTTGATGGATATTAATACCAACGTGCTGCTCTGTCTAATACAATCATTGGTTGTCAATGAGAGTTTCACTTACCCAGGGAGAGCAGAGTGTCAGAATTACTATGGGCTTCATCCAAAGCCAGTTGAAGTCAATAGGAATCTTTTCATTGACTTCCATGCACTTTGGATCTGGTCCTGTATGATACACATATCTCAGATGTGAATTCTGAGTGAGTTTTAAAGGTCTCTTTTGTGTTATTAAGACAAATAACTTACTTTCTACAATACACGGTCTCCCAAATATTTCCAATACGGCATCTCGAATCAGAGTTAGGAACCAAGTCCTGCTCTTGTATGTGTACGTATTGCTCCCACTGACTTCAGTGAAGGTCACTGGAAAGCTGCTCACTTGACACACCATGGGAAATATTGAAAAGTGGTTCAATTAAACAGAATGGGTTGTCTGGAAATAGTGGGTCTGTCATCTCTCAAATGCACATTGATTAGAAATCCTAAAATGATGTTTTAACTCACCGCCCTTCTTTTCTTATGGAGTGAGAGAGAGACAGGGACACTTAAATCAAAGATATTACTGAATGTTGCAGTTGAGAACCATCTTATCCAGAATGACACAATAGGAAGAGCACTGGAGTGGGACTCAGGAGACATGGGTTCTACTTGTGGCTTAGCCACCAGCCTGCTGGGTGACTTTTGGCAGGTCACTGCACAGCACCATGCCTAAGTTTCTCTATTTTTAAAATGAGGATTTAACTTGTCACTAAACATATCGAGATCCACTAATGAAACACCATATATAAGAGTTGGTTGTTATTATCATCACTCTCTGCAAGTCTGTATGTGGATTGCTTCTCCTAAAATTCAATGTGGAAATACAAATTTTAGTTTGTGAAAACCCAATAGCATTTCTTAGCAAACATATGCCCATGTTTTTTGTTAGACCTACTCAAACATTCTTAGCAAATAATTTCTCTTATGAACTCAATTTTTTTCACTGAATAAGTTATTCCTGAATAAAAATTTTCAATGCAGCTCTTCTCTCAACAAACAATCCTGTATCTTTAATAACAGGAATTCCCAGAAAGGCATCTTTAGACAGAGTCCACCACACATCTTTAATTTCAGAGCACAATGATTTAAACCTTTTGTTTTCCGAGCTGAATTTTCAATCATAAACTGTTTAAAACCATTGCTACAAAGTGCAACTGTTGTGACACAATTGGGATAAAAGGAGACTAGGTGTAATCAGATTTTCCAATGCAATTATACATAAAAGTTATAAAAAGGCAGAGAACACAGAACCTAAGTCACATGTAGCATAGGAATCAAATGGATGTAAATTAAACAAAGTTCTGGAATGGAATTGGAAGATCAGCGCACTTGACTCATTTGAGTTTGCATGAGTAAATTTAACAAAAATGACAAACAAACAAACAAAAGAGCAAAATGTAAATCAATCTACAACAAATCGATCTACAGCTTTGCCCTGGCTTGACCTGAACCAGTCAGAAATAAGTACAGAGGGAGATATGCAAGTTTCATAAAATGAAAGAACTTCAAATTCCAGTATAAAATGGGAGTAGTGCCCATGGTGAAGTTGATTATACAAGTCTTAATTGGGTGTGACACTTTCAAGACAAAAATCTCATTTGAAGGATTGAAGAGCTCATATCTGAATTCACATTCACTTAAAATATTTCTGAAAAAACCAAACAAGTGCTGGGCACTACCCCGTTGTGCTCTGATTCAAGTGGGCTGGAGTCAGCAACGCCAAGATGTCAAAGATTAAATTGAGATGGCTCTTGCTGAGGTCTTTCCACTGTATCAGGAATCCTGTCCTCTGGTGGTATCGGAATAAGAATGTCAAATAACTTCTCTCTCTCAAGAGATAAAGAGCAGCCCCTATATTTCTGACACTACATAAACAATGTGTCTTTGTCTTTTCAGTTTCATATTTCTAGATTATCGTGTTCCTTTTTACATTTGAATTATAGGTAAAAGTCTCACACACAAATAATTGCAGTTTTCCAACCTCAGCTTATTAAAAAATATGAACTAAGGCCCTGCCTTGCAAACATTTCTACATCTGATTAATTTTATTCACATGAGCAGTCCCCTTGAAGTCATTATTAAATAACCCATTGCCTCTGCCGCAGATACTCATTTCACATATTCTTTTTAAATAGAGCCAACATCTTTAACCTCCTCCAGACAGTGGGAGAAGAATACACATGGAGAACTTCACTCATTTCTGGACACTTTTATCTGAAAGATATTGACAACTGAAGCGAGTTCAGAGAAAAAACTGCAAAAATGATCACAGGACTTAGGAGGGAAGCGTAGAAAGAGCTAGATATGTATACTTGCCCAGTCAGGAAGAAAATGAGCACATGATGACCGTTAACATTTGAAGAGTATAAAAAACAGAGGAATTATATAAGGTCGTACATACAGTGGTAAAGTTAAAAAAAAAGACTTCTGAGGAAAATTTTAAAAAAACTAAGATGTAAAAGAATGACCATCAGGCAATACTTCCAGGCAGTGAGATAAAGCAGGCTGTGGAATAGTCTCCCAAAGGATGTGCTGGAAGCCCCACTGGATTAGTTAGGATTTTAAAATTAGACTGAATGAAACACTAGAAAATTAAGTATGGGAACTGATCCTACTTGTCAGGGAGGTGGCCTAGAAGACCTAAAAGACCATCTCTACCCTTCCCTTCTCTACCTTTCCCTTCAGTGGTTCAGTCAGGGTTGTTTCGCTTCCTCTGGCACACATTTATGGCACTTGGCTCCCATATGGAAGGTTCATAAATAAGGACAAATTGAATAGTGTAAGAGTACCAGCTTTCCTCCCAGGGAACTGACACCATGTTGAGTTTGGTTCAAAAATATATTCCACCCTTAATGGCAATGAAGGGAGACATATATGTTTGAGTTTATCATCATCAACAACAAAAAGAAACTACAATCACTTTTCATAGGTCACAAGGCAATAGGTGCTTTCTCCACAACAAACAGTGGAAACCAACAAAAGAGTCTAGAATGAAGTAGAGCTTCCTCTGGTTCTTTTGGCAACAGTCCTTTATGATGGACTTTTCAGTTGGTCTCCAAGAATTTGCATTCCCCAACCATAGATGTCCAGCAAGTTACAGATATTCATCTAAGTTAATGACAGTATGATGAAGTCCTAACTACTTAACTCCATGGGGCCTGAATACATCCCGATAGTAGACACAGGAATAGTGGGCTTAGTTTCCATTGATATTTTGAATCCTAGGTCCTGTCCCTGGGGTCTGAAAGGTTAGAACATCCCAGCCTCACACAGTTTAAATCCTTTTTTCCTGTAATGTTCTTTTCTTTGAAAGCTCAGAAAAGAGAGAGGCGCAAATATAAGCAAAAAACCACACTGCAAGTTGTCACTTCTTTTCTCTTGAAATACCATGCACAGCTGACACACAACTACAGAACTGCAATGCTGGAATTCTCTGGTTAATGTATCACATTTACAGAGACATCTGCACAAAACAACCTTGGTGCTGATCCACTGTAAAAAAAAAAAATCACCACAATATTCAGTGTCCCACAAAAGTCTTTTTCTCCTGTGGTTTCCTTGTTTTTCTGTACTTATCTTATACTTCTTATACTTACAGCAAAATAAATATTTCTGGTTTAATAGAAAGGGTAACAAATAACAAAATCCTTTATATTCCTATAACAGGGGTCTTCTACTAAATACTCCTTCTTACCTCCCTGTTCCTTTCCAATATTATGGAATATCTTTCTGTACACCAAGTGTTCACTTTTTGTGCTATAGTTTTGCTTTTTTGATAACATTTTTCCTCCTGGACTTTTTTCATGCATGCTCACTGCAAAATATATTTATAAAACAAGTTTTATTGTTTGTCTGGTCAAATATAAACCGGATCATTTTAAATATCACCAAAAAGCATATGAATTGACTCTGGAATACATACACTCAATCCTTTAACCACTGGGACTCTAAAGATACTGGATTTGTCTCACCCAAGTCTCATTATGTATGATTTTGCTACTGACACTACTGCTCCCCAGGGGTTCTCTTTGATGTCCATTTAATGTAACATCCTTAAATTATTTACAAGAAAACATCTGGCTTAAATAAACCAAAATGTATAGAAAACCTTACATGTGAAGGCCAGACTTTACTGATCTCATTTACACAAACAGACCAACAGTAATCTATGGTGTGAGTAAGGCACTAGGTATTTATTCCACAATCTGGACCAAATTTGAAGATGCAGTTAATGGTGACATAAATTACATGTATTTACATGGGTGTAATTTGTGTGCCAAAGGGTGGAAGGGTGTGGCTGAAATGGGAAGGGGAGACCTACAAGAAAGCTGGAAGAAAGCAGGGGGCCTGTTTTACTTCATATGTTGTTACAACCCCCCTGCAATTTAGTTCTCTTGCTACAACCCTGCCCTCTCACCCATTGGAATGTAGCATCTATTTACAGGGGTCACCAGTAACAATTTGCCCTAAAAATCACCTTCAGTAGCTAAGAATCAGAGAGGTAGCCGTGTTAGTCTGGAATAGCAGAGGTAACAAAGTCCTGTGGCACCTTAAAGACTAACTATAAAAAGTTTTGAAGCATAAGTTTTCGTGGGCTAATACCCACTTCGTCGGATGCTAATACCCACTTCGTCGGATACTTAGCTTCAGTAGCTAAGTAACTATCTCACTATTCAAGATCTTGCCTATAGTAAATACTGCAAATCAGAAAATATACTGGAGACATAGGGGTAACCTCCTATGTTTATCAAAGGCAAATCTTGTCAGCTCCTGACCCTATAATTTTTGGTCAATTCCTTGTATTTTCCTATCCAGCTCTGTTTTACTTTAAGTACACAGCTCCACAACAGGGGAACTCTTCTTTGTTTTTTGGAGCAATGGCCTCGATGAACTTTGTGTTCCTAGATCAAATTCCAGCCTTCCCATAATCCAAATTTAACTCTACAATTTGTTTACCTATAACTGTTAAAGAATCCCTCATACACTACCACCTACCAAAAATTATACAAAAACTTTTTGATGTAGTTGGAATATCATCCCTTCTATTTTACAGTTTAATTTAATACATTTCCCACACCATATGTTCAACAAACATATTGGTCACAGGGATGGCAAAAATGACAAGTAAATATGTTTACTTGTTAAGTCTCAAAAAGACCTTAATTTATTACACACACACACACACACACAATCTAAAGATTATACACTATATATTTATTAAACACACTGCTTGCATCCGAAGAAGTGGATATTAGCCCACAAAAGCTTATGCTTCAATACTTTAGTTAGTCTTTAAGGTGCCACAGGACTCTCATTTCTACACTATATAAAGGATGCCCCCTTTCCTACCTCTATATGTAAAAATATTTTTATATGCTAGGCAATATAAAGTTCCTTAATGGCATGAAGGGAGACAGATTTATATGTCAACATGTATTTAAACATATGCTGGGTATCAAAAACCTGTTGACTAGATTATTTGTGATGACTGATAAATATAGCTATATTCTCTCATACATGCACAGACATACACAGACACATTCACTCACTCTCAAATTATAAGCGAGACACAAACATTGTGCCTCATTTGAAGATCCCAAAGCGCTTGGGATCTAGCCTCAAATAATTGAGTTGGATAGGTACTTTCTGTCAGAAAATGCAATTCCTACAAAATAAATCTTTATGCCTAAAAATTTCCATTTTTTCCCAAAAAAATCATATTGGGGAAAAAACCAAAGTGAATTGAAATAGTTCAGTTTGTCAAACCAAACAGAAATGTTTAGCTTCCGGTAGGGTGACCAGGTGTCCCGATTTTATAGGGATAGTGCCGATTTTGGGGTCTTTTTCTTATATAGACTCCTATTACCCCCACCCTGTCCTGATTTTTCACATTTGCTGTCTGGTCACATTAGCTTCTGGTCAGTTCAACTGTACCCAACTGAGGGTGCCATAGTGCCTCCTGGGTGCTGTAGTTTGATGCCCTCTGCTCCTGTTCCACTTTATGAATCAGGAGACATGGCTGGACAACATCTCCCAAGATGCAGCTAAGCGTCAAGTCTGACCGAATTGCTGTGGTACGTCATGGGAATCACATGATCACAATGCATCAAGAGAATCCAAATCTAATGATCTTCTTGGCACATGGCAAAAGAGGGAAGAGGGTATGTTTTGCACAATGATGAAGAGGTAGAAAGGAGTTTCCGTAGATGATTGGGTGGGTCCCTGGCTGTGGTACACTAGGGTGTCTAGAGCCTTGGATAGGCATCTATGTAATTAATTTAAAATCTATATAAACGTAGTCTGCCAGGGAGACCAGTCCATACAGGAGAATAGCGCCATGAGGCACACAAACTACAAACTACAACGAGGGACTGCAGCAGCCAAAAGGGACACAAATTTAATGTTGAACCAAGCTGGAGCGAAACATTTTGACTCAGTTTGACAAACCAAAATGTTTTGGGAATGCTGATACATTTTGTTTAGATTGAAAATATTTAAACAAAACACTTCCCAAACTGAAATTTTCTGTTCCACGAACACTTTAAGTACTTTGACTTTTCACCCCAATTTGGGATTGAAACAAATTTAAAAATAGTGGAATTGCTCTTGAGATTAAAATTCTGATTTTTCAATCAGCTCTACTAATTAAGCATTGCAACATTCCTGGGAGGCAGATATTATTCCCATTTTACAGATAGATAAAGTGAAGAACAGGAGTCTTATGACTCAAGAATTCTGATTCACAGAAGAGAAGAGAAGAGAGAATCTCCTCCTCTAAGCACTAAATCAACATTTCCAGAAGTGTACAACAATTTTGGCTGACTTTTTAAACAGGTGCAAATGGCTTCACACCAGGAATCCATTCACAGTGCATAGGAAGCAATGCTGATCCTATGAAGTCCAGAAAAAAATGCTTCATATTATTAAGTGCCATCTACTGGCAATTTACTTTATTGTTTACATACACACATCTCTCTTTTTAGTGCACTCCTGTGATACAAAGTTTGATATGGTAGATGAGATTTCCACACGAATGGAGAACCCACAACTGCAAACCACGTCAACAGTAGACTGCAGATGCTCAGCAACTCTGAAAATCAAACCTACAGAGTCTGAAGTGCAATGGTAGTAGATGCAAAACCATAATTGTTGAGATGCCAATAACCACTGCATTTTTGCAGTCCTGCTTATTGGTAACACTGAGAACCATGTATGAAAAAAAATTAGAGCTCAGAAGGAAGGTGGGAGCTTTTTGGTCTTTTTTAATTTTTGCATTACTTCATTTTATTTTCTATTACCTCAACAGCTAAACATTACCATACAAAAAACAGCAGCTAAAAGCTTCTCCTTAAAAATGTCCTTTGTATCCCACAAAATAAAATTTTGGTTTTATGCCAGTTTTTCAGCCTGCCTCAGACTGGCACTTTGGTTCCCTTTTGCAAAAAAACACACAATAGAAAAAACACACAAGGCCTTTGTGATAAACAAATCCTCTTTTTTTGTTATTCATCAGTGAATAACATATATCCCGCATTTAAGTGTTTTCCCTAACAACCAAAATTATATAAAATCTGCTATAAATTATTTTTTTCTCACAACTGCCTACTTGTAATTAATTATAAGAAAAGTTTGTTGATTAACAATAATCTAATATATAAAATATCTAAGATATCAAAAACATCTGATTTGTGAGGAAAACATTGGATTAAATACAAGGAAGTTAGACAAAATTATCATTAGTCCATATTTCAGGGGTTCCCAAACTTTAACAACCTGTGAACCACTTACATTAAAATGTCAAGTCTCACGAACCCCCTTGTAAAAATGAATATTTCCAGGTATTTTCTCCTTTCCTGATTATAAAAGCAGTGATCTTGGAAATAAAAAAAATTGTTTTATGACCTGCTTATTGCACACTATTATTATTACAATATTTTTATTACATTATGAAAATGGCAACACTCTTCCAAGATCTCACTTCTGTAGCTTGTATCACTTTGAATAAGCCGGTTATAAAACAGGGCTCCTATGTTTCATCAAGGAGTATCAGATGTGAAACAGCAGGAAGGTACAGTATTTAAGAAGCCAACTCAAATAGTTCTTCTTATACAAGCATTCAGGTCTTGAGCAGTCCCGGCAAATAATGCACATTACAACAAAGCTTAAACTTGTTCATCATAATAATTTTAAAATAATATTAGCGGTCTAATTTTAAAAACTGCAACAAATATCTATCTCCCTTTACATTTCTTGTAAGGAGTCTTGAGGTTTAAATCTCCTCAGTGTGATAGACATGCTTGCTTTGATCTGCTTAACTCTTGTAAGTCTAGGGGCTTTGACCTGCTGGCCCCATGCTGCCCGGAGTTCCTAGGGACAGCTCTGTCTGCAATTGGGAATTTTTTTTCCCTGAGAACCCCCTGTAACATTTCATGAACCCCAGTTTGGGAACCACTCTCATATTCTGATGAACACATCTGTGTACTCATTACAGCAAGAGTAACTTCACTGAAGTTACTGGAATTACACTAGAGTAAAATCAGAGAGAGATCAGAATTATACCCTGTGAGTTTCCTTATTAATATTTAAATCAACTAGCATTACAGAAAAGATTAACTAAAGCATAAAAAGCCCTCAGACATCTTGATTACAACTGCCATTGAAATTATTCTCCAGCTTTGGAAAGGCTCATCGCAAATTTACTCATCTGTCAGTGGGTGCATTCTTTCCTCATGACTTTTAAATTAAAAATGAATTACAGTAGATTCTCGATTCTCCGGGATGATCGGGAAAAACTTAATCCCGGTTAATAAAATCCCGGATAAGCAAGATCACAGTGAGGGTCCTGGGGGGGAGGGGTGCGCCGGCCACCCTGTGCGGGGGAGGGAGGAGGCGCCGCCCACCCTGTGCGGGGGCGGGGGGTGTCCACCGCCTACCCCAGTCAGCTCCCACTGCTAGCCTGGGTACTGGCAGCAGGAGCTGAGACCCCAGCTGGCAGAAGCCAGTGGGAAAACCCCAAAGCGGCAGCAGGATGAGTGCTCAGCCCACGGCCGCTTTGAGGCTTCCCCGGCATGCTCCTGCCAGCCGGGGTCCTGATGCCTGTGAATAACATAGCTGAAGTCGGTGTATCTTCAGCCAACTTACCCGCTGTCCTCATGGCGGTGCTCCCCCATCGACTCCAGCTTGCATCTTGTGGCAGGCTGGAGTTACGGAGTCAATGGGGGCACTGTGGGCGATCCATTTCTTGCATCTTAACAAGACACGAGAAATCGATCACTAACAGATAGATTGCTACCCGCCGATCCGGCATGTAGTGAAGACCTACCCTTAATGTGCAATATCTCATAGTTTAAACTGAACACTAATGCAGGATTGAATATTGCCCATGTCATAACTGTGGAGTGTGCCTTGCCTGGGTGGGGCTATGTTATCTGAAACAAGTGATGTAAGAGCTTCCTGCCATGAGGGTGGGAGGAGTTTTTTCAGTTCAGTTCGTTTCTGGCTTGCCATGGAGCTTTGGCTATAAAGATGGTTCTATTTTCTTCTTATATTTCTGATTAGCTGTACTGTGAGTATAACCATTTGATTCTATTAAGCCTGTGCCTTTTGGGGTGTTTCTTTCCGTTTCAGAAGGGAGCTAGAGAACCGCAAATTGTAAAGTGTATTGTATCTTTGTTTCATTCCCTTTTCTTTATTAAATCTTGTAGTTATAAAACCATCTGGTTTATTTCCCTTAGGGTTTTCTCTGCTTCCAGTCTGGGAAGGGAGAAGGGAAGGGAAATAGGGACCAGGGCAGCTAAGTGCATAGCTGGAGTGTGGAGACTGTCTTTCGTTGCCGTCAGGTTAGACGGGGGAGGGGGAAAGCAGCCTCCAGGTGCCTGATTCTGGCTCCCAGGGAGGGGGTCAGGGTGCAGGGGGGGAGGAAAGCAGCCTCCATGTGTCTAATTTTGGCTTCCAGGGAGGAAGACAAAGTTAGGGTCTTCGGGAAGTTCGGGGGCCCCACCAAGGTTTTGGAAGTACACCCGAATGGTGGCAGCGATTGGTAACCCTAAGAACCCCACTGGTAAAAAGGGGGTGTCTTGGGGTGTGGGACTTAATTTGGGCTGGGAAGCAGCTAAGTTAATTGGGTTTTGGCTAGTTAAGAGCCCTGATCTCTGTACTCGGAGCATAGGGATCAGGTAACCCCTCTTACAGTCCATCATTGGGCCTTGGGTCAAGGGAAATGTTGGCAGCTTTAATTTCACAATTTGTGGTGGGGAAAACTAATTTCTGTGTTAAAATGATTTTTCTAAGCTACTTGAAACTACTCCGACCTTTGGGAGGAAAAAAATAGCCCTAATGGAGGCGGATTAGTGAATATAGGGCAGGTGAAGTGGTCACAGGTACATGATAAAGGCATTTGTCATACGGCTATTAACCTCACACACATATGGAAAGATTTTTATATGTAAAATCCCCATGTGTGATACTTACACACACACACACACACACACACGGAGTGAGATCATCACACAGGAGGACTAAGCGGCAGAAAGAGTCCCTAAAAGCCTGCCGACGGAACAGGAGGAGGAGGATTCCCCCGGTTTGGAGACACTGGAAGACAGCCATAAAACTGCCTCTAACTGCTGTGTTGTAACTTAGTCAAACCCACAGAGGTTTCTAAATTATGCCTCTCCAAGTCCTGGAACAATCCAGGCGGTGTATGTTGCGCTATACAGGAACTCCTCACTTATAGTTGTCCTGGTTAACGTTGTTTCATTGCTGATCAATTAGGGAACATGATCGTTTAAAGTTGTGCAGTTCTTCCTTCTAACATCGTTTGGCAGTCACCTGCTATGTTCACTGCAGTGACTAGTAACATACTTGCAAGTAGTTCCATTTCAGCCAGTGGGATTGACTGCTTTGGATTAATGTACTATGTGAGATACACCATGAGAGAAGATGTCAGAATCAAACCCTAAATAATAGACAAAATATTGCGGGAGAGCAACCTCCCACCCATTGCTGTATAAGTCCTGTACCCACTCCAGTAAAGGAATAGTACTATTAACCTCCCACCCATTGCTGTATAAGTCCTGTACCCACTCCAGTAAAGTGGAGAGAAGCCCGTTGCAACCAGCTGGTGGGGGCTTGAAACCAGGGTGGACCGACAGCCCTCTATCAGTTCCCCACGCCCATAAGTTCCCCGTGCAGCAGCTGCCCAGCAGACTATCAATTGCTGGCAGTTCAGCTTTCCCTCCCCGCACTGCCATGTGCTGCTCCTGCCCTCTTGGAACTGCTCTCTGAGACTCCTGTTTGCTGTGCGGTGGGGAGGGGAAAAAGAGGGGGGCTAATATCAGGGTGTCTCCTTCCCCCCTGCTCCTGCATCCCTGCTGAGCTCATCTTTCACAGAGCAGGGAGGACACACGACAGGGCTCAGGACGGAGGGAGCATTCTGGCAGCAACTGTGGTCTCAGCAAGCTGGTTTAATTAACAAGGTAGTGTACTTAGAGTGGGGTCAGCGTACTTAAAGGGGAAATGTGCATTTCTCTCACACACAGTGTATGTGTCTGTCTCTGTCTGCCATGCTGTATTCCCTCCTTCCATTCCTGCTGCCTTGTAGAGTGTGAGACTTAACCCTCGAGGGCTCAGCCAATTGCTAGTTCATCATTTAGCAGGAAGGGATTCCCTGGGAAATATCCCACCCTCTGACTCCTCCCCCTCAACCAAGTTTCACAGTCATCATCACTGTGTACCAGTATTCAATTGTTTTTTAAAAACTTATACTGTGTGTGTGGGGGGGGGGAAGCAAAAAAAAATTCCCTGGAACCTAACCCCTCCCCTGCATTTACTTTGATTCTTATAGGGAAATTGGATTCGCTTAACATCGTTTCGCTTAAAATCACATTTTTCAGGAACCTAACTACAACATTACGTGAGAAGTTACTGTACCTCTTCTAGGTGCAGCACAGAATATCTGCACCCACCATTGTTCCTAAATTCTCTGCTGTTGGCATAGTCATCATAAACCCATTCAGTGCATCCCCTCTCTGAAATCTATTTCTTGTTTTCTATAGCTAAAACTTTGTTTCGAGTGAGATTAATGCAGTAATTTCTTGCACTGAAAGACCTGAATACTCTAAACATTTCTGGATTCAATATGCAGCACTAGACATACACACATTAAACAACAAATAAGAAAGAAGTGGTTTGTTCAGTTCTTGTTACATAGGAAAATGTAGCTGCAAACAATACATCTTTAAGACCTTGTTGTTACCAGATGTTATTTTCTCTAAGACTGTGAAATGATTGACATCCGCTATAAGATCAACAGTGACGTCACCCAGTCAGTATTTACAGAAAAGCTGAACTTCTTAATTATGAATAGGAAGGTTTCACATCTAAAAGACACATGAAAAATGCATGGTAAGAGAGACAATATTTTAAAGCACAAGTCAATTTAGGTAAATAGCTTGCATCAAAGCCTACTTTCCATACCTTGTCTAATTCCCGTAGTAATCAAACAGGATTGTTCATGACAGTAAGGCAAGCCAGGTTTGGTCTCCTTTCTTTTTTCTTTTTTCATGCTCCATTCTTTTTAAAAAAGGAAGATGTTCCTTGAAAGAGGTTTGCTTTACTTTAAAGATGAGAAACACCTCAAACTTGGGAAGACATCATATTTTACATTGTCAATCCATTATAGTAAAGAATCAATGGCTATTAAATTAATTTGGTATTCATTGTAGTACCATTAATCATGAAGTACTTAATATGATCAATACAAAAGTCTGGTTTGTAACCTTCATCAGAATTACCCTCAATTCTATTACAGTTTGAGAGTTGGTTTTCCTACATTAGTTTCATTTTTGCATTTTCACTAAAGTAAAGGCGGTTTTCTGTAATTTGGCCACCTTTCTCTTAGTCCATTCTGTATTATATTTAGCGATTCAATATATTGTGGAGCAATGTAGTCTACAATCCAATAAGTGTTACTCTACCAACTTCTATGAAAAGTGTGCATTTTTTCATCTGTGTGGAGATAGTTAGAAGTTTGTTTTCACATGCACATATATATTTTTTTTAAAAGTCTTGCACTAATACTCTGAAATAAGATAGATTTCCAGAACATATTATAGGCATATTAGAATTCTGAATTGTGAGAAGCATTAATATTTAGTCTCACATAATTAAAATCAATACATATTTGTTATGTATTGGATGCCATATGCTATAGGTATCCCGCAACTGCCCTCTTGTATTACACATAATTGATAACAGCTCCCATGAGAGGAGAGAGAGACACCCCTCTTAAGAAAAAAACACCAATGCCCGGTTCTACCTCAAGATCTGAGTTTAAAAAAAATGATTAAAGCAGAAAGCAAACTTCCTTGCTGCTTGCCAAAACTCCCCCAAAACAAAACTACATCACAAAACAATCCAAGCATTTCTGTAACGAATGAACAGTGCTCAAACTCAAAGAAAAAACACTTGTAAGACTGTTTGCAACAGCACCATCTGGGACTCCCACCATAACAGAAATTAATATATCTAACTGTAAAACTGACAAAGATGTGATATATGCTTGAAACTTTAGAACAAAATATATGTAGGACAAAGTGGCAATATATATGAATGCATGGAGTAATTGGTCCCTAGTTGGGGCAAACTTTCAAAACTATTACTTCATAGGAGAACAGCCCAGAGCTGGAAACAAGGTATCAGAATAGCTCAAAAATTCAAGAATAAAAGCTTCAGACCACATCTTCCAGGAGAGTGGATTCCATCACTTTATTCATCTGCTCATATTCCTAAAGCGAGATTGCGCATGTACAGATATTTGGCATAGGGGAGCTCTGTAGAAGAGAAATATTCCTCTACCCACCTATACAACCTCTCAAAAGGCTGCACAAATCATCAGAGCTATTACCGCAAACTCAGTAGGGAAGGATGAAAAATCCTATGACACCCACCCCCATCCATTCTTTTAATTCCCTCAGGGCTTCCTAACATAGAACTGGGGCTCTGCAGCACATACAATTTGCCTGGACTCCCACCATCCTATACCCTGTGCACTAGTTCTCTTATGGGCAGGACCCTTGTGCTGCAGGAATGGGATGAGAATAGACCTCAGAAAGCAGCGTTAGAAATCTTTGCATGACAGGACCTACAAGCTGAAAAATAGGACATGCTTGAAAGCAGGTTTGAAATCTTGTTAAAGGAAAATGAATAATGTGAAAGAAAAATGAACAGCCTGTGGAACCACCTGGACCCAAGTAGAACTTGATGCCTCCAGAAAATGGGAATGGACACGAGGGATTTGAGAAGAAATTTGTACGACAGACAAATTTACTTTCGCTAAGTATCTTGAACAGTCTCCGAGACATGATTCAGTTTAACCCATCAAATAAAGTTTTTAACATCATATTCATTGAAACATTTCTCTCTCATCTTCTCAACCCTATACTACTGGACTTTAGAAGCCCTCAATAGGTCAGAAATTATTATAGGATTCTACAGAGGGAAACTGTATTGGGGCACTTGTTCCACTCTGATAGGCAGGGGTTAAAAGCAGCCAGGCTAGGCTGATTGGGGAAGCAGTCACAGCTGTGGCCAGCTCAATTAATGCCTACCTGATAAGAGGGCTGGGTGCCAAGAGCTAGGAGAGTCTCTCCAGCCCTGGAGGGAGAAAGGCTAGCTGCCTGAGAGGAAGATACCTGAACTGGGGCAGCGCTGAGGACTAGAGTAAGGGAGCTGGGGAGCTCCAGCTTGGTAAAACTCCCAGGCTTCAGGCCTTGATGAAGGCCTATGAAAAGGTCCTGGGGCTGCAGAGGGGCAGCCAGGGGATAGGCAAAGGCAGGTCCTATCCCCTTGCCAATGATGAGTGGCCATTATAAACTGTAGTCTGCTCCAGTGAAAGAGGGCTAGATGATGACTGGCAGCAGCCACTGAGGCAAGGTTGGTCTCGAGGGTTAGGGGTTCCCCGGGAGGGGGAACACAGAGTAAGGCGGTACTGCAGGGGGAAGAACGACGAGGTAAGGAGGCACTAGGGTCGGGGAGGGACACGGGATCAGCAGCAGGCCAGACACCAGCCTGCAGAGCGAGCTCCGGGCTAGAATCGAGCCAATTCCCAAGATGGACAGCAGGGACCCCAGTGAGTCTCGACCTCGCTGCAGATCCCTTCCAACAAAAAGAAAACCGGGGAAAGAATGAACATTCTTGTCAGAGACAATCAGCCTAGCTTGGCTGCTTTTAACTCCTGCCTATTGGAGTGGGGCAGGCGCCCCGCTACAGGTGCCCTCTGTAAATTCCTATAATAATTTTTGACCTACGACTTACAAAGTCCAGTGGTGTAGAGTTGAGAAGATGAGAGACACACTGCAGTGGATAGCAAAAATTGTAATATTTTATGACGTTATTTTTCCCCTAGACCTAAGCCCCCTTATTCAGAAAATGATTAAGCAGAGGATCTGATTGTCCTATTTCTCCTCCTCCTCCCCCCTGCCCCAGACTAAATGTACAGTAGACTCTTGATTATCCAGGATGTGGATTAACCAGGATGTCAAAAAAAAAATACGTGCAACTCGCAGGGTCGGCTCTGGCTTTGCTGCCACCCAAGCACACACACACAAAAAAACCCCACCAGGGCTCAGGGGAGCCAGTGAACCAACACGCCCTCCCCCCGGCACAGGTTGGCTGGTGAACCAACCCCCACTCCCCATATTTCCTATGGATAGTGATTATCCAGGATTGTATTAACCAGAATTATTTTTCCCATATCGTCCTGGATAATAGAGAGACTACTGTATGTGCAACACACAATAAATAATAAAACCACAAAATAGTAGTAATAATAAAATAATAGGAAGAATATGCAACTCTTATGGAGTGATTTTTATCCCTAGATCTCCACACTTTCAAAGGAGGCAAGCACCATTACACTATTTTTAAAGAATGGGGAAACTGAGGCACAGGGAGAGGACATGATCTACCAAAGTTCACATAGCAAGCCAGTTGCCAGATACCCAGGCATCTCGAGTCCCAATTCAGTGCTACATCCAATGGTCCATGCTGAGAAGTACAAAGACTATTGTAACAACAACTTTATAAATGTTTTTTATTTTATATATATATATATCCATCCCATTCAGATATTGTCCTGCAGGAAATTCCAGAATACAAACTCTAACCTATATAGGCAATATATATATATAGGCTAGTGTTTGCATTTTGGAGTTTCCTGCAGGAACTAACATCACTGAAATAAATCCAAATCCCCAGATAGTTAGCCAGTCTGGACAACTCTGCTCCCCTGGGGGAAACTGAATAGACTGGCATGAACTGTTGAAGAAAGCTAACCCCTCCCCCCCCCAAAAAAATCAACCCCCCTTTCTTGCCCCTCCCCTCCCAAAGAAGAAAATTTCTATAAAGTAAGTAACTTGACACAGGGAAGGAGGTCATTTGATGGAAGAACTGACATGACATTGTGGCCAAGAGGCAGTGTCACTGGGAAAGATAACAAGGTTAGTCCAATCAGGCTGAACCAGCTTGTTATCCTTGTTATCTCCTACCTGGTTCTTGCCTACTTATCTATACCTGCCCTTCCACTGCTTGCATCCGATGAAGTGGGTATGAGCCCACGAAAGCTTATGCTTCAATACTTTAGTTAGTCTTTAAGGTGCCACAGGACTCTGTTACCTCTGCTATTCCAGACTAACACGGCTACCTCTCTGATACTATTCTAAAGACATTCCCTGTGTCCAACTGTCAAATGTGTTATCATGAGACCAGAACGAAAGCATGAGTCTCTGTCTTAGAAGGAAAAACTTTGTGTTGTCTCTGGATAAGCAAGAGTTTTTCAAGTTTTTCAAGACTCTTTGTTACCTTTAGAATAGTAAACTCCTGTGACCCTTTATAAAGCCATACACAATGCAGGGACCTGAACAAAATTCACTACTTTTATTTTGAATTTCATCTTCAGCATAGCAAAAACAAAAACTCTCGGGGTGTAAAATCATATGACAAACAACAAACATTAATTCATTAAACAAACTCATTGCAAACATGTGGAAATGGTCAAGATTTATACATCTTACAGATAACAAATAGGTTAACTGAAAGCCAGGAAGAAAGTGCACACAGAATTAGCAGCATGTGACTTTGAAAATCAAGCGCTTATAGTTTCAGCTAAATCACCATCATGCAAAAGAGAGCGAGAGAATATAAATTTGTGTGCATTAGTTACCTTGTAAGGGAAGATTGCAGGGGAAGCTTTTACTATGCTCAGGAAATTTAGATTAATAAAAGCATCTAGTGTGTAATTTTTTATATTGTACGGTTGAAACCAGGATGTCGTCTTTGCATTCATTTAACCTGCTAAAATACCTCTTAAAATCATGGGTAAGAACACAGAAGGTTAAAGGCAGCAAAGGAAGCACCCCCCAAAGTAGTTAGCTAGACTACTACATAGGTAGCAATTCCCCCTTCCCCCTGAACAATTTAGGAACAAATTTTACCTACAGATACAACAAATACTTATCTTCTGAAGCTGTAAAAACAGACATATATTTGACTTGGAATAGTACAAATGGCATGTTTTTAAAATTAACGGTGTTTTTAAAAACCCCAACAACTTTAATTAGAAATTTGAGCTGGTAAGAAAGGCTTTTTTGTTTTTTTTCAACAAAAACATTTAATGATTTCTGGAGGAATTTTGGGAGGGTTAATAGGGAACAATGCACTACTCCTGCCCTTTCACTCACACCTTTGGGTGTGCATCCTATGTGTTTTCTCAGGCTTGAAAGTGTTCACTAGTGTCATTCTTCACCTTTCACACTTGACAGTGACCACCATCTTCCACCCCACCCCCCCATCTTCTCTGTACTCACTGTTCACTCTTCTCCGTTTTGTCTTCTCATTTTTCTTTCCCCCCTCCCTTTATTTTTTCCACTTTTTTTTGCTGACTTTTCTTCTTTGCATCTGTACAGCCTTAACTAAGTCCCCGGCTGCGCAAGATTTACGATAGACTTTTATTACATTATTTACTATCTTTTCTGTAGTAACCCCACATCTTTCAGAGCACAGGATGAATAGTGCTCAGTGAACAAGCTGATTAATATTGAACTGGTCCATGATCAGTTACTCCAATGCAATCTTGCTTTCACTACTTCTTTTCTGCTCTGGGGAAATGCATTTTAAAGGTATACATGTTTCTGTAATCTTCCTGGGCCAAAGAACTGAGGTCATTCAAGCAAATCGTTAACTCACTTTTGAATTAAGCAATATTTATGGTCATTAAATTATCCCACTCACTTCTAAGAGGCTACACCACTTCCTACATTGACCACTTCTTCCTCAAGTAATTTAATACCATTTTATTCTTTATTTTGACCTTTTTGCACTCTTCCTTTACTATCAATTTTATATGGTCATTAACCATCCTGTAATCTTATATGTTGCTTACTCCACTCATCATTGATTGCTTATTACACTTCCGTGTTCATTCTCTCTTTTCACAGCAAATGCATTTACAGCCATTTGAGACCAATAACTTATCTCTGGGCACTTATTTCCTCTCCATGACTTTATCCCTTTGGATTTCACTCCAACCTCCCATCATGTTCCAAAATATGCTCTGTTGAAATTTAATACTTTTTCTTTTCATTGCACTTTTGTCACATTTATAAAAGAGTCCAGGTTATTATAAGTACTACTGAATCAAGACAATAGAGATGAAAAAGCCTCAGTTGTTTTTTCAGCCCATCCTTGCCCAGCATAGTGCATGAATGTTTCTTGCAGTGGGTCATGTTCCACTCTCAGTTACACCAATGTAAATCTAGCTTGGTTGAAAGGCAAAGTAATTTAATGTTATACTTGCTTTGTGCAGTCTATTTTATTTGCCCTGAATGATGCAGCTTCCATCACTCCCTTGAGAAATATTCTACATCCTATTAAACATCAGTCAGGAAAGCTTCCCTTGAGAGTCACTCAATGTAATTTTGCCTAATTCTCTCCCAATTCTTCTATTTATAGCTTTTTATGCCAGTTTAGATAATTGCTCTTCATGTTTCCCATCTCAGTGTTTCCAGCAGTATCTTCTCCAGTACTCTACCTGAGATCCAGCAGCTTCTTCGCTAGGCCTTGGGCAAAGACCAGTGAAAATTGCTCAACAATCTGGGGCTTCCATGTTCCATTAGCCCCAAGGACTCTATAGACAGAAAACTCCACAGTAAAAATCTGATTACTTTTGATGCCTGTCTGAACTGAAAATTCTCTACTTTTCACCTCACATCAAATTAGAGGCAAAAGTGTCTTTTGCCTTTATTTTTTTCCTAATGCTTTGATTCTAGTTCATTTTGCTCTGTCACTAAGAACTGATGTTGCTGACTTTGTTGTCCTGTTGCAATGTTCATAAGCTCTTTGTTCAAGTGTGCTCTCTTATCATGCCCACATATCTGAGGTGTTTCAAGGTTGCTCTTCACCCTGGTGTAAAGCCACTTTGGGTGAGATTTTTAAAAAGCACCTAAATGCCTTAGGAGCATAAACACAGTCGATTTTTGAAAAGGTGTATGTGCCAAGCCCAATGTTCATGTTTTAAACAAACAGATGCACTTGCCAATGGATCACAGGCTATGTGCCACTGCTCCAGATAAGGAATACTCCTGAAATCAATGTGAAGGGTATAAAAATTCTGACAGGATACAATACTGAAATAAATAGTCATTGTGTTCACACTGAGATCAATCCATGCAGGTGTGTGGGTGTGTGCACAGCACATGCACACCCACAACCCCTTCATGGTTAATAACCCACCTCAAAGGGACTTTGAGGGGAGCTACAGAGAAGTGAGGCCTTCACTGAAGCTGCATTCCAATGGGGTGGATTACTAGGACCCTAAAGTCAGGGATGAGGTACAGGGCAATTGGGAGGATGGTCCTGACCTCCCACATTTCCTCCAGTATTCCCGGGGCTGGAGAACAAAACCACAGCTTATTCCGCACAGGGGGGAAATACACAGTCCACAATACAGCAGCAAAGGAAAACAGAGGGAAACTTCACATTCCCGCCTTTTTACCCACTCCCACTGTTTTTATCAAAGGAAGTCATGTTCTGATGCTTAGTGAGTGAATTCTCTCAGTGATGTCAATAGGATTTGGCCTTATGTGCTATGCAGAGTGACAGAACTGGATCAAAGGGTGTTCATTGGTCAAGGGAATGACTCCTGCTTGTGTATGATTGTGTTCTATTGTTATACATTTCCTTTTATTGGGGCAAGGAGGAAATTTACCCTCTTCAAGAAAGGAGACTAGCTCAAGTTGACCAAATTTGTTTCTTCTTCTGATTGCAGGAAGCGCACAAATTATGGGTAGTTTGTTGCATGGCTGTTTCCTAAGTCATTGCTGGCTGGGTAAATCTTACTATCCTTGAGAATTTAAAAAAGGTTAAGGGGTGAGTAAAAATTTGCTTAAGTAAAAAAAAAAAAAAGAAAACCCACTACTCTAAGTCTGATCCTGTATATCTAAAATCAGGTCTTATAAATGAGGAATAACTAGACTGATGAAAACCAGGCCTACATTCACTAAATGAACTGACTTCCTATACAAAATGCACTGCAACTTTGCATGCCAAAACTGGTTTACATTCATTCATTGCAATGGCTTCAACTCAACTACTAAACTAGGTTAAACAAACACACATCACGTTTGACCAATGTTTGTAAATACCACTGTATGCACCAGTTACGATACATGTGGTTTTAAAAAATTGCTTCAAAACATGTCCGATGCAATTAACTACAAATGTTACACGCAACATAAAACACACTGGCAGATGCTCCCCAATGATATTACTATGCAAACTACTCAAAAATAACCCAATGGTACACTTTGAGTTATTATCATGTAACACACTGGTCCCTCTTGTATGACCCTGCCATTCTTCCTATTCATTTTTAGAAACAGAGATTATGCTATTTGATCATAACTAAACTCTTCTGTTCCTTGTACAACTTCAAAATAGAGCCCTACCACTTTTCAGTCACTTCAGATTGAAAAGTGACTCTTGGCCGCATAAGACTTCACTCTCTGTAGGCAGGTCTCAGTCACCAGTGTTCCAGGCTCAAATACCGTAAACCACACAAATTTCAATGATTTACATGAATCTGTTATTAACCGATCCAACCAAATATAGGATTTAGCTCTATGGTTTCCATGCTGCCCGCTGCCTCGTAAAACCAGAAACGGCACAGGCGCTCCTCATAAACAGCAGCTGCATTTCCACGATTCAGCGTTGATACAAGCATTTATCAGGCTACATCTATACTACAGGCTGCTGCCGGTACAGCAGTGCTGGTCAGAGGCGTGAAGAGGTGTGATTCCTGACTGATGTAGCTGTGCCAGCAGAAGCCCCTAGCACAGATGCAATTATACTGGGAAAACTGTGCTTGCACCAATACAGCTTGTTTCTCTCATGAAGGGTGGTTTTATTACACCAGTATAAATTGCAGTTTTGCCAGTGTAGCGGCATCCGGAGCACTTTGCTGCTATAGCATGGCTATAACTTTATAGTATTCCTATAATGATCAGGTACGCCTTACTTTATTGTCCCCTCTTACCACACACCCTCATCATTCTCAAGTACTCCTTATGTGTGATCAAGTACTTCTTATACATGTACTCTACTTCTATTTAAGTAGAAATAGCCTCAGTATTACCCCCCAAAGCCCTATGGATAGCACTCCCATCATGTTCATTTTCTATCTCCATGTTTTCTTCTCCCCAAATTTATCCCAGCTTTCAATGTATCAACACACATTGAGAAAAAGTTAAAATAAATCTGGCAACTTTCGAGAAACAGAGATAATTGGGGTGGCTTGCATTCCACCCTCTGCTATAATTACAGGGGAAAACAGTATTTTTATCTTATCTTTTTCTACATCAGGATGACAATTGCAATTACACAACTGTGCAAAATCGTTGCCCCCTCTTCCCACACACCCTCATTTCTTTAATAGCCGGTAACATTTGAATCATAGTGACATCTCAAGTAAGCTCACCCCCTCAGGTTACGAGTTTATGTGAGGAGTCTTTTTGCACGTAATAGACTAATATGCAGGACAAAGATTCAGATGCTCCATGCCAGTTGACAGTGTTGTAGTGGGTAGATTTGCAGCTGGGCTGTACATTCATTTTGTGAGCTGCTTCTCGCTGTCCCCCTCCCCCAATCCAAACAATACTGTGATATCAATTCTGTTAATGTTCACCCCTGTAGATGTTTTCATTGTAAGAGAATGTTCTCATTTGAAAATCATTTACTCCTGAATGGATGCCACTGAATTACAGTGCCAGCAGGAGGGGCAGAGTTCAGCTCCTCCACAAAACATTCCTTCAGGCTACAGCATATTTCCACAAATGCTCTGCCGTCTGTGCATTTATTACAGGTTTCTCAGTGAAATTTAAATTACCTTCCCGGGTAAATAGCAATAAATGCAACACAAATATTAATGCAACACGAAGGGTTCACAGCTGAGCCACAAAAATATCAGGAAATGCGAACGCTCAAGTTTCAGCAGCAATATGAGTTTAGCGGTGTTGCTCATCCTGTAGGTTTCATTTGTCACAGGGTGGATTCCCCAGTGAATGAAGTGGGACCAGTTCCAGACAAAAGGTTACCATGTGGCCAATTAGGAGGGTGGGGGCCGCACCAGGGGGTGATAAAGGACCAGGAGAAAATCAGAGACATGGAGACACCCGGTACCGGCGTTGGGAGAGCCCAGACTGGATGAAAGGAAAGTGAACTCCTGTGTCAGTCAGAAGCAGGTGAGTATTGCCAGAGAGAGAACTATGGGGGACTGCCCTGGAGAAGGTCCCACAAAGAAACAAAAGGTCATTCCTGCAAGAAGGCTGAAGGCAAGAGAGCGTCAAGATGGGTTTGCTGGCTGGCGTCCCCAAGCCAGAGCCAAGGCCAGAGGGCTAGAGGGGTCTGAAGGCAGAAATAGCAGAGAAAGATGCCTGCTGGCTCTAAGCCAGAGAACAGGAGCCAAGGGCTGAAGGAAGGAGAACAGCAGAAGATCTTACTCACTGGCATCTCCAAAGCTCAGAAAGCTGGACTCAGAACTGTGAGATGGTCAGGAGGAGTGAGAGATACTCCCCAGGCAAGGAAGCTGTGGGGTTCCCTGCTAGGAAAAGCAAGGGCTGAAATGGCTGTTGTGATTACAAGAACAGTAGCGGATTGATAGAGTCTGGTGCCCTCTAAGGTGCTGACATGTGGTACGTGCGGCGAGATGTCTTGAGTTTTAATGATCACGTATGTTGGGGACATCCCAAAGGTTAATCCTGCAAAGGTTAAGATTTTCAGATTAGGAGTCTAACACTACAGATAATAGGTAATGAAAAGAGTACATAGGAGCTCCTAAATTAGTGTCAAATCCAGCTTCTCTTAACCCTATGAGTGTCCCAACAATTTAGCTTCAGCTTCCACTTGCATGTACCCTGTATCCAATATTCGGTTCTCTCCAATTTTGTTGTTAATTTCTAACATTTCTCATTCAAATAACATCCTGAACATACTCTTCAGTGAAGTCTATTGACTTGCCACATTTCAGCTTTCAACTGTTTTTGATTTGCGTAAGACAAATGTAAACAAATGTGGTCCTCTTCTTTACACCACAAAATGTTTAATTTTTCCAAACATACAATTCAAAAGTTATTTCCATTTTTTTTAGAAAATAAACCTGCACCTTTCACATCAGGAAACCCTCTACTGCACACTTTTGGGCAGGGACCATGACTTAGATCATCATCAGTCTTGGAGAAATTCATGGGAGAGGGCAAAGGGTCTAGGAAACTTTTCAGTTTCTAACCAATTGCCTCATCTGATAAAGGGTGATTTGGGGGACAGAGAGTGAATATGGGACGTGTTCTTAATTCCCCAATAGCGCAGGAGAAGTGGAGCTTTAAACCCATGAGGTAAAAACCTCTGCAAGAAGAGTCTGATCCATAGTCTTCCATTGACCCCTCTTTCCCATGAAATCTGCATTCCCTCAGGAACCAAACTGCTGCTGGTCAAGTGTCCCCACATTGTTGAGTAACAGCATCTACAGGTGGGGCACAATGAAAGTGAATGCTACTTGAAGGCAATTTCTGTGTTGAAACTTTCTGCTGGAGACAGTGCCAGAGAAGCTACACTCCGGATCCCATCCCACTTCTTGGATCCCTTCTGCAACTCCATCTGGGGTTCTCTGCATGTTAGTGCCTCATGGAAGCTACCATAGTAATGGGTATGGCATCAAAACCTAGCAAGACCAGGCTAGGTCATCTGTGTCACCCACACAAGAGAAATTTCAGCAGCAGGGAGTAATTTCAGACTCGAGTGAAATATAGGTTCTAATTTAAATGTTGTAGTCTCAGCTACAAAACTCTCAGCATCACCAATATTTATTAGCAGCAATTAAGTAAGTAGGTCTCAAAAATTAAGGCACACAAAGTCGCTATCGAAAATTCAAACCAACATCAGGTAAACCTGGCCAAACCTGAATACTAGTGGAGTGCTGGTTGAAAGCTAATTTTAGAGCTTGTATAGTATACTGGCATTATAGAAGAAAGGAATGACTAAGGGGCAAGAAAAGATTCCTCATCAACAAAGATAAGAATTTCCCTTTTCTGTATGAGATGCAATGTGGCTGATATTTGGAATCTACAAATCGGATGCATTCATTGTATTAGCATGCATGTCCTGTAGGTAAAATGTTGGTTTGGGTTTTAATTTATTATTTTGTTTTAAAGTCAAAGATCAGGTGCAGAGCTGTTCCAAACTTCTTCCTTGGAGTCCAAACAAAATCCATTCTCAGTCATTTGAGGAAGAATTGAATCAATGCCTCTACTTGCCCAATGAGTTATGTGCTCAGCTCACCAATCAACCTGTAGGGCAGTGTGTGTGTACACAGACTAACCAGCACCTGATGATCATTCTGCATGTCTTCATTTTCTTTTGGGGCACATAAAAATCAACTCTTTCAACAGTTGGAAAATGTAGCTCCAGTCTGAGTGGCATCAATAGATATTAGGCAGGGAAACTAACATAGACGAAAGAACTCCATCTCACATAGCACAGTACAGCAAAACTCAGATTTCATCACTGTGCTATGTGTGTTGTAAGACAGTATCTACACGTGCATATTGCCTTTGACCTCACCATGCACCTCACTTTGTGCTTAATGGTAGTTCAGTCACAGACTAAGAACAGTAAATATAAATAATACAAAATAAGCTACACTTGTAGAACACCTTTCATTCCAAAAGGATCTCAAGGTGCCAGTTGAGCAGAAATTGAAATACACAGCGTACTCCCATTTATCCAGAACCCTATTATCCAACCTCCATATTATCTGAATTCCAGCATGAGCTACAAGCCCTCTAAAGCAGCAGCTCCCAAACTGTGGAGCACGAACGTTCGTGGGGGGAAGGCGCACAGAAGGATCTGGACCAGCCCCCTTGGGGAGCGCGGAGGGAGTGCTACACATCCAGCTCCGCTCTGCCCCAACCCTCACTCCTCCCAAAACCCCGTTCAGCCCCGGTTCTTCCTCCAGGCCTGGCCAGCCCCCACAGGGAGGTAGCGCCACCCAGCCAGCCCAGTTCTGTCCGCAGACCAGCTCCACCTCCAGGCCCTGCTTCGCATCTAGCCCCGGCTCCTCCCCTATCCCCAGTTCTGCTCCTAGTCCAAGCATCACTGCCAAGGAAGCCTTGGCTGTGCAGTAATGTAGGGGGCACAGACAGATTCCATTAACAGTAAGGGGGCCGCATGACTGGAAAAGTTTGTGGAGGACGAGCAGGTTCAGATCATGGAGCAGAGTCCCCCAGCCAGTACAGTGAGGATGGGCTCCTGGAAACCACCCTGCTGCTGAATGGCTCGTGCTGCAGGGCAGGGAGCCCTCTGTAGCCCCACTGTCATGGGAGGGAAGGACCAGGGGCCGTGACAGTGGGGCTGCAGGGGGCTCTCAGCTCTGCTGCAGTGCTGGCAACACCTGATACTAGCAGGCACAAGGTGTTGTGGGGGAGGCTGCGGTCCTGGCAAGGCAGAGCAGAGAACAACCTCCCCCCCAGTGAGGACTGCGAGGAGGAAGAGAAAGAAATCTGGGGTGGCCACCCCACTGCCAAATGGTTCCTGAATTCTCAAGTGTATGAGCTCCTGATTATCAAAATCAGGGCCCTCCCGCCAGTCTATTTGGATAGTTGGGAATATACTGTAAACCACTTATCAGTATTACTTTGCCCAGACCCAATACATCTCTGCCTCGGGAGGTAAAGCATAGCAGCTGCTTAAGGGACCATAGAATGTCTAACCAATTTTAGGGCAAAAAGTGAAGAATACCATCATGTCCACTTGAATGTGCTTAGATGAGTCTTACCTGTATTCCTCCAGCATGATGCTTCCCATTAAAAACCCTGTAGGACTGGTCTGACACACTTCTACAATATTGCCACCATCAACACAACTTCCTGCAGCACCCAAATGTTCAAGCGACATCTCTCAACCAAGTATAGATTCAGATCAACCACGTTTAGTCTGTGAGATCTGATGGGTTCACAATACAAAATGGTTTGGCTGCAGGGTCTCTGAAATCTGGTAACATCCACATTCAAAATTTATAACACTTCACTTTTTCATGTTAATATTTCCTTGCAATTAGATGCATTCTTGTTTTTCAGGTTTTAAATTTAATTTTTTCTCCCTCTCAGCTCCCTCCACCTCCTCAAGAAAACTTGAACAAACCTGGAAGTATCTGTACCCACCGTAAACCAGTAACATGGGAGTAGCTATGAAAATGAGACAGTGTAATGGTAACATGGGAGTATCTGTGTTGACTAGATCAGCCCTGCAATACTCCTGATAAAAGCATCCTATCCTAATTAAAAATCCAATAGCCAGATGAAATGTCTAACTTTGTTGTTAATGAAGTTCCTTATCTGCACATGCTCACCATACGCGCCCCCGCACAAACTCAAGACATTTCTCACCTCCCCACATATCTGATGAATCTCTTCACTTCTTTGTGATTATCTGCTCCAATTCTGTTCTAAGCATCTCCCAAACTCAGCACAAGCCACTGTTAATTTCCATTCCTGCTTTAATAAGGAGCAGGACTTGGGAGATAGAGATCCCACCCTCCTGTGAGGCTAGATAGGATAGGGACTGCTAGGGGCAAAGCAGAGGGAGGGAAGGGAGTCTATGGTTGCAGAGGCAAAGGAAGAAAGAACCAATTGACACCAGTAGAGATGGGTGTCTTTGGTTTCCTGCTGGGGATAACAAGAGGATGAAGCAGTATAAGTGACTGGAGGCACAGAAGACCCCTCTAGATCCAGGCCTAGAGGAATGGGAAGGGGAGGTTCTGCTAGTAGATCAACTATTGCTGGGGACAGGCAGCTGAAGTCCTAAAATATTGTAACCCACACTTACACACATGGCTTTATCTCCTCTAGAGGATGGCCAACAGAGGTTGATGAAACTGCTACTGAGCTAACAGATTTCAGTCTTTAAGCTCAGGTCGGAGAGGCTCATTGTTTTTGATCCAGAAGTCCAGGGTTTCAATTCCTGATGCTGATAATCCACCAAGGGGCTTCAGCTAACACTATTTCACTTGCCAGCTTCAAAATTAAGACTCCAGGAGGAAGTGGGCAAGTGAGATATTGCCAGACTGCATGAGATGTTGTCAGAAGTCTGCGCTAACTACTCCTGAACTTAATAAAGTGCTAGTCCCTTGTCCTCAGCCAACTTGACTCCAGAGCAGTTGTAAAATACAATGCTACCTACAAGATGTACTTTACAGTCCCTCACTTTGTAAAACAAGTTAAAATGTTTACAGAAGTCCTCAACAATTAATAGGCAGAACTGCACTGTGACAAGGAGGAAGAGAGTATCTGTGAAGGTAGAAGGGATGGGCTGTATTGTCAAATAGATAGTTAACGGTGATTGTCATTGAGTCCTTATGAAGGAACATTGCCTGACAGACACAGAAGTCGAAGCAGAGAATACCTACTTAGCCCTGGCCCAGGCCCAGAAGGCTGTGTTATCAATTCCATTATTTGCCAGTACATCACCTCCAATAGTAAATCATTCCATTTATTCCTTTACCTCCCAGTGCTCCTTTAGAAAGCAATCTTTGATTTTTACCATAAGTCAGCTACAACACATGCAAACTAGGTCTTCACTACCCGCCAGATCTGCCGGTAGCGATCACTCTTTTAGTGATACATTTCTCACGTCTCATTAAGACGTGAGAAATCGATCGCCCGCAGTGCCCCCGTTGACGCCGTAACTCCAGCTTGTCGCAAGGTGCAAGCTGGAGTCGGCGGGGGAGCGCACCTCCGACTGCCGCCGCCATAAGGACGGCAGGTAAGTCAGCTGAAGATACACCGACTTCAGCTATGTTATTAACGTAGCTAAAGTTGCATATCTTCAGTCAATTCTCCACCCCCCAGTGAAGACCAGCCCCTAGTACTCACAAGTGACTAGATTATTTGTTCGTGGAGAGACATTTCATTTTAAAGATATTATTAACATTTTAGAAAATTAGATTAGCCACAGACAAATTAGATAGAAAAACTTATGATGCAGTAACAGCAACATTATCAAGAGGAAAAACAAAATTACAAGGGATTTTTAGTAGAAATTATAGCCATCAGTTGGGGCTCAACTTGTTAGAAAACATTTATTTTTTCCTAATCTCTCTCAGAGTAGTCCTGTCACAAATATGAACTAGTCTTTGCATTTAAAACACTATATGTCACACCATGTTTTTGTTTCCTAAACATCTTTAATATTTAGTTATTATATTTGATGCAAATAAATTCTCCACAACAGAGAATTGGAGACATTAGATATATAAAGGTAAAATATTCCTTTATGAAGAGAAACACATTCAATGGACATCTCTTTTCTGATAACTTACCACAAATGGTCTGAATTTATCCTGACTGACAGATATAAAATTCCTGCCCATAAAGGAAAATGATACTCTTTCTAAGCTTTGAAGGTCAAAGGAAAAATGGGACGCTGGGATGTGTACAATACTAGTTCCAAATAAAATTTATTTAGGCCTTGGAATGGAAGTTGAAAAATGATACCCAACCTGCAACAACCTATTATACGAATGGCAGAATGATTGATTGCATAACTAATGAAATAGGATGGACTTTCAATTTTTTCCGCAAAAACTAAATAAGGGCACTGCACTTCCTGTAGGCTTAGCTGCTTTTTTGTTTGTGTAATAATCTTTTTTTTTAAAAAAAAAACAGAAATGCTGCAAATAATTTGAAGCACTGTGGTGATAAACTGAAAAGGCTAATGTCCAAAAGGAAAATAATAATAGGAGATCATTGCTGTGGCAAAGAGCAACTTGAATTGGAATAAAAATGAATTTGCTATTCCTCCACAAAGAGTTATCAAAAAAGGTGGCCAGATACAAACATTCCTATAATCAGATTCAATTTGTAAAACAGTCAGTTTAATAAACAAAGGAACAAAGATTAAGATTCGAATTTACTAAGCAGTCCAATAGTTTATATAATGAATTTGGCAGTTTTTCAAACATTTTAATGAGGGGTTTTTCATTAATATTCACTCACTTAGTAGCACTGGAAAAATAATTCACAAAATCTATATCAATGTCAAAATGTTTTCAAATTATTTCCCCACCTTTCCTTTTTCATTCAGCTCCAGCTAAAATAATAATGATGTTGTTTTCTAACTTGTAAACCTTTGCTTGGACTTTTTATTCTAAAAACTGGTCTTAACAACTGAAGTTAATATGCTGGTCAAAAAGCATCAAAGTCAGCTAATGTAAACAAAAAGTCTGTCCTTGAATGTACGTGCATGGTTTCCATTCACTTCAACAGAAGCTGCGAACATGCATCCAGCAAAGAGTGATACTGCATTAGGCTTACACATCAGAATTCAAACAAACAATTAAAAAATATGTATTGCATATCCTATGGTTAAAGCTCCCAAGTACAGTAGCTATGAAGAGGAAGAGATTACAGTACAGACATAACTGACTTCAGCTATCATTTAGTAAAATGAAGAAACTACAGACTCAAAAAATTTCATCTTCACAATCTGTCCAGTGGCTGTGACAATATAAATGAATGACATTTTAGTTTAAAATACTGAGAGAAATTTTAAAAGCTTCATGGAAATATAAAGCAAAATTCTTCACTTTTAAGGGTGAGAAATACTAAAAACTGCCTTAATATTTAAAATTATGTTTCAATCCAAAGGAATGAGACTTTACACCTGTATGTATATATAGTTGCAAGGAAATGAATAATGTAGGGTATAAATTGTAACACTGCTCTCAAATTTAATCAGAAGATCAGCCCAAAGGTGAAAATGTTCTATTTAAGATGTATCCCAAACAGCACATTTCCAAATAACCAAGAATCATAGAACACGTGTGTCAAAAAAGTTGATTTCCCTCAATCAACAATTCAGCATATGAAGGGACAGTTATAGTGTGTGATTCACAAAGACAGAATCCCAGGTGGGGTTTTTTTTCTGACAACCAGTTGTCAAAATACTCTGTTTGCATTTCAGACATCATCCACAAGCACTGAAAGCTAAAATGACAGTATACAGCATATAAAATCGTTAGGAAACCAGAATTCATGCATAACACTGAGAACCTAAAAAGCAAATGCATTATTTTTAATAAGAGTTGAATAACCTCTTAAGAGTGAATAGGCATAGACACATCTTTTTTTCCATTCTGAAGTAGGTTTAAATATTTAATAAAGTAGATATTTTCTATTTTAATCTTTTGTCTTACACAATATTTAGCATTCATAACTGGTTATTTAATCTTTAAAATGCTTTACTAATGTTTAATAAAAACACACACAACACCCAGCTGAGTTGTGTAAGTACTATCTCCTTTTCATACAGGGGAAAAAGTGAGAGGGTATAAGTTACTTGTCCAAGGCCAAAGAGTGAATCCAAGACCATGGTTATGATGGGTTGGGATCATAGAAACCCCTTAAGAGATGACACCTGATGTGCCAAGGCTACTTCTGCCTCAGTTTTCCTGCCTAAACAGCTTAGGACCTCAGTACCCTGCCCGGTCTGAGCCATGTCCCCTAACAGCTGTGGGCTTTCCTGGAAACAGGCAGGAGGTATTCTTACCTCTAGCACTCAGATGCTCAACTCCCAATGGGGTCAAACCCTGAATAAAATTTGTTTTGCCCTGTATAAATTTTTCGCCCTCTATAACAATGATAGAGAGATATGCACAGCTGTTTGCCCCCCCAGGTACCAACACATACTCCAGGTTAATTAATAAGTAAAAAGTGATTTTAATAAAGACAGGAAATAGGATTTAAGTGGTTCAAAGTAGTAACAGACAGAATAAAGTGAATTACCAAACAAAAAACAGAACACGCAAATCTAACCCTATTACAGCAAAAAGCCTCACCCTCAGTGAATTCCTTCTTTCAGGCTAAACTCCGTTAGCCTGGGTCCAGCAATCACTCGCACCCCCCCTGCAGTCACAGTCCTCTGTTCCAGTTTCTTCCAGGAATCCTTTGGGGGTGGAGGGCTGTTTGAGCCAGCTGAGAACAAAATGGTCTCTCCCAGGTTTATATAGACTTCCTTATGTGGGTGGAGAGCCCCTCCTCCTCCTTATCCAGAGTCCACTTGGACTCTCAGAGCACATAGCCCAGTCCCAGGTTTGAACCAGACTCTGCTCATTACCAGTCAGGCCGCATTCCTGAGGAAGCTCGGGTGTGGACGGGCATCTTCAAAGTTAATTGTCTGCTTGATTGGTTCTCAATTGGGCTTAACTGAGAATAGTTTTTCCTCAGAGAGCTGTTCAGCTGCTTTCCAAAGTCCACATACAACCAACCAAGCACATAGTCAATATTCATAACTTTGAATACAACACAGACACATACATACAAATAGGATGAACAGATCCAGTGGATCATTACCGTCACAGAGATATAACTTTTTAGCAAAACCATATTCCAGTAACATCATACATATATTTACAGGCACCCCCCCATAAAGCCTTATGGGGTACACCGTCACAATGGTATCAGTCAACTTTAAATGCCTAGCAATTCTAGAGACAGGAGTAATAATCCCACCAATGGAAGAAGAGCCTACTGGTCATCACTGAGGGTTATAAACTCTAGCTTTGTTCCTATAAAAATGTGTTAAATATTTCCAGAGATGTATATAAATCGATAAAGTTGCTTTCAGGAGAAAAATTAATAAATGACAAAGGCACATGAAGCTTGTCCTTTTTCATCTGAGAGGCTGCTATCGAAGACAAGGACCCAATCTGGATCCATGCTGCATCCAAGCTCTCAGAACTCCCCGGTTCACCAAGGACCTCCAGTGGTACAAGTACTCTACTCTTGGATGCCAATATTGGAAGAAAAATGCATTTTGGTGAATGTCCCTTCCCTGTGGGTTGTTTGATCAATTGGCTTTTTACCAGAACTTGTTTTGTCAAAGACAAATACAACCACAAAGATCTCCTTCATCCACATCTAGTCAGGAATGTGAACCAAAGGCATATTTTACACAGATGCTTCATCTTTTCCCCTGTCTCCGCCACCCCCCCACCCCACCCGAAAAAGACCAGAAATTGAACATGGTGTCATGTGCCAAGTATGTCAGCTAAAGACAGGAAACAGAACAAGTTTAGCTGGGGGCCGGCATTTCAAAGTTAGCATTCTGGTGCAATGGAAATATTGTTTTTTTTCCCCAAGGGGGGGAGGGGAGTCTTTACAGAATCCTTTTAAAAGGAAAGGGTCTCAGGAAAAGCACACACAGCCCTTCCTTATTCTGTCCCAACTTCAGAAAAACTTGATTAAGCATGTGCTTAATTTGAAGCATGTGTTTAAAAATTCCCCATTGAAATCAATGGCTAGAATCAATGCTGAACAAGGGTAGAGTTAAGCACAGGCTCAAGGGCTTTCATGAATCAGGGCCTCGGGGGGACTTCATGGGTCTAAGTCAGTGAAGAGAAATTAACTACTAGCATGAATAAAGGACTCAGCACTGAATTTGTATCTTTGAATATTTTTCCTATTGGGAGCCTGTTAGTTTATTTCTTAACCTCCCTGAAGTTAGGGCACTTGCCCAGGACTTGGGAAATCTGGGTTCAAGTCTCTGCTCCACCACAGATTCCTAATGTGACCTTGACAACGCACTTAGCTTATCTGTGCCTCAGTTCCCCTTCTGTAAGATGGGGATACTAGCCCTTCTCTACCTCATCAGGTGTTGCAAGGATAAATACAATCACAGATTGTGAGGCGTCACAGGATGACACTGATGGAAGGATCCATATAAATTCCTGAGACACACAGAACAAAGGGATGTGGGGCCGGATTTCAATATAGTATGACAGATTATTTTCAGCCTTTTGAAAAAGCTGAAATAAGCCATTTTTCTCATTCGCATTAAGGGTTGATCCTACTCCCATTCAAATCAATGGAAAAGCTCCCACTGACTGTAATGGTGCAGGATCTAGCCCTAATTGGGCAACCCAAATTTTGCAGGAGTGGGAAATGCTGCTGTTCTCTCCCTGCCACCCAAGCCACAGATCTCTATTTGGGATTTGTAGGTTCTCTCTTCCAAATGCCCATGAGCACGAGGGCAAGGGATAAATTGGCACACGTGCCCAAAACGTTCAAGTATCTATGATAAGTTCCCTACACCTATAATTCGGGATCTCAGTAAGTCCCCTGAATTGCAGTACTGAGCAACCACAGCTCCCAGTAAAGAATGTGAAGCTGCAGGTACCTATAGATTTAAGAGCCTTCCTTCAAGCACCCCGAATTTTGAAAATTTTGACCATAATTTGTTAACTCTGATTACATGCAAGATAAATGTATCCACAAAAATAGCTAGGACACGTTAACCATATATGCAAGGAGTGGTTATTTTCTGTGGTTACTAGCAGAAAGACAAGATAAAACTAGTTCTTATCTTTTTTTTTTCCTGTTACCCATAGAGAAAACAAAATTCATTTTCACAGCTAAAAAACCATTAGTGGTAACATTTAAAGATTAGGTCATGCCCTAATGATACTGTAGTACATATTATATTCATGTCATGTCATGAGGGGGATACATGAAGGTATTTGAGATTAAGTTTTACCAAATCAAAGAACACCATTATAGGGTCAAATCCCAGTCACTTTATTTATGCAAAAAATCACCCTGAAACCAATCTGACCACTCACATGAATATGCAGAATGGGATTTGGACTCTACTCTTTTCATCCTGCATGAATTATCCGTCACATTTGTATTGTATTTTATGAAAAGTCACTTGCTTTTTTATCTTCCCAACCCCCCACATCTGTGCCGCTGTAATTTACGTGAATTGCAGTTAATGATCAGTTGCGTTATGCTTAATCAGCATATCAATAATGTGCTCTAAAGACTAAGTAGCTCTTCTTTTTTCCCCGTTTAATGAAATCTATAGAAATGGAATGGGTATTTGACTGACAGTACAAAAAGGTTGCATATGCAGGTGCTAGTGGTGGCAGCACAGGATACAGGCTTTGTGGCTGCTGCCAATCACATTCAAATATAAGTAAACCCAGCTATTCTGTTTTTTAAAGTGGTTTTTCTTTGCCATCTGGATTGGCCAAGGTTTTATCTTGAGTTGGTCTGAATGAGCTTGACCAGATCAGTGTCACTGATGCCAAGATTACGGGTGTGTGGGATGGCTCAAGGAATGATCATGTGCTCACAGGGCCATATTATTAGCCAGGGTGCTAAAACACTGACATCAGGGAGTTATGTGGGACACACAGATCTCTGAATACCAATGAGCCATAAATCTTAACATAAATATTCAGGAATTTCTAAATGCTTCTGTTATATAACCCCAAGTAAAAATCAGATTTTAGACTAAGATGTACCACAGAATACGGAGCATGACAATTACGTCAAGTCATTTGCTAGAATTGTGTAAAATGATTAACCTGAAAAATCTCTAAGAGATACCTTTCGAGAAATCACTAGATGGGGGGTTATTTATATAAGGAACCCCCCTCAGTCTACTGACATTTATGGCGCCTGATGGGAATGCTGCTGGATCTTGGAAAACAGCTGGCACAATCCCAGCATCCTCATTTGTGAATCACAGCCTCAAGTGTAGCTCTATCGGCTTTACCTTGTAAATCACCACCTCGCTATTAGCAATGCTTCAGTACGATGTGACATCTTTATTATAATGTTTTTCCCAGTGAAGTTTAAGTTCATATTTTAGTTAGCTGGAAGACAGATGCAGCCATATTTACAGGATTTAATTAAACCCATATAAATAAAGGGCTATGAAAATGATGTTTCACTTTTCCACTACCTTTCCACTAACTTTCCTATTATTACATTGCGTTTATGGCACAGTTCATACTCCTTTCTTTTTCTAATTCTATTATTTAAAAATTATATTTATGTAACCCTTCTGCCCATCAGAGTTGGCAGCAACAAGGGCCGGGTTCAGTATCCAGGGGTTCCATTCTAAGGACACAATACAAAACCGGCTCGAGCCCCCACCCAGTGACCTGGGACAACAATATACCACCCTTCTGGGCCCCTCTAAGAGGCAATACTTCCCCTCTCGCAAGCACAGAGTCTGAGTGTACCAAAACCCTTTTAATGACAGAGAGAAACACTGTGGCATATTATTAGGTAAATACCACAAACAAAAGTCACAAACCAAACCATGAACCAGAATCCCCCCACACACACACACGCCACTGGGCAGTGTCCTTTCCCTTGGGTTCTTGAGTCCCCCAAAGTCCAACAGCCCCAGCAGAGTTCAAAAGTTCATAGCAGAGTTGTACCTCCCCACCGAGGTGGGGGGGGGGCGGGGCAGGTTATGGGGCACCTTACGTGGTCAGAGGCCGACTGCCCCGCCTCTCCAGTTGTGCTGGTCACTCCGCTAGCCGCCCTGCTAGCCGACACAGGAACTGCTCTGTCAGCGGCTCAACTCTGCTCTGCCAGCTGTCTCAGGAACTGGTCCACTAGCCGGCACAGGAACTGCTCTGCCAGCTGTCTCAGGAACTGGTCCACTAGCCGGCACAGGAACTGCTCTGCCAGCTGTCTCAGGAACTGGTCCACTAGCCGGCACAGGAACTGCTCTGCCGCTGTCCCAGGAACTGCTCCGCTAGCCGACACAGGAACTGCACTACTTAGGGCCCCCCACTTAAGATAAAGCTCAGTGATTTTTCAGCTCTTAAGTGATTTCAGCTCATAGTGGGGGGCCTTAGTGCAGCGGCACCACCAGACCCAAAGCAACTTCAGCTCAGTGAGCTGAAGTTAGACTCCTAATGGAAGCAAAAGTCAGCTCTAACATTCCACAGGGGAGAGAGGCCAAGTGCAATAGGCCTGTGAGGCCCTCAGACAAGGCCCTCACCACAAGGTATAGAAGCCTGTCCATGGCCTCTCTCAATTCAGTGGGTTTTGGAACCCCTGTCCCATGTCTAGTGAGCGCTACCCAGCTGATGGCGAGTCCCTCCAGCATGCCAAAGGCCAAATACATGTCCCAACCCCTCATTCACATAAACAGGTCAATCAACACCTTATCATTCTTGCCTCAATACTACAGAAACTGGGGGTCCCACAGTAGCCAAAGTGACCATCTGGGCTGTTAGAGTGCAGGCTAGGTGCGGTGGGCGTGTCTAAGCAAATAAGGTGTTATTTTCCAAAAGTCACTGCAATTCCTGCAACTCACCACTGGATGTCACCCATCCCGACACTACTTACATCTACATTTCCAAGTTTAAAATATCACAGCATCTAAAGAAACACAGTTTGGGGCCTGGTTCTGAAACCACAGTCGCACCAAGAGAAATAAGTGATTTCACTATTCTGTGACTTCAGCCTAAGAATCTCATTATTTTAGAAGCACTTCAGTACAATTCTATATGTATTGTATGGTTTTGTTCCCCAGGGATATTATGGTAGGTAGGCATCACAGGTACAGGACAAGCTTAGGCAGACTTACCCAAACTTACACTGACGTGCAAAGGCTAAAAAAATTGCTCTATTGGATAGAAGAGGCCTGCTGGAGTAATTTAGTAAGTCTGTTTTTCTTACAGCCATCAGGATGCCCTGTATCATTCCTCTGCCAGCTGCTTTGCCTCTTGCTGCTTTAGGCATCCAAGGCAAAAGAGGCACAGCTGCAGGGAGATCAATAGAGAAGCGGAGTAGAGCAGAGCGGCTGCCAAAAAAACCAAATGAGGCTTTGCAAAACAAAATAAAAAAAATACACAATGGAGACTCAAAACTGATGAGCTAGGAAATAGCTGGGGAGTTCTGTCCTGGACACGTACTCACCAAACGTTGCTTAGTGAACAACCTATATGAGACTAACCATTGGAAACTTTGGATTCTACTATCCCTCTTCCTACCCATACCACTCCAGAATGAAAACACTTACTCATGGTCCCATCTGGACACAGAGATTTTCTTTGTATAAATATTTTAAACTATCATTTTAAGGCACTGTGATCATAACAACAATACTATTTAGCATTTCCAGGACACTGGCTATTCACAGACAACTTCAGTCATGTGAGGCAGAGAAACCAGTGCTGCTATTTTCAGTTTTCAGATGGAGAAGTAAACTAAGACGACTTGCCCAAAGTTACTGAAGGAGTCACTCACAGAACTAGAAGCAGTACTGTTGCGTTCACAGGCTTGCATTAAGATCAGGGGCCAGATTTTGGCATGATGATCAGAATACACAATTGGCAGCAGATTTTTAAAACAGTACACTACCATCTAGGCATCTAAATATACTGGCCAGAAGCATTCAGAACCGAGCAGCGCCTATTGAAAACTCACTATATTGAGCAGTTAAAAAGTGATCATCATCCTGGGAAATGAACAATTGGATTTAAAAAACAACAACATTCTCCTGCCAATACTGATGGCTTGAAAAACTAACTATTCTGTGCGCCCATAGTTTCATTTTATGTATGTGCCATGCCATAATTCAATGTATTTCAAGCAAATCAGGGTAGGGGTAAATGCAGAACACCACACACTGAAGTACAATTAACACTGCATTAGTTATAGGGAGGCTTGAGGTCAGATTTTCTAGCTCAGCACTCAGCAGTTCTCATTTAGATGCCTAAAGCAGTGGCCATTGATCTGCTTTTTAGGAGTACTCCGCGCCCAGCGGATCCCACAAAGAACGCTGAGTTATTACAGGGAATATCCATAAAACAAAACAGATGCACAGAATAAAATTGTCAAATGAGCCGTTTTGGCAAGATTTTTTTATTAATATTTTAACTGCCCAACAGAACCTTGACACCTGAGACTTCACACACTAATAACTTCTCACTCCCATGTTAGCCATCTGAGTCATCTTACACACACGGAAATGCCAGAATCCTGACTCAAATCATACCATGGCCTCCTCCAGACAAGCTGATGAATCACAAGATAGTGATACTTTGGATACTCTAGAAGATTGGCATTCAGTCAAACTCAAGGTGTGGCAGGAAGAAAGGCAGATAAACATGAGTGATCCTTGATGTATGGACAATATGGAGCACCCATAGTAAGAAAAGAGATGGAATTACCTTCAGTTCTATAATCTAATACCTCCGTGAGCAAAAAGCAAAATGGCTATGTAAGTAGCATTTTTATCAAAACTAACAATAATTCATCTGCTATGTGCCAAACAGAGCTCTCAGATGCATGTGTGCAGTGCCAAGTGAAGATTCCACCAAATCCAAAGAGAATTTGGTCCCAGGTGCTTTACTGTCACATTCAATTACTCAAATAGCAATAAAAAGAGTATTAGATTTCCAAATGGTTCTTTTTTTGGACATTGTTCTTCTAATTTACAGTGGGAAGAGATGGGGTCAACACCAAGAATGGAGAGGAATCATTTAGTATGGTACCCAGGAGCATGACACAATGAGTCATAATGGAACTAAATTAAGAAAGAAAGATTTAGACTGAATATTAGGGGGAATCTTTCTGACTGAGATGTATATTGAGCTGTAGGTTACTTTCCTATTGGACAGTGAGAAAGCTTTGTTATTTGGGATTTTAAAATTTACTATGCAAAGAATCTTTTTAAAAATATACTCAAGGGAACCATCCTCCATTTTGAAACAAGAGTACTGGAGTTTCTTTTATCTATTGAGATAACAAAGTTTCAGCTATCAAATGGCTGACCTCTCCTTAGTAATTGTGATAACAAATAAAGAGGTAAAAGGTCATTAAACTATAAATCAAGTATTTAAAAAACCTCAAACCAACAGAATGTATACATGTCTCGTTTGCATCAAAAAGTTTAAAAACTAGAAGTATAAGAATCCTAACACTAGACAATTTCAGAGTTACAAATAATTCGTTACAAATAATAACAGTTTTAGACAATATTTGAAAACTTACAAGAAAAAAAACCCCACAGAAGATATGTATCCAGACATTTACCTTTCACCACAGAGAGAACAGAACCTTTACAATAAGTCAGAAAAAAAAGGACAATAAAACAGACATTTGTGACATCTGCTGAAATCGGTCTACACAGTTCCATGTCAGTTCTAGTTTTATCTAAGAGCATCACTAAGCAGAATAGTTCCACACTACATGTTAGAAATCCACCTCACGCAGGTAGGAAGATTTAAAAACAATTTGCATAAAATGGGGAAGCCCCATCCCTTTAATTCTTTTCCCTAAGGGTGACCTCACCATGGGGATTGCATGCAGTATGATGTATGTTCTAATGAAAAGGTACCATAGTAATACAGCACAAACCCCAATTTCAAATTTAGAATAGACTATTTTTGAAGCTCCAGAGGGCCCCAGCATAGCGTTCTCTGAAGAGGAAACAACAGTTAAATAGCACATTGATCTGTAGGAGCACTTTTCCATTTTACAGTCTAGTGAACTCACCCCATGTGATGGGTAGGAGATCCAGCCCAGCTCCCCTTGAATTGCTTTTGAATCCAGCAGATTAACTATGAAAGAAGACAAAATGAAGAAGAATGAGTTTCATTTAACCACAGTTACTCTCTACTAAAAGATGTGTTTATTAGGCGGCCTCGTGAAGTGGTTGATTTGTTCAGGTGGCCTGATGGTTTACTACATGAAAGAGATGAAAAGGATCAGCTTGTTTATATTAAAACATTGTAAGTACAGAGGAGGTAGAACTTTTAACACAATTGGCAAAACTAAGCAATGGATAGATCTCTGTCCAAATTCATTACAGCAGGGTGTGTGGGGGCAGGGCATTGAGCTGTTCTATCTGCAGCATACAATGCAAGGTTCTCCCCTCATATGCCTGAAATCTGGGTCAATGCATCTACCTACATAGGTGAGACGTGAATATTTAAATCTTTGATTAAAAGCTTACATTTTCTCATATATAATTTTCTCGGCGTACAAAAATAAATAATAAATGCTAAGGGCTTTACCCTTTCTGCCTTCTGATCAGATTGATTCTCTGAATCATCTTGCACTAATGGAATATTTTCTAACCCTATATTAAGTAAAATATTAGATTTTTTTAAACCACAGTGCTTTAGCTTCAAGAAAACTTCTTAAAGATGACTTCCACTGGATAGCTATCATCAGGGTTATCCTTTTTCTGTTAACCTTCTAGTAGAAGAGTGTAGATTTTATTTTGGAATACCTTTAAAATATAGGTTTAAGATTAGCAGCCGTGTTAGTCTGTATCCACAAATAAGACAAGGAAGATGGTGTCAGTTTTGAAACAGAAAAACTTCCAAAACAGACTCCAACGAGAAACTGAGGAACTGGAATTAATGTTCAGATTGGACACAATAAACCAAGGGCTTAACAGAATTTGCGAATGGTTCTCTCATTACACTAATTGATTGCATTTCCCTAGTTAATTTACCTTCAATAGGTGTTTTCTTGCCAGGCACAGATATCCATTTCAAAAGGTATTTTTTCTCCTGCTGATAATGGCCCATCCAAATTAAACAGCCTCTTAGAATTGGTATGCTAATGTACAACTTTTTCCCCCCTTTCTTTGTGTGTGTATAAATGCATCTTACTTCTGTTCCATTCTATGCATCCGATCCACAACAACAGGGATCCATGCATCTCTAATATTTATCATGTACAATTAGGGATTTTTGTTTTAAATACAAAAAAATATTGACAATGACAAAAGGAAGAAACCTCATTCCACATACAAGGGAGTTTTAACATCTCACTATGATGGGTCTTTCAAAAAGGAATAACCACTATAACAATCTAGCAGTTACGTTGTAGGGTTCTTCTGTTTTTAAGCCTGAAGCGTTGTCACTGTTCCCCAGACCAGATGGTATGCACATTGGTGCTCAGAGAAAGGAAGGGAATGGGATTAGGAGGAGGAGGGAAGCCCTGAAATTATCTATAAATCTGTTAAGTAGAGCTATCTGTATTAATTTTGGCATCCTTCTTGACTTGCTATTTAATTATGGCCATTACTAAGAAAATAAAGCAATTAAAACCTTTTTAAAATAAACACACAAAAAAAGGTACCATACGGAGAGTTGGAGGGGAGAAAAGATAGATTTATGATCTCAGAAATAGACAAAAACAATACATTATTATAACAATATAAATATATTTTCACAATTTTGTTATTCCACAGTGAATGAGTTATTCTCCAATCTCTGAAAACAATAGTACTTTCCTTACAATTACATATCAATATTTTAAGAATATTTAATTCTGACATTTCATTTTTTTCTAAGGCCTGCTCTACACTACAAATTTAGGATGACATAAGCCACTAAATTGAACTAATATTGTCTGTATCTACATTACCAAGTCCCTCCCACCAACCTCAGCAGCCTGTAAAGTCGACTTCTGTACTCCACCTCTGTGAGAGGCGTAGCGCTTTATTCAATGTCTACAGGTCGACATGGGGATAGTGTAGACACTGCATGTGTAATTACGGTGCTCCGCTGTGACCACCTGGAAATCACTTTCAACTCCACTACACGTCAGCCAGGTACATACGAAATAGCTGCTCCCTGTTAAAGCCTCAGGAACTTATGAATTTTTATTTCCTGTTTGATCACTGTGGAGATCTCTCCAGCACAGCTGATCATGGATGTTCAAGGCCGCAAACACACTTGAGCACAGAGTACACAGGAGGTGGTGGCTCTTATTGCTGTGTGGGGATTAGAGTCTGTGCAGGCAGAGCTCCGATCCAGCAGAAGAAATGCGGACATCTATGCCAAGATTGCATGGGGCATAGGGGAGGAGGACTACACCAGGGACACACAGCAGTGCTACATGAAAATAAAGGAGCTTTAGCAAGCGTATCAGAAGACAAGGGAAGTGAACAGTCTTTCTGGTTCTGCCCCACAGACATGCCACTTATGAGGAGCTGCATGCTATTCTTGGCTCTACCACTACTCCAAAACACTCCATAGATACCTCCCAGGAGCCCCAGGCGAGCTCGAACAACAAGGAGGACACTGTTGACAAGGAAGAGGAGTAGGAGAAGAGTGTGAGGCAGGCAAGCGGAGGATCCATTCTTTCAGACAGCCAAGAACTCTTTTTAACTCTGAAGCCCATCCCAACATAGGATCAGTGGGTGGCAAAGCATGATGCTAGGGAAGGCACCTCTGGTGAGTACACATTTCCAATCAAACAGTAGGGGTTACATGCTCTTTTTACAAAATTTAATCTGAACAGAAAAGTAGGTGTAGTGGGTTTCTGGGAAGGGCTGCCTTATTTCATCCACCACAGTAGGACGCTTTCCCGCGCCACTCCAGTATTAACTCTGCTGGCATCTTTGCAGAACATAGCATTGCATTATAAGGACCAGGTCTGTACTCAGACGCTTGCAGCATCTGCTCCCTTTCCATAAAGTGTTCATCCACTGGGGCAAGGAGGAAACATTTGCTGTCCTGCCAGAGTACCTGGGGCTCCAGGGAGCTGTGGCATCTGAGTCAGAGTGCTCAACAGCAAAGCTAATCCACCAATCATCCAGACTACGCATTTAGGACCTGCCCAGCTCCAACTGCCATTCTTCATAAACTCACTTCTATGAGACTAATGATAAGCAAAGAGAGTCCGGTCGCATAGCCCCCCACTTATTTCAAATGGTACCTACCATGGTTGCCATTAAGAAAATTCTCAGTAGCCAACAATTACCACAGTTGAGTATGAAATGTTATTGTTTCATACAAGGAGGGAACAAAGGGTGCAGAATGATGGCAACCTTGGCCCACAAGGACCACAAGGTCTCACCTTATCTCCTGAGCTTTGGGTCCATTAGCAAAATCCAGGTCTTTTACTGCTGGGGGATGTTCATTTTATCCTCTGAATCACACTAGAAACTGGACACAGGGGAGACCAGCAACTAGCTTGGTTGCACCCCACCCAAGATAGGTATTATTTGAAGAAATGGAGTTTCAAGGCAAGAGATAAACAAGGGAAGCATACAGGTATGAAAAACATGGGGTGGGGGTGGAGGATAAGCTACCCACCCCTAGCACATTGGATTTCCCAGTACATTTTATGATTGTATGGCTATCACTAGGTAAAATGGCCTGTGGTTATAACACACTTGCTTTAACTGTCACCTCACAGTTGAGGCGTTAACTTGATTGCATGTCCAAGAGGCTCAGCTGCATTCCTTTCAGACACATTTTGTTCCCAGTCTTTGATATCGGCATGTGTGTATATGCTGTCTGCGTTGGCCTCTTTACCTCAACACAAATAAAAATGACATGTTTGAAGTTTCCCCCATCCTAGCCATTAGTGTACATAGCATTCATTTATATAACACTATTCCCAAGTTAGCATGTCATTAACTAAGTTAGAATGAACAAACAAATTGCAGAGCAGGAGAAAGTCTGCCATTTAGACGTGAAAATAGCAACCAAATTAGCTAATAGTATCCATCTGGGGGGGAAGTGGGAATTCTTCCAAAGAGGAGTGAGGTGTTGAAAAGCACAGTATTAAGCCATAGCAGCCAGGTTATTATCTGCAGCATGTTGAATGCACAAGAGATTTTTCAGTTCCTTTTGTCCCTGCTTCCAGTTCTCCCATCCCCCAAAACAGAAGCATCAGACATACCACTTTCACATGCATCCTACACGTTTCAATAACATTCGCAAATATTTACATACTGATAAATTCAAAGCTATGCTCCAGACCTGTCATTCTGAAACAGTAGATAATTTTGTGCCGAGCTTATTGATTCAACTTTGTACTGTATAATCTTGTACATACCCCATCACTGTGTGCTGGGAGGGGCAGAGACTGTCAAGTCTACTGCATGTTACATCTCTGGAGAAAAGGGATCAGAAAGCCTTATGTACCTTCACTTGTCTAACCCGCTTATCCCCATTCATTATGAACACAGCCAATTTCTCCTTCTCTGTTAAATGGTAGGAGATAAGAAGAAGAGCACATGACTGGAAAACAGTCAAAGAAAAAAACCTGGGGGATATTGATTGTCCTTGTAAAACATCTTGCCCTTTGCTCTGTGGAGCCATCAGTTGTCTAATGGAATTCATATTGGAGGTGGGAAATGGCTTTCACTGCATAAGAACACATATATAATTTTGTTTCTCAAAGATTTAGGTTAGAACCTAACTAATTTGAAGACAGAGCATTTTCTCCCTAGAAAAACAGCCTTCAAAGAGATTTCTTCCCCAGAAAGAATGAACATCTTTACCTGTATCTAGAAATACACCACTCCCCTCCACCCCCCCACCCCCCAATGTGTTCCTTTTTTTAAAATAAATATTTTACTCCTTGGGGAAAAAAGTCATGGGATATTCAGCTCATTTTTCCTAAGGCCCAGAGGAAGAGCAAAAACATAAAATCTCATTTCCACATACTTCAATACAGGGCAAACAATTAATTCAGATAGACCTTATTAGGCTGCAACAGGCACAATGCCTGGCACAAAGGCATGGAAGAGGAAAATGATTGATACAACTAGACGTCATGTGTCACAACATGATCCATCATGCTAGAAATCTAGAGGAAGGAAATTCTTTTCCTAGAACACGAAATGTAAGGACCAAAACAAATAAAAATGTGAATTGGATGTTTGTGGCCTAAATCTTTTTGCAAGGAATTACTGGATTATAAAAAATAATATGTCCGATTATAGAGACTATTGGCGCACATAATGAAATCACTTCAATGATTACCGTAGTATACTAAGACAGCACGTTGATTTATAAAATCAACCTGACCAACTTACTAAATGTTATATAAATGAACATCCAGCCAGATCTTCAGCTGGTGTATATCAGGGCAGACCAGTAGGTTTTTAAATATGCAGTTTAAATACTTCTTAATTGAGAACAAAAATACATATTTAAATTTGATCTTGTGTGTTTTAACATGAAAATCAGGCGAACTGCATAAAGTTTGAGAAAAAAGTGGATAAGATGTGTGGCTATTCGCATGACCATATTTTTTTTCCTTCATGAGAAATGATTATATCCAAGAACACTATTAGCATAACCAGGAACCACTGCAGTGAAGTCAGTGGTGGCATAAACAGTTGCAAGCACACTGAACACATGGCCTGAGTTTCAGAGATATTGATTTTAATGGGATCTGTGGATGCACTGCATCTCCAAAATCAAGCTACTAACCTCCCTTGTTTACTAACTTTGGGAGGGAAGGAAGGCCTGAAGTGTCTAATGGCTAGGACAGGGCACTGAATCATAACTCTTGGTATCTTTACAGTTCTCCCACTGATTCACCCTGTGTGATCTCAGGCAACTCACTTAAGCTCTCCGTGCCTTTGTGTCTCTGCATTCCTAAAATGGCTGGATTATTTATCTGCCTCAGTTGTGACATTTATTGTTTTAATGTTTTAAGTGCTCTGAGATTTGAGCCTGCTGATCCCAGTTCTGCACAATGAGCAATGTCCTCAACTCTCACTGACGTCACTGAGCGTGCTCAGAAACAGGTTATATTTCCATGCCAGCTGATATTATAGAGCTGGAATCTTCTTTAAAATGTTGCTATAAGAACTTCTGTTCATTCCTCCAAACCCCCAGTCTTACTAGCATTGCAATATTTAATTCTTTGGTTGGTTTGTTACTGTGGGAGATGTAATGTGGACTCCAGTTGACCAGAGACGATGCCGGATACTGCTGCTTTAAACATTTCTTCTCTACAAAATGTTTTGGGCCCATCCGCGGGGTAGGGAGGGGAGGTGGGGCCTCATACTATTGTCATAAAAGAATGGCAGTATCATAGCAAAGAGAAATGAGAGCAGAAGTGTTCTTGTATGACAGATAAAAATCAACAGCTAATACCTCAGAGCATTGCACTAGTCCACAACCAGTGACTGTTTTTACAACAATGCTAGATACCGGTAAGCGGGACTTCATAACCTTGCTGCTTGCCAATACTTAAATATCACAGCGATCTACAAAATGAACAACAATCACAATCCCAGCTTTGGGAATTCATTGGCTTTAGTCCTTTCAGAGAACGGGCTTGCACGCTGTACTGTACGCTATGGCTATTTATGCCATATGGCAACATGCCGGCAATGCTGCCTATTAACAACATGTTCTTTCCTAAGAGCCTTGCCCCCTTGCCTGCTGTTTTGGGCTCCAGAGTAGTTGACTTCCCAATTTAAGAAAAACCATAATAAGCTACCTCAGTTCAGGCTGTGCTAAATGGTAAGAATGAATCTCTTCGCAGCGCTTGGAACAGGAACACACATGGAATGCAAGCTGGCTTGCATTTTTATAGGTATTGTGGTACAAGGAACTAGCGAAATGAAGGGATTTGAGATGTGTTTGATATACAGGCCCACTGACAACAGAAACTCCAAATTTATGGACTTGTTTCTGTTCTCATGTACACCACGCTAAATCAGGAAGACAAAAGAGTTCAGTATAGAACTAGGACGGGATCAGAATTACATTCTCCATCTGAAAGAGGAAGCACTTCAAGGAAGATGTGAGGTTCAAACTTCTATAGTAAACCAAATACAAAATAAATACATTCCCCATCTGAAGGAAAAACAATTAACCAACCTGTTGTGCCAAGGAGAATCATCCTGAGATAAACACTGGAGGAGAGAGCCTGCTAACAGTCAATTTTCAAGATCAAATGTACAAGGATTTGACAACAGCAGCTTTGTTAGTCACTAAACATTCCCCAGTCACGTGAGGTAAGAAGGACATTCAGAAGGATCAGTGATTTGGCTAAAATGAATGATTTTTCAACTAATCAACATTTTTCAAGTTGAAGTAAAATCCCACCATGTAAATGTTAGAAAGTCAAGGCGGGTGAGATAATATCTTTTATTGGACCAACGTCTGCTGGTGAGAGATTTACCTCACCCACCTTGTCTCTCTCATCCTGGAACCAACACAATTACAAAAAATACCATGTACACGTAAATGTTGTCTGCTCTGGCTAGGCATCCCCTTGTTAATTTGGAATATTAGAAAACTGCTAGCAAAAGGGGAAAAAACCTTATTGTGGCTATCCAGCACAAAAAACGCGGATGCCCCTAACCAAAATATGCTGTGTAACTGTCTGGGAAGCAAAGAAGGCACTTTGAAGCAGGGATCTAGCCAGGATTTGGGTTTGGGGTGAGACAGAGTGGAGTCTGTTCACATCCTGACATACATTTTTAGAATGGCAGCCTTCCGGTTGCCAGGACAATCCGCACCTGAATTTTGATACACATAATCAACTATGGGCACAGGTCTGAGGGTCGCGGCACCTCTAAACTACCAGATGACAGGCAGAAGGGAGGGGGAGCTGGAGTTGCAGTTGCTCAGATTTGCACCCAGAGTTTGTTTTCTGGGTGGAAATGGCAACTGCAAACAGACAAGCTGGGTCGTGGCCAGGGTGAAGATTTGCCCCATTGAGTACAGTAAAACCCCAATTTAACGGACCCCGATTTAACGGACTTCGGATGCAAACGGACAAAATTTCCGATGCATCCCAAATCTGTTTTTCGTTGGATGGCTGCCGGCTCCCGGCTGCCGCCCGGGTCCCAGCAGCGGGAGGGCTGTGGAGCTGCCGCCCCGGCCCTGTGGCGGGCGGGCTGCAGCTCCGACAGCTCGTTTTTTTTTTTTTATTAAATAACGGACTTTCGGCTTTAACGGACACCCCCTCGCCCGAATTAGTCCGTTATATCGAGGTTTTACTGTATAGATATCTGGGACGAACCATCATGATGGTCAAAAATAAGGTAAAGGGTTTCAATGGAATTTCTGGTTATGGCCAGAAAGCAGTTTGGAGAGTAGGAATTCTGGCATAAACAGTTCTAACCAATGCTATGTCCCTGTTCAAGTAATAGCGTTCAGAAACAACATGTGGTTCTAAATTACCCTTGCCCCAAATCCTTTTTTAAGTAGCTGACTTGGGGCTTGATTCTCCACTCAATTACATTAGTATATATTCATAATGGTCCAGATTCTGTAGTGATATTACAGCCCCTTTATGCTGCTCAAATGGCATAAAGGGGCCATAGTTCATGCTGCAAATGCCCTTCAGAGAATTTCCCTGGTATAAGAGAACTCTGCTAGGTCCAAGTGTGTTGCTCTGGCACCTTTGCCACCTCGATCCCTGGCACAGGGAACATGCCAGGCATCTAGTCATGCTGCACTCCACCTATCCTTTACTGGTGTAAGTGCCCTAGAAACCCCAGTAGAAACCTGCTATTTCTTATGCTTACCCACTCAGGCGCCTGTAAGATTTGGCCTTTTGTGCTATACAGTTCTTATTCCAAATGTGGGCCTTAGTGGGAAATCTGCAGGCAGATAAAGGCCATGCCATAGCCTTTGGGGAGACACACAATTGTCATGAGAACTTCAGTTTTTCTGGTATGCCCCTCTTATATTGAACAAATACAAAATAGGATTTTGTGCAGAGCATTACAAATTTGGCAAATGCCATTTTCAATCTGTGGTTAAACTGCTGACTAGAGAACTGAACAAGCAAAAACAAACAAACCAACAAAAAAACCACATCCAAAAATGAAACAAAAACAACTTCCCATAAAATTGAGTGCAACGGCAAGTAATAGAGAAAATGAACTGGAGGGTACAGGCCTCCATCATTCTAGCAAAGAGGTTTATTACATAACAAATAAACCATGTCCAAAATCTAAAAGTTATTGCTATGAATGTCAAATAAAAAGCACTGTCCAACCATGTTCAGATATGTAAAGTTACCTTTCAAATTATTAGTGTTACAGAAATTTATTTTTATTATACAGTAAGTTCCCTATGTTAGTTTTCATTTATTTACTTTGTTACATGTCAAATCTTGAAATACTGATATTTTGCAACTTCTGGCAACTGTGTTTGTACTTTGGGAACAAGATAATTTCATTTTTCACTCAGTTTTATTCTTTTCAGCAAACATGCTCCCGAACTTCTTGTGGAGTCAGATTAAGGTAGTCAGTTCTCCTACGGTTGATCATAGAAGCTACTGAAATAGGAATCTCATTGTAATTCTCTCTCATAGGACTGCTGTTAAGCACTTAATGAAGGGACTCAGAACAGTGATGAGCACTACAGAATGCCCACAAATAAAGGACTAGATTGTAAACTGCAATGCCCTAAAACCAGACTACGGAGGTGTAAGGGGTCGTGTCGGCGGGGCGCGGCCCCCTTCCACCGGTTTGGCGGGGATCCCTTGCTTCGCTGCGCGGTTGGCGACCCTGAGGGGAATTAGCGGGGTCGCGCATCCTAACCCCGCTGCACGAGGGGCGGGGTCACAGTTGCCCAGGGCTTTGGTCCTCGGGTGGATCTATTAAGAGTCTTGGGTTCGGGGCTCGGGCCCTCGGATGGGCCAATCACGAGCCCTCGGGGTTTGGGCCCAGGCCCTCTGGTGGACCAATCGAGAGCTCCGGACGGCAGGTCCAGTGGTCAGGAAGGGGGAACTGCCACCCACTAGGAGAGGGGGTGACAGGGGGGGCCCAGGCCCACCCACTTCCTCTGCGCCCCAGCCCGGGGCCCCGGCAGCAAGAGCTTTGCTGCTGTCAGTGGGGATCCTGGCCGAAACACACTGACATCGGCTCCTCCCCCGGGCTGCTTCCAGATCCCCCTTCCCTGGGTACCTGGGCTGTTGCGGGGTCCTCCCCGGAGCCTAGGGTCATCGGCTCTTCTGGGTCGCTGTCCGGTGGCAAGTCGGGCAGGTCCTCGGGGTCGCAGGCGTGCTCGGCTGGGGGCTCCTCTGGGTAATAGGCTGCCTGCGGGGTTGGTGGCGACGGCGGTCCTTCCGCCGGGTAGTGGCCAGGAGGCGAGGTCGGCAGCTGGTCCCAGCCGGGGTCCTGCGGCCGCTCCTGGCTTTCCTCGGGGCAGTAGGCTGGTGGAGCCCTCAGCCGGTCCTCCAAGTGAGGGTCCAGCGGCTCCTCTGGGTAATGCCCGAGGGGTAGGGTTGGCGGCCTCTCCCAGTAATGGGGAGGCTGCGGGTCAGGCGGGTCTCGGCGGGGAGCCACCACTTGAGCAGCTCCCTTTGCCGGTGTCGGCCGCCTTTCAGAGCCTGGCGGCCGCTCCTTTGTACTTCCAGGTCCGCCCCCTGACCTCCGGGGGCGGGGCTGACCCGGCGCTGCTGCGGCTGCCTCCGGCCGCGGCCGGAAACCGCGTGGCTCGCGGTCCACGGGGAGCCGAATCCCCTCTCTCCCGCTCCCAGACTTCCGGGGGCGGGGCTCCTGCGGCGCTAGCGCGGCTCCCTCCGGCCCCGGCCAAGGGCCGTTTCGAGCGCAGTCCGCCGGGAGTCGCGCCGCCCCGCTACAGGAGGAAACTGTGACTGAATCACAATTTCCCCCCGACTCACAAATTGCTCCATACAGGAAGTATTTTGTGACTGGCTCAGCTCAGCAAAACATTTCCTCACTACCCCTTGCCCTCAATGGCTCAACTAGTGGTACCTGGTAGCCAAAGACTTTGGCTCAACTAGTGGTACCTGGTAGCCAAAGACTTTATCCAGACCTCACTCCTTTTCATTCACTCTCCACCCACCTGTGCAGGCAATGGAGATGTCCCACGGGGCTGTTCTGCTTCCAACTCTGAGACCCACTAGATGTGAAGTCTACACAGGTAAGGGACAAGTTACATCCATCTAACTCCCCAGCACATGTGCAGAACAAAGGAAAATTTTGCTCCTTCCTCCACAAAGGCTTGCTAAACATTATAAAATCCTCACACTAAAGGTGTAGAAGAGCAAAATAATACTGTCGTATTTTTAAAACCATCATAATGCTGAACATGTTTGGAAAGAAGAATTAAAGTTACTAAAATTTTGTTACTGCAAAATGTAGAGAGCTCACTGCATGTGAAAATACTTTTCCCCTCCTCTCCATATGCAGGGTGTTTCAAGGATATCCATGGAGATGCAAAATAATTTGATGTGCAAACTAATCTATTTTGAGCCTGATCCTACAAAGTGCCAAATGCCCTCAAATTCCCATTGAACTCAGTGGTTCCCAGAAAGACCATGCCCTATTTCTCCCAGGATAAAAGAAAATGCACATTTAGGCATCTACTCAGAAAGCATCACCACCGAAATAGTAGGTGTTTCACCAATCAGGAGAGAGCTGCTTTAGCAGAAATATATGGCGGATTTTCTCACACCTGTATGTATTATTTTGACAATTTGCCTAGAAAATATTTTTATGTACGATCGCCACCAGAAACATTTATTTTTCCCAGTCTGAAACTTTTACACAAGAGAAGCACAGAGCTGCTACTACTGTGTGTAACTCACTCTCCAACTGTATGAAAACACATCACTGGTGTGCTGGAATGTAATGTTTATCAAATGGGTCTAATAAAGTTTCCGTTTTATTCGCCTATTTCCTGTAGAGTTGTTATGCCGCCAGTTTTTTTCATTATGCCAGAAATATAAAATCTAAGAACGGATGAGCTTAATGAGGTCCAAACTGCAATGCAAACCTTCAACTTATTTTTGTGTAAAAACAAATCATCCTTGAGAGCAGTACTTAAAATAAATAAATAAAAAATAAACATAGACTTGCCCAAACCCAAATGGGCACAATATGTCTGTATTCATTTTGTCATTCAAATTTTCTCCCCCGCCCTTTTTTCGGTGCTGAACACTTCCCAAAAAGGGCCTCACCACCTTCTACAATCAAGCCCTAAAATTCTTCCTGTGGTCGTAACTAGCACTTCCTATTTGAGATAACTTCTGGAAATCAATTGTATGAAACCAATGGGAGTTTTGTAGAATGGGGCCCTTTGTGGGTCTGATAAAGCTGGAATCTACTGTATTGTCACACAGGCCCCATCCTGAATGATGCTGAGCATCTCCAAGATGCTGTGTGCCTTCAACGTCTACTGACTTCAATAGAGGTTGAGGGCACACAACATAGCACCGCATAGGATGGGGCCCTTTGCATTAGATCACAATACTCTACCCATATTTGTTAAATCTGTCATCAACTCAAGAAACACCACAACAATCTCAGCCTCTAGAACGCTTGACAGCAGCAGATGCCATAAAAAGCACAGGTTTCATCAGGAGTAATATCTACACTTAGAATGGCTCCCCAGATCATGGAAACCTTCCTTATTACTGCACTGCAAACACACTGAAGACCCTGATCCTAAGAGTCTTCAACACATGCAACTCCCAATGAAGTCAGTGGGAGTTACAGGTAATCAGTCGCTCCTTGATGTCTGTTGAGACAAGGACAAGAACCCAAATAACCAAAATGTTTGTCCGCTAATAGGGCAAGTGAATGTTGAATCACGCTGGCATTATTCCAGATTTTAGAGGTTGCTTTTCAAAGTTTGCTTAGGCAAGAAAAAACCTTTGCCATTTCTTTAAAAGCCACACAAATTAGTAAGATCTATCTATACAAACTATGCTCAGCCCACTAAACGCAGAAGGCCATCCAGACAAGTGCATCTCCCATAATTTCATGAATCTCTTCTTCTCTTACAGATGTTATAAAGGATGAACCTGTATGAATCAAACCTTTCAACTTGCACTGACATGCTTGGGCTTTTATCCAGATATTCATATATAGACTACTAGCGAAAATACCCGGCGTTGCTCGGGTCTGTCGGAAGTGGGGAGGGGGCAGAGAGCTGAGTGAGTGTGGGGTCTGTTGGAGGGGGGAGAGGGCAGAGAGCAAACCTGACACCCCCACCTCACCCCCCCCAACCAAACCCGACACCCCCACCTCACTTACCCCTCAACCAACCCCGACTCACATTTTCACCCCCCCACTCAAACCCAACACCCCCACGTCACCCCCCACCAACATCCCCTGACCAACACCCACACCTCACCCCCCGTAGACCAAACCTGACACACCCACCTCACTTTCCCCCCCAACCAAACCCGACACCCCTACCTACCACCACAAACAAACCTGACACCCACACCTCACTTACCCCTCGACCAACCCCGACCCCCCTCCTCACCCCCCCAAACAAACCCAACACCCCCACCTTACCCCCTCACCAAACCCAACACCCCCTGACCAACCCCAACACCCACACCGACACCTTCCCACCCACCCCCCAGACCAAACCCAACACCCCCGTCTCACTTACTCCCCCCCGACCAAACCCGACACCCCCACCTCAGCCCCCGACCAAACCCGACACCCTCACCTCACTTACCCTCCGACCAAACCCAACTCGGGTCCGTCGGAGATGGGGAGGGGGCAGAGAGCTGAGCAAGTGCGGGGTCCATTGGAGGGGGGAGGGGGCAGAGAGCTGAGCAAGTGCGGGGTCCGTTGGAGGGGGTATTATGACATCATAACTATGTCACAGAGAACAGCAGCTGCCCAGCTGATGTGACTGGCCTTTAAATAATTTCACCCCTGGGGGGCGTCAGAGGTGAGATTTGAAAAATTTTCGACTCTTACCCTGATTAGGACCCTAAGACCTCTAACTGTACCAAATTTCAAGTCTCTAGCTCAAACAGTGTGGAAGAAGTAAGTGCACATACATACACGCATACACCATTTGACTTTTATATATATAGATATCCATAGGGCAAATGGTTAAATGTTTTGGTGTGAACTGCGAGAACAACATGCTCATAGCATCAGAAAGCTCCAGAAGTGTCATATTGAGGAAACCAAGATGCTAAAACCAGTTCTATTTTCCAATACGCTGATGTCACCAATATGCTATTCTCATTGTTTGCTAGGTTCACTGAATTTATGGAGGTAATTAATGCAGAACATGTGTGCTGTGCTATCAACATGAAAAATGGAACTGCCCCGACTTAATTTGATGCCATTCCAACCCAAACCTTGCTAACATTCTCTCGCTCCTTCCACATGTGAGAAAAATAAATATTTATAGCAAAGAAAAGGTAAATGCTAATGAGGCTGTTGCATTCTCACCAGCCCACGCATTACAATTTCTCACAGACCTTAATCTCCTGCTTGGTCACCTCAGACCATTAGCCTCCCCCATACACGGTAAACTCCCAGTATTTCCTCATTGGGCATCCCCTCTCTTCTCCAAATGAACACATTATTTGTGCATAAACTCCACTCTCTGCCACTCCTCTCTCCACTCTTGAGTGCTAGGCTGATACTGTTGCGTATATGGCTGACTGAGTGCACCATTTGAGTAGGGGGAAACCAGGGACCAAAGGTTCTCCCTTCTGATTAGAAGTGTGTCGGTGAAAGTGAACAGGTAGGAGGTTTAAAAAAAATAAATAAATAAAAAATCACATCTTCCCACCCAAGATAGAAGAGGAAAGGAAATATGCCTTATCTTGCTTTCCTGGGCATGGTAGGGAGAGGAGAGGGAAGTAAAGAATAAATAGGGATGGGAGAAATTATGGGAAAAGGAAGCAGCAAAGACAGGGACAGTGAGGAGGAGCGATTGAAGGGTAATGGAGAAGAGGAGGAGACTGAGGAGGTTAGGTTTCCCTCGGTCAAGTTCTGACCTCAGAGTGAATGCCTTCTTTCCACTTCCCTTAGATACTTCAGCCCTCACCCTCATTGGGACAGACACTTCCTTTCACCTATTCTTTAACTGGGCTCAAATAATGTTTGTAGGATTGGATCCTCACAGTCCAAGACCTTATGTACCCTAAAACTTTGTAGCTGTAAATTCTCCAGTAGTGCCCCTTGATGATGACATCTGTGGCAACTACATTATACACAGGGATTGCATGTTTTTACCATCCTGTTATTTAAGTGTTAAATAGGGTGGTAAAAATGCCTAAACCTCATCTACACTGCAGCTTCCACAGATACTAGCATCTGTGGACCTGTACTACTGAAGAATCACAGCCATGAAGCTTTCTAATGGCAACAAAGCCTGAACATTTAGGGACAGGGAGACTGTCTTATTTATGCCTTAATTTAGGATTGAGCACGCTGTCAGCACTGAATTAAAAATTATAATAATGCAGCTAATGAGAGAAGGCTGGGGGAGGGGTTATGTATTTATTGGGTTTCGGTTCAGAACTTCCACCACAAAAATAACTTCACTATTTACTATTGGGCAAAGTTTGTGTGCCTGAAAGTTGTGTGGTGAAGGAGATTTTATGGTTTTAAAATTCCCAATTCAGATAGCCAATGTCTAAGAAAGAGAATGTTTTATAGTTATTCTCTTTCCTTAAGTGAATAAATTTAAAAAAAACCAAAACTTTTCACTTACATACCTAAAAACCAGGGAGGCATTAGAGACCAGCTTTCTAGCACTCTTTTCATTAATATTTTAACATGCGGACTGAGGTAACCTTTTTGTCCTTGCCGTCAAGAGGTGGATATAAATATGGTGTGGGAAATAGCCTGGACCAAAAAAAAAAAAAGCTTTCACTGTTCCCATGACATATTACATTCAACTGCCCTGACTGAACCTTATTCCGTAACATTCATCCCATTGTTTTCTTAATTGCTAGTAAGTTTCTACTACTGTTCGTTTTGTCTGCTATTATTCTTTCATCAATATTTTTCCAGCAGATTAATAGGATTTTCCCTCCATACTTTGCCTGAAACAGCAGGATACAGTAGTTCAAGAAAAAAGGGAGGCTGGCAGTAAAGTTTCTACTTACAGTTTGTCTCGTTTAATAACATCTCTGAGAGTTTAAGACTTTATTTGGTGTGGTTTCATTCATTCCAGTCGACAGTCACTCAGGCTGGGGCTTAATTCTTTTGTCTCTCTCCCAACATTTTCTTTGAGACAGGATTATCTTTATTTCTAGTTCTTTATTTCTTTTAGTCACACCATTCATTACTGAGTTTCACAAGCAATCTGAAATCTTTGGATTCCAGTTCTGAGTTCACATTGGTTTCACACTGGTAAAAGAATTCCTTCAGTAGTTTTTTTCCAAGAACACCAAACAGACTTAGGCATACGAGTCCCATTGAAAGTTCATATGTCATTTAGGTGCATTTGAAAATCCTGTCCCATAAATTTCAGTGAAGCAGCTCCTGAATTAAACCAGTGCCCTTTGAATTTGTCTTAAAAGTAGATTTATAAAACAATTTATAAAAAAGTTATTTATGATTTAGAATATAACTGCAGTTGACAACAGTAGCTTTTATTTTTTTAATTTATTTAAAGTTTCTGGAAATAAAAGTAGCTGTAGCACTTTAATGGATTTTAGTCAACCTGATAACTGATTACTTAACAGCAAAATCACATTTAAAGTTAAGAAATTATGAAAATGCTGAAATAAAAAAAAGTTTTCCCTGTTCAGTTCTTTTCTAATAGGCATTACCTTATTCTACATCTGCTATCATTAGATCATAACATTTAACTTATTTTTTTTTGGACTTTAATAGTAAAGATGTCACAAGATTGTAGTTGAGAAATGTGGGTAGCAGAACACCCTTTCATACATATTTTTCTTTATTTTCTCTCTACTATTGCTACCCTTTCCCTCTTGTAAATGCTTTCCAGTAGCCAAGCTTCTTTTCATAACAGAGTTCTGGTAAAAAATAAAATTGATATCGACTTTCCCAATGGAGAATCCCCTCATCAATGCCCAGCAGAGCAACCAAATTCTGTCAGCTGGAATTGTGTGTCTTACAAGGTGAAGAACTTATAAGGTTCCTTGCCCATGAACTTTTCCTAGCATATACACCATCTCTTCCTTTCTTGGTTAATTCAATAGTTTAGGTGCCTGTCTGACTTGTTAACAGTCACAAATCTGGTTCTGCAGAGCATAACTTTGAACTTTAGGAATTTTGAGGGATGTCACTGCTCCTCCAGATAATTTCTTAAATAAATCAAATGGTAGCCTAGCCCACCCTTTTACTGGATGAATAACCTATAGGGTGCATAACGGAACTAGACCAGCCTCTGTTTAAAAGTCTGCAGATTGTACTCCTGCATTTGGTAACAGCTCTGTAGTGACCCTCACTGGTGATAAAATCCAGAACTCTAAAAACAAAAACCAACACCTGCATCTGTATTTCTAAACTGTTCATCAAATGGGGATTACAAGAACAAGAGTAGTTACATGCTTTCATGGAAGAAAAGCTGTATATTTAAGACAAAATCAAAAGCAAGCATACTGACAGCATATTTGCTGAATTCAGCATTATTCCAAGGATGATAATTTTTTAAAAACAAATGCCAATATCTATGCCAAATATACATGCAAATAAATTGCATTTATTCACAAAGCATCAAGAACTTGTAAAAATTTTACTGTAAATAAGCCTAAACTTGGTGTATGTCATACATGTTTAAAGTTTTCAGATAGCATACGCACTTACAAGTTTTAGATCAGCAGCTTTTTTAATACACTAAAATTTTTAAAACTAAATCTTCTATCTCTTTTTTAATTACTTTTCTGTTAGTTTTGGGAGGAGGGTAGCCCTATTGTAAAAAACGTATATAAATAAAGTTTGAGAAGAATCTTATGTTTGGACGTGGTTTGATATTTACAAACATTTTAAGTAATTGTTTTGAGAAGCATCTTAATTTTTCCTTTTAACACTGTTTTCATTGCAATGTGTTAAGTCAGGAAAGATTCAGAGTGACAAACAGAAAAGGAAATAAATTATTCAAAGGATTAAAACCTCTCAGTAAACATAGGCATACAAAATAAAGAATCCATTGCATTTTCCCCCCGTAATACTGCATTTTACAAACAGCATGCTGTAAATTTTTAAAGCATGCTCGTTACTTGTCTGGACATATAGTTAAGGATTAAAACACAGAAGCTTTGAATGATACAGCTGTACCAAAAAATAGCTCTTTAAAGCTCACCAGTTTAAATCTTCCAAATTCCAACTTTAAAAAAAGACTATATTTTTGTTTAAAATTTCCGCCTTTATAATTACACTTTTGCAATTCAACTCACAAAATTAACAGTCGCTGAACTTTAACTGCTTCAGGAATTATGCCATGATACATCAAAACTGGTCATGATCTAATAACAGCTGACACAGAGTAAGATAATGCTTGTTAAAAGGAGTTTTCCCTGTACAAATCCTTTTCACTGCTGTAGAAAAGTTTCCAGCACTTTCAGTATTTCCTAATGTCACTAAAACAAAAATGTACGTGCAAAGTCAGTTGTACATGCCACTGCACATATAACACTGGCATTTTAAAAAATGCAATAGCTGACATTGCTAGAAAACGAATTACTCTTTACAAAAAGTTATTAAATATTCACACCAATGAAGCTATGTAATTTAATTGGTGAGTTATGCAAAGTTCCGAGATGGTAACGAATGAGAAAAACATGAAACCACATCATGAAAACGTCATACACACTGGAAAGAGGGATTAATTACAAGTTGTTTATGGTTTACCAAAATGGAGCCTATTTGTAACTCAGTACTGTAAACAGATTTACAATATTGGTCCTCTTTTTGGGGTCCTTTTCATAAGAAATTAATTTTATGCTAGATTGAGAGGTTACAAGAAGTTTCCTGCCTGGACAGTCAAAATATTATTGAAGCAATTCAGGTTGTCAGTAAAAGCTTAAACAAATTTGCTGATAATCCTGTTAATGACCCAGGTCAAGTGTTAACTGTTGTGGGTTATAAAACAGTGAAATTAAGGTTGCTGGTACCCTCAGGCAAATAGCATAGTTACTGAAAAGGATCAGAAAAAGCTATTAAATTACAGAATTGTATAACTCATTCAATTTCTGGATACTATATAAACTGTTTTGAAAGAAACTGCATCCCTCTAAGTGAAAAAGTGTAATCCTCCAAAAGTAAAAAAATACTAGGTCCAATTGAAATCGTATCTGTGATTTCTATGCACCTTAAACACATGAAGAAAGCGAGGAATACTTGTAGCACCTTAGAGACTAACTAGCTTATTTCAGCATAAGCTAGTCTCTAAGGTGCTACAAGTATTCCTCGCTTTCTTTACAGATACAGACTAACACGGCTGCTATTCATGAACCTTAAGCACATGGCGCATTATCAACCAATCGTTTTTCTGCTTGTGTGTTGAAAATAGATGTCAATCCTAAAATGGGGAATGATCCAGTCATTCAGATGTTAATTCTTCCTGACATTTTCCTATTACTCAAAAAAATGGTTCACACTTCACTACTGTACATTGATAAAGCCTCTTTCGGGACTACAGAGATAGTTTAGTGGTAAGAAATGTTTGGTTTAAAAATAAAAAAAATAAAAAAGCCCAGTATATGGCAGATCTCAAGAAATAAATCTAACAAAAATTACCTGTTTCCATAAAAGAACAGTTTCTTTTAAATAAAACTTTTGGTGAGGGTGAAAAGTATCATATGTTCCATCTCTCCCACACACAAAACCCCAAACTGGATTAAATAACTAAAAATGAAGTAGACCAACTTAACTATTTCTCCTCCTATATTTCCTGCTGTTGCAGTGTTTGCATTGGCCATAAATTTTGCTTTCACAAAAATCTGCACAATTCTTCCAAATAAAATAAATCTGGTATATTTCTGGTGGTAGCCCACAAACTACCTTCAATGTGCCTAATATACAGTAGCAGTCATGTACTCTAAAGCAATTTTGATAGCTTTTCATCCTTTCTTAAAAAAGACTCAGTGATGAGAAATTGGCTAATCCATAGTAAATTTTATACAACTCACATATGTTCTATTTATCTATCCACGTATCGAGATTGGTATACCCAGACACACCCCTTGACCAAATTCTCAGTTAAAATTATTACGCAGTTTGTTCATTCTCAGTTGGAAAAAGAAAACTTTTCTAAATAGTTACCACAAAATCATATAAACATACTTATTCCCTTAACTTCCTTTTTATTTGATGGAGCGGGAGGGGGAGGAGAGGGGATGCTGGCCATGGAAATTTAGAGCAAAGGGGTGGGAAAAGAAAGGTCATCAAGAGAAGATTATTTCAAGAAAAAAAAAAGCGAAACCTTTTTGAATTTGAATTTAGATTTTTAAACTGAATGTTGACAATGTTGACTGTCGTGTGTCTGATGTTAGCAAATTATAAAACAAATTCTTAAATTCACTGTGTCTAAATATATGGTAAACAAATCAAAAACCTATTTCAAGCCTTCCTAAGTTACCACAAATATTAAATTATTGAAAGTTAGTTTTATTCTTAGAAGGAACACCTAGTTTTCATTTTGGGGAAGAATATAAAAATACTACTCAATCTGGAAGATTAAACATGGCTGTATTTTTGTTGTCGCTTCTGTTGGCTGTCCAGAAAACAGTACGTCTATTTCATACTGTATCTTGCACAAGATTTTTAAAGCAACGATAAAGAAAAAATAAAGTCAAACTGGATGAGTCAATGTACAGCACTGTCTTATTAGAAGCTTCTTTGGACAGCTACGCATTTTGTATTTCATAGGAGTGGTTTTCCTCACACTTTCCTTAAATTAAATCTCAGAGCCAGAAATTTTCAACAAGAGAAAAATTCATGATATTTTAGCAAACTTTAGTTCTCAAAAGTCTTTTTGCCTTCATTATTATCTTAGTTTACATTATGTGTCTGCCTACAAGTGTCATGGAAGCGAAACCGCTCTGCTTATTGCCTAACAGAACTACATACTTTGTAGAGAATCTTTTGTAATAAAAAAAATTCACATGGAAAGTAACCCCTGGTAACCTGCTTGTTTTTATTAGCCAAAATCATTTGCGAAGGACAACACTATTTATAAAATAGCATGTTGCTGGAGAAAGGCTTAGCTATGCACAACACTTTGAAAGTATGTTCTATTAAATAATCTCTGAAGCATTCGCAATACAAAAAATATTTACACAGACAAAATATAACAGCTGCTCTGTACTTTTTATGATAACATTATATAATGGACTCTTCCCAGCAATAAAAAGAGCTGATGTAAGAATTACTTGGATTGGTAAAGTTTTAATCTTTCATTCATTGTTTTCTCCCTTTACAGAAAAAAAAATCATTTTACACAATAATTGCCTTACCCCAAACACAATTTGGACGTCACTCAGTTTATCAGTGTTACTCGGGCACCAAAAATAATTATCTTAATAGCTTGTATATTTTTCTTCTCTAAGCAAATATATACATCAAGCAGGTGTAGGTTTTGTACAATTGTTTGCTGTTCGAAGTTCTTAATCACCTTTTGAACTCTGCATTTTATAGATCAAAGTTGCTTTGGACGCACTGATCCCAGAGGCCGTGTCCAGTGTCTCATGAACGGGAGCACCACTTCTTTTTATCCATGGGGAATGGCTAGCCATGGCTTTCTCAACGTAGATTTTAAATTAGCTTTCAAGACCGAATGTCTGATGGGTATAATTATTTTGCTTAAATGTGCGTATTTCAATCACATTGAATTTCACGTGTTAACTTATCATTCTTGTTAGTTTTTGTTATGCCAATACCTTGTCTGGGGATTGTTTTTATTTTTTAAAGGTGACACTTGAGTTAAAGACTGAAATTAAATTCTTACAGCAATAAAAGTAGGTTATCTAAAAGGCGCAGCAGTACCATTGGCTGCTTTTTATTACATTAAAAGTTTTTGAAATGAAATAATACAAGACATTAATTACATTACTATCATGCATATAAACAGGATTTGTGGTTTAGTTAGCAGCAAGGAAATAATTCATTAAAAAGACAGGTGCTGTAAGTTTTTTTTGTTTTAAGATCCTGAGAAACGAGGTACATTATATACAATAGATCATTAGGCAACTAAATCACTATTTAATAAATGAGTTCTCTTCCGTGCATTAATTGTGAATCAACAGTAAATTCAGTTTGGTAACTGTGTAGCTGGGAAGGCATTTAAAATATAACCTCAGCGGAAAAAACACAGAAATTCTCTACACGTCTCTTTCCTTCCTTTTCTTCCTCAGTCTTTCCTTCCCTCCTTTATCTATTGGGCGATCCAGCACAGAATAGATACTTTCCATACACATCACTCCATGCAGACAAGCACACTGGGCAGGACTAGGATGGCTCCCCTTAGCGTTACTTATGCTTATTAGAACCTGCGCCACGGAGCAGCCCATCACCTTGGGAGAAGTAACAAACAACTTCCACCTAGGCTGGGAAATCCGGCCCCTACCGAAACACCCGGCTACGCGCTCTCTCGCTTCCATCTAACGACCCAACTCCCTTTACTTGTGTCCTGGGTCACGGTCACCACCCCGACATGTCATGCCTCCCCCACCCCCGCCCCCAAAGAGCCGCTCACACGACCAGAGCTCCGTTTTCTTTTTTAACTTTGTTAGAAGATGACTGCGAAGAAAGCAACCCCCCCTTGCATACATTAACACCCAGCATTGTGCAAACTGCTGTCCGCTTTGCATTGCAATTGGGGGTTATAATTGTTCCAGCTGCCACCCTCTGATTTTGCAGGGTTTCTGTTACCACTCATTTGTTCAATCCACGAAAAGCTCAGTCCACCCGCTGGACCACCTTAAAAAAAAAAAAAAAGATGCGGAGCCGGTTTTAAACAGGACCCACACGATAAGGCAAAGGGGAAAGTGTGGCCACTGCTGGGATCCCCCTCTGTGCCCGGCTTACTCACCTTCGTTGGTAGGATGGAGAATCAGTTCCCCAAAGCAGCTGAGGGCAGAGCCGATGAGGAGGAGGAGGATGGAGATGTGACAATCCATGTTGCTGGTGCAGAGGGCAGGGAGAGGAGCATATCTTCATGCAGCATGCCACTGATGTGAGAGCGCTGATTGCAGAAGTTACCATGCTCCGCTTGCAGGCTGATGTCAAGTTTGACACTGGAGATAAGGAGGAGTCTGCTGAGCTGCCTTTCTGCAGGCTGCTTCAGGGGCAGCTCGCTGGGTCCTAGTGCCCGCCTCTCCCCCAATCCAAAAGTACAAAGGTAACACAGATCAAGAAGTGATCAAGTGGTCAGAGTCCGGAGGGCTGGGGGAGGAGAGGGGTACAAAACTGGGAACCAAACTAGAAACAAAATCTGAAAAGTTATGAAAAAATGCAGCACCGTTTTCAATGGAGGTTGCTTTGTTTTAATGCTGTTTGGAACATCCTTCTCTGAAGAGATGGGGAAACATCTCACAAATGGGATGCATGAGTAAGAGCAGAGTGCAAAATAAAAGTTGCCTTGGGCTCCAAGCCCTAGAATAATGAAAGGCAAACTTCAGCTGCAAGAGAAAAATCAAACCTGTAATTTACAAAGGCTCATAGGAGCAGAGATGCTAACCACCCTCCTTCAAAAATAATTGTAAAAAGGTGGATCAAAGCTACCTCCCACCCAAACCCATAATGCTACTTAGATCCCTAAGCACACCTGAGAAAAACTCTTGTCCCACTCACACTTGCCTCTGCTTTTTAAAAGAACAAAAATCCCAGGTACATTTCCCAGGTAAAAGAGCCCCCCTTATCCTCCATTCACTTGTTGCCTGTCAGTTCCCAGGACCCCTTCCACTCCCCCTGAAGTCCCAGACCAATCTGGTTACAAATATTTGAACCTTAAAGTTGCACATTCAGAGTCCAGCATTCACACAAACAGCTCCTTCATAACACAGTGTTCAGCTCCCTCACAGCTTCACACAGTGTGATCTTTCTGTGGTGCAACGTGTAAAAAATAAGCATAATACAAATCAAACACACACTACCTACTAATAAATCACAGGAGCAACCCCCTTCACAGGCGGCATTAAGCAGCTCTTAGGGCCTCTGCAATAAAGGATGACATAATTCACAGAGCTCGGGACTCTCGGTTCAACATTTCATCCATTTCCCATCTGATAATATTCAATTACTGTTCTTTCCTGGGCTGAACACAATTGCAAAAGTAGTAATGCTATCAGAGCTCAATACTTCCATGGCAGAGTTATTATATAAATTGTCAATCTCATTCTTAATCCCTCTGCTGCCGAGGGTAATTGTAGCCTGTTCTGCTTCAGAAATTTTGTGATCTGGGGGCTAAGATCATTCATATCCCAGTGACTGTGTTCTCATTGAGATAGCCCATGGAAACTACTGTGTATTAGCCCCTCATTCCCCCTATCCACAGCCCTGCTTGTTTTAGTGGCACTAAGGGTTTTGTGGCTTTCTGATCTACCAGAAGTTTCTACCCACAACCTATCATTTTAGTCAAGTTCATTGCATAAATATTTTTTTTAAATGGCTGCTCTATTTCCCTCACCATCAGCCCCAAATGAGGCCATCCCTGGGTCTCCCTGCTAGGGCTCATCAGTGCTACTCCATGTATCTGCAAGAGGGGATCACTACAGAACCGAACCATTTCATTTTGTGGATCACCTCTTTGGATTGAGACTCTCTTGTGGGCACCCTCCCCCCCCCTCCCAGTCTTGGTTACTCAATCTCCCCGTAGCAATCACAGTGATTGGCGCCATGGAAAGAGCTCATATTGGAACAGGCAGGCTCGAATTAAGCCAGCGCTTGTGCCGGCTCTGTGATTGGATACTTTTGGCAGGTCAGCCCTTTGATTTCTGTCTGGACACTGCCCACGTTGTCACTAGGTAGCCATCTTGTGGCCAGGGGAAGTGGGGGATTGAATACACTTTTTATAATTTGCACCAAGACAGTGTATCCATTTGCTTTGCGTGTACATAGAAAGACACAATCACTTCCTGGACAAGCCTGCCATCTACACAGACAATAAAATAAAAGGTGGGAGAAAGGAAATATTCCCATTTTACAGATGTGGAACTAAAGCACAAAAAGATTAAGTTACTTCCCTAGAGTCACACAGGAAATCTGTCGCAGAGCCAGGATCTCAACCCAGGTCTCAAGTCCCAATTTGGGACTTTAAGACACCAGATCAACCCTCCGCTGATGTACACAGGTAAGTCAAGAAGCCCTGGGAGCTTTGCTGGTTATCGTTGTCAGCAAGATTCCCTAGCCACTGCTGTCTGTAGCACCTACGGTTGTGTAAATGATACCATCCATGTTGGCTGCTAGGCAACACAGCACAAGAGCTGTAGAAGGAAGGAAATACCCTCTAAGAGGAATGGGATGCAGTACCGCAGGAGGGGGACTCAGTCTTTTGCTTATACAGTACGCATGGGACCAACAGCAGTCATTTTTATCTGCCACAGTCCTTTGCCACTCCACTGTTAGTTATGTGTGCATGTAGAGTACCTGGTGCCAGGGAAGCACAAGGACAGGCAGTGAGCAGACTGGGATATACTTTGTTCTCTACCAGCTCCCTGGAGATAACACAGAAAAGGTAGTTTGGCTCTGCCTTCTTTCCTATCTCTCTCTAATTTTGGTATCATCCACAAATTGAATCACAGTTCAGTTTACACCAAGGAAATACAGGAAACAGCCACACAGAACACACACAAAAACGGTGTTTGAGTTTTGTTTTATTTTGAAAAAGAGGGCAGTCCTTGAAAGCTGAATGGATTCCCTGTTCTTCTAGACCTGAGTTGGGTGAAAACATCCAAACAATTCTTACACATATTCATTCTGCTAAACATTTATCTCATTCCACTTGTATTTTCACCTCCTTAGTAATCACTTTCTGGAAACCTTTTACTGAATTGGCTAACAAGCAGGAATAAGTGTAGAAATAATATATTTTAAGCCAATATTAGAGTGTTAGCTATTGCCCACAGGGGAGACAGACCACTTAATTGTTCTCCAGAATCTAAACTTTCAAAAAATGTCTGTCTATAGCTGTTATTGCAAAGGGAATCTTCAAAATATAGAGGGTAACTTATACAGAAATGTCTTCCTGAGTTTGCAGAGAGCCTATAACAATAGCTTGCAGATAGTAGTTTCCTTAGTCACAGGTAATTAAAGGCCAATTATAATTAAAAATGGCAGCACTGTTAATTATTTCATTGCTCAATGCATGTAAAATAGGAGCAGAAGGATAATACAGTGAAACCTCGATTTAACGGACTAATTGGGGTGAGGGGGTGTCCGTTAAAGCCAAAAGTCCGTTATTTAATCATTTTTAAAAATAATTAAATAACAGTACTTTTGGCTTTAACGGACACCCCCTCGCCCCAATTAGTCCCTTATATAGAGGTTTTAGGAGCTGTCAACCCCCCACACACACCTGCCCGGCTCCCCGCAACGGGGAGCCGGGCGGGTGGGCTGACAGCTCCCGCCTGGCTCCGGGCGGGAACTGTCAACCCCCCCCGCCCGGCTCCTCGCAGCGGGGAGCCCGGCGGGAGCTGTCAACTCGCCCGCCCGGCTCCCGGGAGCGGGGAGCCCAGCGGGAACTTTCAGCTTTCAGCCCGCCCGCCCAGCACTTTCAGCCCGCCCGCCCTGCACCCCGCCGCGGGGAGCCGGGCGGGAACTGTCAACCCCCCTGCCCGGTTCCCCGCTGCGGGGAGCCCAGCAGGAGCTGTCAACCCCCCCCCCCCGCCTGGCTCCCCGCTGCGGGTTGACAGCTCCTGCCTGGCTCCCCGGGGCGGGAGCCGGCAGCCCCCGAATAACGGATTTCGGATGCATCAGAAATTTTGTCCGTTGCATCCGAAGTCCGTTAAATCGGGGTCCGTTAAATCGAGGGTTTACTGTATTATGAATTGTTTCCCACAGTGGGGATGGAATGGGGGCCATGGTAGATATATAAATTAAGAGATATATGGTATTGCCAAACTCAAACCTTCAAAAATCATGAGTCAGGATACCACCCTGTAGCAAAGCGGCAACTCACCCTGCAACGCCTCCCACTGGTCATCCAGGGAATTAGCTCTTTCCAGCCTCCAGAGCACCCTCTGCAAGCCAGTGTCCCACTTGCCTCTGGCCCCGTGTCCCTCCCTGGACTCCAGTGCCCTCTTCCCTAAAGTGCTACACCCCACAGATCTCAGGCTCTCCCCCCTCCCCAGGGAGTCCCCTTCACCCTATCCCTGCCTTGTCTCAGTCTAGGCAACTGCCAGTCACCACTTGCCCCCATTCTCTGGGGCAGACTGCAGTATAATCATCACTTATCACCAGCAAGGAGGGTTTGGCCTGCTGCCTCTGCAGCCATGGGCTTCCCCCTGCAACCCCGGTACCTTTTGTTGGGCCATCACCTAGGCCCTGCAGCCTGAGGGTTTCCAGGCTGGAGCTCCCCCAGCTCCTCTTGCCTTGCCCCAGCCCTGCTCCAGTCTAGGTACCTTGTCAAGCTCCCCAGCAGCCAGTCTGCCTCCTCAGCTAGAGAAGGAGACTCTCTAACTGAGCACTAAACTCTGGGCCTTATTATCAGGGCCAGCTGGGCCATAATTGACCCAGTCACAGCTGTGGCTACTCTGCTCCAGCTGCTTTCACTTGCAGCCCTCTGCGGAGCTGTCTTTCTCTATCCACAGCCCTTTGCAGGGCTGTTTTAACCCCTTTTTACCTGAAGTGGGGCATCCTCCCCACTACCACCCAAAATGAGGATTTTTTTAAAATAATATATGTGGGGATAAGTTTTCTTTGACTTCTACTTTGAGTATTTAAGGTGAACTGAGGTCACATTTCCAGGTTTTTACCCCCAGAAGAAAAACTGTGAGTCTCATGCAGAAGCTGGATTCCAGCAGTGGAGCATTTATTGCCTAAATATCAGGCAATAAAATTATGAGAGTTAGCACCCCTGTAGGCTTTTATCATCAGATGGTGGAATTGCAGGGGGTGCAATTGGTTTCATTTTGCTTAAGGGGCACAGCTTTCCAAATATTGAGAGTTACTATTTTAAGCAAATATCAGAGATTATTCATGGAGGACAAACTTTGGATTTGTAACCATATCTACAGTAGAAGACTATGCAATCAGGAAGACAATATTGAGCGAGCCAATCCACACAGATCCCATTTTGAATTTCAGTATTGACAAGGAAGAAATTTCAGGGTATGAATGATTAACATATATTATTCAAAAACAGAAGGAAAGGTGAAAATTCTATTCTTAATACGGTATATCAAAATGTATAGTCTATACTGGTATTCTGGATAATCACTGAGTGTACATGGCAAGATCTTCTCCCTAACTTCCATAAAATCAATCTAGAGAATGACATAAGGATGATTTATGGTTTTCTGCCAACATTATACTTTTTAAAAACTACATTAGAGATTAAAATTCTTCCAAATTTTATCTCATACATTTTTCTTTCCTAAACAAGAAAGTGACACATTCTTGTAATAGGAGGATGCGGGGTGTTGAGAGGACGATCACAACACAAGGGCAGAGTGCTCTGGAACTCGTGCTCACATACAAAATAGGAAAACAACTTTCTGTCTCATGAAAAATATTACAGGATTATTAGAAATAACTACAGAAATAATCAATCACTTCATCCACTGGGACTATAAATCACAATCTGCTTCCAAAAAGGCTTTTTTAATGTCTATGGAGCTTGAGCTGTACTTTTAATTAATTGTACCACACAACTTGCATCTAATCTTAGAGATTTAAAATGACAATAAATATCAAGGTTTTTAAAGCCCATAGTCAAATGTAAAGTCAATTTTTGCAAAAGGTCTCACAAGTCTAGAAGGCCTGAAATCCTCCATTTATGCATCTATTAGGCACAGCAGCACCTGTACAAACTTCTCCTTGATGCCCTGCCAATATGCTTGGCATCCTTGGGCTGATGGGATCATCTTTAGGGGTGACAGGATGCTTCTGCCTGCACGCTGCTTCAGTCTTCAACCTCTGTTGTTAATTCATGCCATTCCTGGCCATATATCGTGAGGTGGATCCCTTGCCACCGGAAGTTGGACTGACAACCCCAGATTTTAAAAAGAGCTCAGTTTCCATTTAGGCATCAAAATAAGTAGCCAGTTTGGGTGGGGTTGTTTGTTTCTTTGTTTTGGAGTGTTTTTTTTTTAAATTCACCAGGTTAAATGCTCAGCTGTCAACATTTTGGCCCTAAAGTTTCATAATGGGAACTGCTGGGTGCTGAGCTCCTGAGACTGTAGCTGTGACAGACTGAAAATATCCTATAATTTCTTGATCCAACCTTCCGGATGGGAGGATCCTTCTTGGGTGGGAGAACTGAATCATAGAATATCAGAGTTGGAAGGGACCTCAGGAGGTCATCCAGTCTAACCCTCTGCTCAAAGCAGGACCAATTCCCAACTAAATCATCCCAGCCAGGGCTTTGTCAAGCCTGACCTTAAAAACCTCTAAGGAAAGAGATTCTACCACCTTCCTAGGTAACCAATTCTGGTGCTTCATCACCCTCCTAGTGAAAAAGTTTTCCCTAATATCCAACCTAAACCTCCCCCACTGCAACTTGAGATCATTACTCCTTGTTCTGTCAGCTGACACCACTGAGAACAGTCTAGATCCTTCCTCTTTGGAACCCCCTTTCAGGTAGTTGAAAGCAGCTATCAAATCCCCCCTCAGTCTTCTCTTCTGCAGACTAAATAATCCCAGTTCTCTCAGCCTCTCCTCATAAATCATGTGCTCCAGCCACCTAATAATTTTTGTTGCCCTCCGCTGAACTCTTTCCATTTTTTCCACTGTGGAGCCCAAAACTGGACACAGTAATCCAGATGAGGCCTCACCACCGCCGAAGAGAGGGGAATGATCATATCCCTCGATCTGCTGGCAATGCTCCTGCTTACACAGACCAAAATGCCGTTAGCCTTCTTTGCAACAAAGGCACACTATTGACTCATATCCATTTTCTCATTCTCTGTAACCACTAGGTCCTTTTCTGCAGAACTGCTGCCTAGCCATTCGGCCCCTAGTCTGTAGCAGTGCAGGGGATTCTTCCATCCTAAGTACAGGACTCTCACTTGTCTTGTTGAACTCAGATTTCTTTTGGCCTGATCCTGTAATTTGTCTAGGTCCCTCTGTATCCTATCCCTACCCTCCAGTGTATTTACCACTCCTCCCAATTTAGTGTCAACTTGGTGTGGATGCACTCCATGCCATCCTCCAGATCATTCCAGTAAAAAAGGGACACTTAGCAACCCTAATTAGAATGCATGTACTTTAATTGCTTTTATATATTTCCTTTGTAATGCTTTTAAACTTCGGAATAAAAGAAGGCATATATAAGTGCTATATGGTACCTTTTATAGTGGTAGCAGTGACGCCTGTTAACCAATTCTGAAGAGAAAGCAAGCAACAGGAGGTACCACAGCATAGGCAGGGAACTGTGCATCCTGGAAATACCCCAGCCCAGTCAGAAAGAGATAGCTGCAGGTCTCCACTCAAGAGGGGCAATGACATCTGCTGAAAATCTGAGAGCAGGTGCCCTTGCTGGACCACTGTGAGAAAATACAGGTGCAGTTGCCCTGAACTATAACATTAGCCCCTGTTACAATGATCAAACGTCAACAATCCACATAAACTCTTTTAGAACTGGTGACCAGGTAGGGAAAGCTGCATGTTTGATTACCATGCCCTGAGCCAGCCAGTCTCCGGAATTGGCAATTTTAAGTGCTGCATGGGAAATTCATTAAAGAAAGAAACACCTAAGGCTTCCCATGCTGTACAGTATTCACCAACATCATAACATTTCTCAAATGAATGCTAAGGAATAAGGGAAGTGATCTAATAAAGAAGATGAATGAAGTATAAAAAGTTACTTATTTTAAACTGAACTTCAACCGTTTAATCAATTCTACCATAATAATTACTTGAAAATTCACAAAGACTATCTGATTAACTAGCGAGGAAGCAAAATTAATTCAGCTTTGAACAGCAACTTAGCTGCAATCTTAATTAAGGAACAGCTAGGCACAAATTCCATAATAAGAAAAACACGTGACTTAAAATGGGGATGGAATATATTAGGAAAGCATATGAAATGTAATTGCAATTAAGCTGTGCATTTTCTCCATAAAGGGTGAATCATTTCCTAAGCATGCAGTAAAAATGAGTCCGTGCACACGCTTATAGTGACTTTACCTGAATTTCTTTATTTCTAAACAAAAATGTATATTAGTCATAAAAGATAAGCTTTACTTGCAATATTGTTAGTTTTTAGGGAACAGCAAAATTGAAGAGAAAAAAAGAATGACTGGTTTGTATGAACACTTGTGAAATACTAAGTAGAAATATATGCACAGGGGGAAAGCATCATGGGAATAGAACTCAATATGAATATGTTTCAGGTTGAATATGTACAGGAAAATTATCTGAATCCTAGAAAGTCAGGGGGGTGTTTAGAGATGCTGGCAGATCTCGAGACTAGAGTGGTGTGAATGATGGCACTAAATTTTTGTAGGATTGGAGCAAATGTTCACAAGTGATTTCTCTCAGAAAGAAAATGTCATCTCTTGCTATGCTAGACATCAAAAGGTGAAATGATGTTCTGTCGCCTGTCATTTATTCCACTGCTTCCTTCCAAAGGACATTGTCAAAGTTAGGACCAAAATTTAGAGAGACTAAAAAATAAAAATATATTTTGTGAATCATTCATACTCTCGCATTTTATTCTTACAGGAAGTGGGGGTAGAATTTAAATATTCGCCTGAGTTTTTGGAACCAGGCTTGCACATAAGACTAGATGCTTAATGCCTACTTTGCTTCAGTCTTAACTAAAAAGGGATAATTGTGACCAGATTCTTAACACAATGAATATTAATAACAAGGGGGAAGGAACACAAGCTGGAATAGGGAAGAACAGTTTCCAGACTCTTTACATAAGGTTAGATATATTCAGCTTTCCAGAGCCTGATGAAATTCACTTAATTCACCTAAGAACTAGATGAAAATCTCAGAACTATTAGCGATGATCTTCGAGACCTCATGGACAACAGGTGAGATCCTAGAGGACTGTGAAGGCCAATCATAGTACCTCTCCTTTAAAGGGAACACAGAGAGAACCCAGGGAATTATAGACCAGTGAGTCTAACTTCCATAGCTGGAAAGATAATGGAACAAAATTATTTCACAGTCAGTTTGTAAGCACCTAGAGGATAATAGGGTGACACGTAATAGCCAACATGGATGTTGGGGAGGCAGGAATTAACCCTAGAACTAAAGACACATTCAGATGCACCCTCAGTGACTATCTGGGCAGCAACAGAACTCAGAAAACAGGATTATTCAGAGTTCCTCTATGGGGAGTCACACATACAACACCACCAGCAGCAGTACAATATGCCATGTCCCCAATGCTTAAATATACTGAGTAACTCTAACAACAAACAGTCCAAACTACAGCCACCCTACGTCCAGTAGTCCCAAAACAACATCCCTCCTGTCCCTGGTGGTCACTGATGGTTGGGTACATTGTAAGCTCCAAGTGGTGGATCCCATTCTCTGCTGTCTGTCCCTCTGCTTGTCACGGTTTCCTCCACGGAGTCCAATTCACTCTTTCAGCCTGGCTGTGGCTGTGTCCCTGTGGCCTGATACCTAGCCCCAGGTACTGGCTGGGTTCAGCCCTGCTTCCTCCTGACCAAGCTGGCAGCCTTCTACCAGCATTGTCCCTGTGCCAATCAATTGGTCTCATACTGACCAGGTAGCTTGTCACCATCTTTATCTGGGCATGGCTGAGGCTCCTGCTCCAGAGCGATAGTCCTCTCCTCCAGTGGCAAGTGGGTTGTCAACCAGAAGTCGGGGTAGGATTTCTTCCATCCTTTAGCCAATCAGGACTTAGGGGCCAGCTCCACTCATTACATGCCCCTTACTCAATCCAGGCTCCTGAGGGGTAGGCTAGGTCTTCACACTGCTCATGTACATATGTGAAGTGGGGACACCAGTGTCACAAAAGAGTCTCAAGAGGCACCGTTCTGGAGGATGAAAGAAAGATGCTGAGAGAGCATATAGTAAAGGGCCTGCCCCTCCTCACTGACAGCAGGAGCAGAAGGACACGAGGCCCCAGAGCGTCCCACCCAGAACTGTGGGAGAAAAATCTAAGGCCCAGTGGGCCCCTCTCTTCCCTGTGGCTAAGCTTTGAAATGGAGCTTGCAAGAAGATGTGGCTTTTGGATTGCATGCTCCCTTTTACATTCTGCCCTGGCTAATGTTCAGTAAAGATAGAAACGCCAACCCTATTTAGAGTTACATTTTATGCAGTTCCAGAAAATTCCCTCAGAATACAGGATGAGACAAAAGTTGGGAATTATTAACACTATCCCTCCACATAAGGAGTATTCTCTGGGCTGCCTATCCCAGAAGACCTATGTTAGGGGCAGAGGCTCAAGACCTCTATTTCTAGTGTGCTATACATACAGGGGGAAAAAAATCCATTACAACCTTTTTTCCCCTCTGGTTCTGCTGAGAGAGAGAGTAGACTGGCAAACTTTCACCACTGTGCTATGCTATGCCCAGCTCTGAAAACCTCTCTCATGCATGTAGACTTTCCTGCTGCAAGTAGTCCCCATGAGGTCAATGTGATTACTCACCTGAATAAGAGTTTGCAAAATTGGGCTCTGTGTTTTCTCTTAAGCTGTCAACTAACCAAAGAGGAAAATTTATGCATGTTAGTAATATGGTACCCAAAAAAGTGTTGAAAGCCAAATTTACTAGTCATTTCTATCACTGACTTAAAATAAAGTTGTCAAAGAATGTCACTGAGATGGAACCTGTCATATTTCTGAAAGTGCTAAAGGGAGAAATCAAAATAACATTCATCTTCCAGAATAAGAATAGCTTCTCTGACAGACGTGGAGCTGCTATGTAATAATGTTATGAATACGGAGATGTAACAATTTTATTAACCTGGTACGTGATCTGGGAAGGGAAGTTATTGTCTGTTGGGATTATAAGACTGTCTTGTATGAATTCATGGATCTAGCATAATAGGGGACTCTGGGAAGAATAAACAAAGTCACCACAAGATTCCAGATAAGTACCTCTCAGCAGATATCAGGGGAAGTTACAAGACAATGGTCTCAGCAGATATCAGGGGAAGTTACAAGACAATGGCAAGGTTCCAAGCTCTGGGCCAAAATGACACAGCTGTTTGGCCAGTTGAGAGGCTGGAGAGCAAAAGAACACACACGAGTTAAAAAGCACTTCTCAGCAATAGCAACACTTGGCTGTGGAGGGAAATAGGCTGGCAGAGAGAGAGAGAGAGAGAGAGAGAGAGAGAGAGAGAGAGAGAGAGAGAGAGAGAGAGAGAACAAACAAACACACACACACTTTGCAGAGGGAGTCTAAAGAAATTGGGCCTTCCCAGATCCAGGGAATGGTAAGCCTTATCAGGAAAGCTAGATATGCATACAGCATGTTTTATTGTTTTTAAGTGAAGTTTTCTCTGAAATGGTTTTTAAAAAAATAAATATCACTTTGCTGGCCAGTCACCGGGTCTGGACAGAAGTAAGACCTGCTGATGTAAATCTCGTTTGATACAAAGGACTGCCACCCAAGGCCAAGTCTAAGAATGAGATGCGCATGTGATTCCATTGGAAAAGAGGTGACAGCCCAAGGCTTTAGACCTGAAGCGGATTGCACTCAAAGAGACCAGAAGGGACCAGAGCTGCAGCTAGCCTGATAACTGTGACACCTTCCTATGATTAAATTTTCCTCATCTGTACTTAGTCTTTCTTGAGCAACCGTGTTTATTCCCATAATACAAAACCAACCTTTTTGTATTAAACTCACAAATGGTAGGATTAAGTTAAAATAAATATACAGGTGAAGAAACACACTCACTTGTATGAATGCTATGTTAAAAAAAGTTGAATCATCTACTTTTTTTTTTTTTTTTAAAAAGAAAAACTCCTCAGATAGAGCTCCTGGTACATTCCATGTTGTCTGTCTATTCAGAACGAAAGATAGCCAGACAGAGATAATGTGTCCCTCTCTCTTATACAGTGCCATGCAAATACTTATAATGTTGAATTGGTTAGTTATGGCTTGAGATGACAATGAACGTGTAGCTATTTAGCATTTGTCACATAGTAACAACCATGACTTACAAAAAGTCAGCTCTTTTTATTATGTTAGGTGATCTTCTACTCCCTCTGCCCTGTTTATTTTTTATTTTATTTTATTTTTGCTCCAATGCTGTAAGAAGCCTCTACCCTTCAGGAGCTTGAGGGAGTTCATAGCCCCTAAGTGTTTAAAAAAAGAATTGCTATGTGAATTAATTTTAACCAGTTAATTTAGTTTTAAACAGATGTTAATAATGGCAATTGAGCTGAAGGCTCACTGGGCACACCAGACCCACTGAAAACATAGTATCAAATTCTGCTCTAAGTTACAGCACTGAAAATCCAGAATGACCTTTGTTACCATAAGAATGGAGAAAGATTTCAGTCAAATCAGATTTTAAAAGCACTAGTCTTCTGTTTACCTCAGTAGCAGTACCAGTCCTTGCAGCTTCTTCAAAAACATTTTTTTCCTTAAGTCTGACTGATATTGAATTCACACTGGTGAATTCCAACTGTCCAAATGCAAGATTTGCTGTTTCACCTACTCCATGTGCTCAAAACCAGAGCTAGTTTCCTATCTCTGAGCATTTATGTTACTGGAGAAAGAAAACATCTATTACACACACACACACACACACACACACACACACACAATCTCTGCCAAAAAAAATATTGGTATCTTTTGCACACAGAGGTACAGACATAATGCTCTTATCAGATGTCTGCCTAGCCTCTAACATTTTGTGCATTAGGTCTGATATTCTTTGGGGACATTTACCAGTTTTTTTGGATCTTTTGTCATGTTGTGCAATTTTTTTCTCCATAAACAACCCGCCTGTTTGTTTTTATGGTGTCTCAGTGACCTGGAATGAAAGGTAAGATTTTTGTATATTACTGGTACTACCTGTTCTCCGTGGGTTGTTAATGCACATCAAGTTCTTGCAATAGAGTTTTATTTTTATGTTGTCTATGTTTTCCGTCAAAACTTCATTTGCATGCTGATTCTCCACATATTTTAAGCACCATTATATTCTTCAGGTTTCTAAAACTACAGGTTCTTCCCAGTACTAGTTGGAGTTCTTTTTCAGTTACTTTCTTTTCAGTCAGCAGCCACCTGAAGTCTTGATTCTGATGTCTCAGGGCACCTTCCAGTTTCTTCACTTGGCTTCAGATTTCTTCTTCACCACATCACTTTTCATACCTTCACCTTTCTCATCACATTCCAAATAATGCTGATTGTAAAAGCCAAGCAATTCCCTGTCCCCACCCCTTCTAATTCTAGCTAAAGTGCAGTATGGTTTTGACAGGCCATGAACTCTCCTTCAATCATATAGATATATTCTGTTCCCTCTGAATCCACATAGTCTTTTCCTGTAGTCATTGCCTGACAGACCTGCAACACACTTTGGTTGTATGTATCTTTGCATTGTGCAGCATAGCAAATGTCTTGCCTTACCCTGGCTTGAATTTTAAATCTGTTTATTTGGATGCAATGATGGATTTTATTCTATCTAGTATATTTCCTTGCCAGATTTATGATGTTCTTCCCAAATGACGACCAAGCCAAAAATCCTCTTGGATGGAGTTACAACACCCCACACATGAGATTTTTAGAATCTTACATATTGAAACTCGTCCTGCTGTGACTATAGGTTTCCATGACTTTACCATCACACATTTTGCTCAGAGAGTCACAGGCCCAGAAGATGTAGAACAAGCAGTCTCGTAGCTTGTCCAATGCTAGTTCTGTCTTACTAAGAATTGCCTGGAATATAATGTTGCACAATTTGCATCCTTTCACAATCCGAGCTGACAAACTTGTTTGTGTGCACCAATCTTGCAATGTCTCACCTGATTTTTCTCTACTTCCTGAAGACAATATGTTTTGTATACCATGTTGTTTTTTGGAGGGAAGAGTCCAGTCAGATCACTAAGAGATTTTCTAAAGAGATCTTCTCTTCCAGCCGCAGCGTAGGACAGTGAATCATAAATGTACTTTACCTTCCCAAAGACAAGTGATGTAATATCTTTTATTGAACCAATTTCTGTCGGTGAAAGAGACAAGCTTTCCAGCTACACAGAACTCTTCTTTAGCTCTGGCAAAGGTATTCAGTGTGTCGCAGCTAAAAGGTTGGACCAATTGTTTAGCGTAGCAAACACATATTGTGAGAAACTATTTAAAGCAAAAAGGCCACTGCAGTAACAGGACAAAAAGGGGGATTAGTGGGTTACAAATGGTTGTAAGAAGCCATAAATCCAGTGTCTTTATTAAAACTATAATTTCAGTGGCTAGAAAATGATACATTTAAGTGCCCAGGCTCCTGTTTTGAAGGCATTGTGGAGGTTTCCTCTGAGGAGGAGGACTGAGAGGTCAGATATGGAGTCATCATTTTGTGAATAGTGTTTGCCCACAGTTGATAGGGTGTTTTTGTCTTTTATCATTTTCCTGTGTGAGTTCATCCAAGAGCATAGTGATTGTCTGGTTTCACCCACAACTGTTGTTGGGGCATTTAGTGCATTGGATGAGGTATACTACTAGTTGTGACAGGCATGTATAAGACCCAGAGATGACCCAGGCCTGCTGATGGGGCGGGGGGAGGGCACAACCCCAGAACAGCTCAAGTCATTCCTCCCAGGTAGCCCCTCTTCCCCAAAAGCAGTGCCCTTCCCTCTCCTTTCTGTCCCACCCCGCTGAAAGCAGCCCCTCCCCTGCAGCTCCCAGATGTTTTTCCTGCCTCTCCCTCCAGCTCACTTACCCTGCAGGGAAGGGGCCTGGCCATGTCATGTGACTGTGTAAACTTGGGGGACATGTAACCCCCACATGCTTCCACACTGGTCACCTCTGGTAGGACCCTGGATCCTGCAAGGTGTGTTGTGGAGGAGTACTGAACATCATAGCCGTGGAGATATATCTGCAGGTTTTGCATCTGTTAGGACAGGATCTGGTGCTGCTTTGAGTTGGTGTGTCCTGGTCTGTGGGAAGCTTGCTCCTGATGATGAGCTTGATGAGGCTGGAATGTTTGAAGGTCAGAACAGGGGGTTCAGGAAGGATTTCTTTCAGGATGTGATCCCCATCAATTATGGGTTGTAATTTACCTTCTCACTCAGAATGTACAGCGTGAAACTTTTCATTTTGGACTTTCAGTGTAGCCATCAGGTGCTTGAATCCATGCGTCTGTTTCTGCCATTTTAAAGCAACTGCTCCATCAGGGTTTGAAGTGGGAAAAGAAAATAGTGGTAAGTCCCTCCAAACACATGTATGAAACACCAAAGTGAGACAGATGCTGGCTTCCGGGAATTCAGCAGGCGTCTTGCTTCCCTTTGAGCCCAGAATACTGAGACACAAAATGCCACTTTTGTCCCACTGCTCCCACTATGCACCAGTCAGTGTTCAAGGCAGGTTGTGACAGTTTTAGGGCCATGTCATTCAGTGAAAGAGTAAGACCGTGATAATAGCGTTTCCAGACGTCATCCACATCACATAAGCCATTGGTTTTACCCAATGTAAAAGTACTGAAAATTAGGAGTCGAATACACAGGCATTTCAGACTTGCTTTTCACTATATGCATTTACAGACACCCAGGGAGGAGGTCTGGGAGCTTTATCCATTTTCTCATCACACTTAAACCAAAAAAACCAAACTTCCCATAAGTAAAGAAGGATGCAACATCATTTGGGAAAGCCTTATAAAGTGCCCTTTACCGAAATTTTTTTTAGGCCAGTTCTACATCTCCCTGAGTGACATAAGTCATGCCAGCATGAATGGCAGTGTGCACAGCACTATGTCGACAGGAGAGCTTCACCCGCTAACATAGCTACCACTGCTCCTTTGGGGTGTGTAGCAAGGCAGCAACTCACATCTGTGGCGCCTCCTGCTGGTCGTCCAGAGAATTAGCTCGTCCAGCCTCTGGAGCGCCCTCTGCAGGCCGATGTCCTGCTTGCCTCTGGCCACGTGTCCCTCCCTGAACCCCGGTGCCCTCTTTCCTAGGGTGCTGCACCCCTGCAGTACCCCGCCCCCCAGTCTCAGGGTCTCGCCTCCCTGGGGAACCCCCACCCCCTATCCCCACCTTGCCTTAGTCTAGGCAACTGCCAGTCACCACTTGCCCCCATTCTCTGGAGCAAACTGCAGTATAATTGCCACTCATCACCGGCAAGGGGGGTGGGGTTGGCCTGTGCCTCTGCCTCTGTAGCCCTGGGCTTCCCTCTGCAACCCCAGTCCCCTTTGTTGGGCCTTCCCCTAGGCCCTGCAGCCTGGGAGTTTCCAGGCCAGAGCTTCCCCAGCTCCTCTTGCCTAGCCCCAGCCCTGCTCCACTCTAAGTACCTTAAGCTTCCCCAGAAGCCAGGCCTGTCTGCCTCTATAGCCAGAGGAGACTGTCTCTCTGTGCCAAACTCTGGGCCTTTCTATCAGGGCCAGTTGGGCTCTAATTGACCCAGCCACAGCTGTGCCTGCTCTGCCCCATCTGCTTTAAATTGCAGCCCTCTGCTGGGCTGCTTTTCTCTAGATACAACCCTTTTCAGGGCTGTTTTAACCCCCTTTGTGCTGGAGTGGGGCAGCCACTGCAGTACAGGGTGATTTAATTATGCTAACGGAAGAGCTCTCCCACATCTGTATAGAGGGGCTACATGAGAGATCTTATAGCAGCACAGCTACATTAGTACATCTGTGCCGCTGTAAGCTCTCCAGTGTAACAGCTCCTGAAAGGAATGCAGAGTGCAGTGATGGAACAGGCACATAGTTTAATATGCATTGTTTGAAATGGTTGGGCATAGAGACCTTTCTGACAGGGGCCTAGGCTCTCAGTAATCTTATCAATTCCAAGCACAAATGTTGCTCTCTGAAAGTATTTTTATGGGCCAAAAGGATAAATCATCTTTGGCAGAGGGTGATTCCATCAGAGGCAGGGAAGCGATTCAAGTTCTGCCACAAACCTGAACAACGGGTTGGAATGAGGGACTCCCACAAGTTCCCTCTAGCATTTCATGGCATGTTTCACATTTTCCTATAGGAAGCCTGTACAGTCATACAAATATGTAGGCCAGAGCTTTCCAAACTGTGTGCCGCGACACATTAGTGTGTCGGTGGCAGTGTGTAGGTGTGTCGCGCGGAGCTCCCTCTGCTTCCCTTGGCCCCTCCCCCAGAACTTCCTAAAGCAGCTAAGGTTAAAGCAGCTAAAAGCACTACCCGGCCAAAACTACTGGAAACCAAGCTGCTGCTGCTGCCGGCTTGGCCAGTGCCGGCCAGCAGAAGGGGGGTGGGAGGGGGCAGAAAGCCCACTCCCTTCCCTCCCCCCGCAGAGACAGTCGGGGGAAGGAGGATTGCACGCGGCTGGAGAGCTCTGTGGGCCTTGTGCCGGGAGGGGGAGGGAGGGGGAAGAGCCCAGAGAGCCTCCCCTCGCCCTGCAACGTGACTCTGCCCCCCCCAAGGGTCCCCCAGCCTCCCCTTGCTGCCCCCTTACACCTTCTCCCCGAGAGCAGAGCGTCCCTTCTCTTCAGTTCTGTGCAGCAACATGCTGCCTCCATTGCTGCAGGGTCCTAGCACCCTCCTGCTTCTGCTGCCTGTGATGGGGGTGAGTGAGTGTGCTGCTGCTGAGGGGTGGGGGCAGAAAAGGAGGAAGCCAACCCAGAGCTTGCTGCTGCTGGCAGGGAAAGGGCTGGGGGGAGTCCTATTCTCTGGCTCCACTCCCACAGCAGCCTGCCTACATCCATCCCAAACTCATCCCCAGCCCTGCCCTACCCCAGAGCCCACACCCCAGCAAGAGCTTATCCCCCCACCCCAATCCTCTTATTCCACCAAATATTGAAAAGCTGTGTTCATCCCATCAACCTCATACATCCCATTAAAATGGTAAGTAGTTATTGGTGTTGTTCAACTTTTTTTAATTCTTGCACATATTTACATACTGTTACTCATAAATAACAACAATGTATGTTATTATCTTGCAAATCATATCTTTTTAAAAATATAAATGAAAGGTTTTCATAAGATATGTTGTGTCCCCATACATTTCGTTATTACAATTTATGTGTCCGTATCTCTTATAACGGGTTAGTTTAACCTCCGGTTTGCTAGTAAAACTGAATTACTGTGTCGCGAAATGATGCATGTCTAAAAAGTGTGTCGCCAACATGAAAAGTTTGGAAAGCTCTGATGTAGGCTGTGTTGCTCTTTGCTACTTCTGATTATTACAGATCAGCCACTGAGTCCCATTCTGTATGCATAAATATTCTTGACATTGCTTTATTTACAAGGATTTTTCCCCTGGAGAACAACTGCCCTCTTAGGAATTAAACTTGTGTTTTCATCATTTCTCATTCCACATTTATGGGGGTGGGGTAGGAATAAAGGGAACACTAGTCGGTAGTAGTGTTTTTCCAAGAATTTCCCCACATTGTGTTAGAAGTTCACCCTACCAATATTGAGAACCCAGAACAACACATTAGTGTTTTAACTATCATCATTTCTTTGTATTACAGTAAACCCTACGGACCCCTACCAGGGTTAGAGCCCTTTTGACTTAGGCACTCATGAAAGATAGCACCTGCCATTGTGAATTTAGAATTTAAACAGACAAGACAAAGGATAGGAGGGAAAAGACACACAGAGAAATGAAGTGACTTGCCCCAGATCACAAAGAAGTTCAGTAGCCGATCAGGGAATGGAACCCAAGTCTCCACACTCTCAGCCCAGGGCCCTAGGCATAATACTATTCTGCCTCCACTACCACGTCCTCAGGAGAGGTCTGAAGGACCTAGTGGCTAAAATGTTAGTGTACCACCATTCTAGGGCCTGGCAGGAATTTTTTTTAGAAAATACTAGCATAAATAAGGCCAAAGGAAAGAAGAATACTAATCTCCTGGTGGCTCAGAGCAGCAGGATTGAGGTGGATGCTACAGTAGCTTTCCTAAACTATAAATTGTCAGTGTTTCACTAAGAAGCCTTGGGTGATCTTAGGGAGATGTGCTTGCTCAGTAAGTGGCCAGTTACCTTCCAGGGGATGACCAAAAATTAGAGCTGTGAAATGAAATCTTGAAAACAAAACAACAACAACAAGGTTTGGACATTGAGGAAGCACCAAAATATACTTCTTTATCATCGCCTCAGTTTTTTGGCAAAAAATGTTTTATTATTATAGATAGGAACCAATCACCTTTCTGTATAAAAGTTGACATTTCTGCAGAGGGCAAATTAGAGAAACCTTCTTTTGACAGAGAGCAGAATGTTACCAAGTTTACCATGAAACTGGGTTTACTCTTGGAAATGGTGACATCTGTATCTGAAAGCTAATTTGTGAAGAACTGTAAAGCAAAAACTGATAGTTGCCAAAGACAAAGAGGGAACTGGAATTTGTTACAATGTTATGATAAAACCATCCTAGAGCTATCTTTTGTGTGCTGTCAGCCATCTTCAGCGACCCACTTGTCTTCACCCCCTTTGTTTTAAAGATAACAATTTTCCACAGTTACATCAATTTCACACCAGTGCAAGGCCACTGAACTAATTAAAGGTACAGTAAAACCTCGATTTAACGGACCTCGATTTAACGGACTTCGGATGCAACGGACAAAATTTTAAAGAAAGTCCGATGCATCCGAAATCCGTTTATCGAGGTCCGGCTGCCGGCTCCCCGCTGCCGCCCGGGTCCTGGCAGTCAGCTGGAGCCGTGAGCCCCGGGGAGCGCCGCCCCTGGAGCCCCGAGCCCCAGGGAGCGAGCCCCTAGCCCCGGGGAGCGCGGATCAAGCCGCGCTCCCCGGGCGGCAGCTGGAGCCGGGTGCCCCGGGGAGCGTGGCGCCTGGAGCCAGCGGGGACTGGGGCCGGGGTGTATGGGGGTCCAGGGCAGGTTTTTTTTTTTTCGTTTTATTTTTTTAAAAAAAATCGGTGGCTTTTCGGCGGAGGGGAGTACAGTAAAACCTCGAATTAAAGACTAATTGGGCAGGCTGGTTTTTTTTTCTAATTATTAAATAACGGACTTTTGGGTTTAACGGACACCCAGTCGCCCGAATTAGTCCGTTAAATCGAGGTTTTACTGTATGGAGAAACAGCCTGTTTCTCCAGATACCAAAATCTGGAGTGATTCTTTAGCCAGCCACTAGGAGGCCAAAAAGAGCATGCAAACTCTAAAATGCTCACTCTGGGTGCTGGTATGGTGACACACTTAGACTACAACCAGTTGTAAGTGGCTCATAGGATGGGAATCCCTTCCTCAAACAGATAAAGCTCTTGTCCCGACACCATGTATGATTAACTGTAAAACATCTAACCTTTTCTACGCAAAACCTGCACTGCTAACTATGAAAGAAATGGTAATACAATATGGGATGTAAATTACAATACAGTTTTCATTGTATTTAAACGGAACCCCAAGCCCTGCCAGACACCTGGGGGGGAGGGATAAAGTATACTTTAAACAAACTTTAAAATACAGCACCATTGTGGAAAAAATACCCTGCAAAAATAAAGCAAGTTGAAGGGAAACTTATTCAGGGAAAAAAGCAAGGGGAGAAGGGTGAGCAGGAAAGGTAATAATTAATTATAATGATGGTACAAATGTGATCCTGGCTTTCAATATGCTGTTTTACCAATCCCATTAGCTCCACAGGCAGGGCAGAGCTGACAAGAGCTGGAACGTTTGTGCTGGTAGTAAATAATTACATTAGCAGATGGTACATTTGATCCCGTACAGCGGTAGAATTTTAACGCTGGATTCGCTGGTCCACTAACTTGACTTCATGCTGCATAAGTGTTGCAAAGCAAACTTAAAGCAACCAGGGATCTGTGCTGGGTAATTTGCCCAGCATATGGGGGATTCTCTACAAGCCTATAGCAGGTGGAGGCAGCTCTACTGCTTCCCGCATCAGCTCTGCCATCTCCTGTCCAACATCAGGGGACTCAGAGGTGTGTACCTAAAGGAGACAGGGAAGAAGGTATGGCAAAAATGAAGTTCCAGTATATCTTGTTCTCCAGCTGGTGAGAGGGGCAGCTCTAAATCGTGCTGGGGCAGAGTGAAAAAGCCATAGGGTCTCCAAAAGCAGAGAGTAATAGCCAGCCCAGAGGGCAGCAAGGAGCAGAATTCTGGACAAAGTTGTTAGACAGTAACTACTCATTCTGAATGTCCAACCTGAGACACCAGATGTCCATTTCTCAGAGGTGCGGAGGAACTTATGAACTGGAGTAAGTCGATATGTACAGAAATCCAAGCAGCCAAAAACAGAGACACCCCACATTAGTGGAAACCTAAAAATATTAATCTGCATAGTCTCAATTTTCTTCTCATGGTGAAATACTCGTGCCGGGGGTTTAATCTCTGCTGATTCGGATCTTCCTTCTTCTGTGAGAACCAGTCTCATTCCTTTTACCCACACACTGCTGGTTATCCACAGCTTTGTTTTCCTGCATAGTTCCACTTCATAGTACAGAGTGGTCAAACAAACATGTTGCAGTCCTCATTCCCTTTTCTCCTTCCTGGTCTCAGTGCTGCGATCCTGCAGTCAATAATGGATGTTGACTGTCAGTTGCAGCCAATAACTAGGGACAGAATTGCTCTCCATGCCCAGTTGCTAATCTTGAGTATAATCCTGTGAGCTGTTCCCTACAAGCAAACCCTAAACCTCAACTTCAGTGGTATCTCCACAAGTGTAAGATCCTCTTGCCCAGCTCAGCATACAGTATTGAGGCCCTTGACTATATTTATACTACCTATTTGAACAGCCCCATGCACTCATTGGGGAGGGCTATGTGCCAGTCAATCCTGCTTGCTATCAGCTCTGGAGTGTCTCATGAATATTACAGGTTCAAGCCCTGGCCCACCTCCCTTTGTGCTATTTGGAAAGATAAAGCCATTTAGAGGGGACATTAGGATATACACCGTTAGTGGATTAGTGCCATTTTGCATTGTGCATAAATCATGCTGCATGCAAAAGATTAAAACCAACTGATCAGGCATTTGGCAGGTGAAATGATTTTCCCACAAGAAGCAGGGACAATGAGCTCTTAAGCATGTATACTTGAAGTTCAAAGGTATTCAATTAACAACTTCCTTTTGTAAGTCACTATTCATTTCTGAAGCATTGGCATATAGCAGGCTTATTAATTTAATAGCTCCGATACTATATTTCATCATGTGTTTTATGGGTTGTTATTCATTTTGATTTGCTTATTCCTCTTCAAATATTAATTTAAATAGGTTTCACTAAATTGCTGTATAGTAAATGTATCCTTTTGTTCTTATTCATGGAAGCTCAAAGATACACATACTGCATACTAAATTCTAAGTGTCCTGTTCTGATACTGGCATCATTTAACCCTTCAAACTGAGAGCTACTGGTGCATCGTAAGGAAGAGATTAAACAAAGGCAGCAGAACCCAGGAGGAAGTGAAATGCTATTTATCCAGACAGATATCCCCTCTGTAAGGGTGGTATATACTGAGTTGTCCATTTAATAATCAAACTCAGAAGGGGTAATTAATTTCATAAAGGGGGCTACATTATGAGCTAAGGCTAAATACTAGTGGGTGACAAGTAAATAAAGCCAATAAATTATCTCTGAAGAAGTGCTGGGTCTACTGTAATTTCTGACATTTATATGAATGCACCTATATTTGGGAGCATGAGTGTGATTGATCAAACCAATTACCTCTGTTAGGATTGGGTTAGATCATTCCATTAAGGCAGACAGTTTTTCTCGATTAACAAGGAATCAAACAGCATGGTCCAATTCATCTCTCAGGTAACATGGAATACACATATACCGTATGCTTACACTATCTCTCTCTCTCTCTCTGTTTCTTAGGTAAGTGTCAAAAGAAAAAAGAACTGAATAAGTAGTTCAATAATTCCAAGTAAAACAAGGCTTTTGCAAGCTTATTAGCCTCAGAAAATTACTCCTGAATCTGTTTTTGTTAATATCCAATATTCAATGAAGTAGGTTAACAGACAAAGTATTTCATAATCATGTAAGACACACACTAAAAAAATCCTCATTCTTTGATGCTTAAAGCAGAGGGATTTCAGATGCAAACTTTTCAGGGAGGAAGCCAAACAAGAATTAAAACTCATTGATTCCAAATGATTAAAGATTTGCCACAAGGAGTTCTGAGCTAATGAGCAAACAGTTTGAGAGTGGGTCAAATTGATCCCTGGTTTAAATCCATAACAAGCAATTGAGTCAGACGAGGTGTGATTTTGTCATTTGAAAGTCAATGAAAGAGGGGAATATATGTTCATCCATCCAGCCAAATGTGAGTATGCACACAAACGTACACATACACACACACCCTTCTTTCACAAACACAATCTTGTTTGCCCAACATTTCTGCAAGAGGGAAGTTTTTGGTTTGTGACATTTCTTTTTACTTTCCAAACACAGTCTGTCTTCTTTGTATTCTTGTACTTCACAACAGCTGCATGACGACTTCTAAGATTGGGAGTTTGGTGGCAGGCAACTGAGCGGATACCAAATATATGTAACACTTCTGAAAACCCGGAGCCAAACTGCAAATTGGAAATGCACTCCTGGTTACTCCATCAACAAAGGAGACTCTTGATGTGCGACTCCACTCATCATCCCTCATAAGCCATTATCTGACAGCTGAGATCAGACAACAATGAATGCACATGTGCCTGATTGTTAACATGTCAGACATACATTATTAGAAACAGTAGGGGCGAGGAGCGAGATGAGTGGAAAAGCATTAGTTTCTTTGTTCAAACATTTGAGGGCTTATTTGGGAAGAAAGGAATTGTGAGATGCATCACCATAGATAGCAGGACTTTCTATGATGAAGGCATCAAAAACTTCTCTGTTGATTTGGGTAATGAAGAAGTTTGGATGATGGATTTCTTCTATTCTATTTTATTTTTGGTTAGTTTTGAAAGGATTACATCCGCAGTTTGTCTGAACTTCAGATTCATTCTCACACCTGGCTGAATTGCTAGTATTTCGTGATATTACAAATATGTGTCTTGTCTGGCAACTACTTAAGGTCTTCCTACTAGCAAGTCAAAAAAATTATCAGCCCCTCAGCTTGCGTGTAAAGAAAGTGGCTCTGCATGTGTTAAATGTAGTCTCCAGACATCCACTATTGTACGGAAGGAGAAAACACAGCCCCAACATTTTTACAGCACACATCAGCTGCCAAGTTTTAACAATTATGTTTATATAGTGCTTTTAATCAGTGTTTAACAAACATTAACTACATTATTCATAACATCTTGCAAATGGGAGAACTCTTACAGAGCAGTTAAGTGACTTGCTTAAGGCCCCAGCTTTGACAGTGTCATCAGTGCTATTGGAAAGAAACTACTGAAAATGCACAGAAAGCTTGATTTATATTTGCAGCAGAAGCAGCAAAGAGGTCACTTTAGAAAGATGTACCATTAGCTCAGCCTACTGTAAGTGTGATGAACTATGCTGAAGGAAACCTAAACTTCAGTGAAATAAATTCACCAGATCTAAATCATAGCCTTAGACAACACAAATTTGAAAGAAAGAAAGAGACTCAAAAAATGAGCGCAAATACAAAAACCCACAGAAAATACCAGCTAGTGAAAACTTCAATCACATTTCTAACATACTACGGCCAAACTGCAAAAAACCTTTCCAGTGAAGAGCTCCACATAATGTGACAGACCGCTCTCTCACCCCTCTCAGGAACACAGGCAGGAAACCCTTCTTTGCGTCAAACAGTGCTCTTTAATTAACAGTGCAGGACCCCACCACCAATATATACAGCTTTGTACAGTTCCCAGCTCTACAGACTCTATATAGTCCAGCTTACAACTCCAAACACTCAGCTCTGAATAGCTCAAACCGCCACCTCACTCTATACCATCCCCACCACACTGGGCTTGCTTCCTGGCAGGCCTTTTATCCCCCTGAGGAGGCTGCCAGGTGCCACTCATCCAGGCTGATTGCCCTGCAGCCCAGGTGGCTAATTAGGCTTCTCTGCAGGGAGGTTTGCAGAGGGCTTTTCTCCCTCTTAAAGGGGCGACAGGCTGGGTCAGGCTCACCCTGCCACAATAAGTTTAAATTTAAACTGAGTGGCAAAACTATGCTAAATGACATGCTTAACAAAAAAAAGTGTAATTTGAGGAGAAAGCAATGGGGTTATCTAGGGCTTGTCTTCACTAAAGCCGGCAGGGATCCATCTTTTGGCGATCGATATATCCCGTCTCGTCAAGACGTGATAAATCGATCGCCAGCGACGCCCCCGTCGACTCCGGAACTCCAGCTCGCCAAAAGGCACATGCTGAAGTCGACAGGGGGGCGCGCCGCTGACCACCGCCGCCGTGAGGATGGCAGGTAAGTCGGCTGTAGATACGCCGAATCAGCTACGTTGTTAACGTAGCTGAATTTGCATATCTACAGTCGATCTACCCCTCTAGTGAAGACCAGCCCCTAGACAGTCAACACCTAGGGCTGGTCTTCACTGGGGGGGGAGGGGGGATCGGCTGTAGATACGCAATTTCAGCTACGTTAATAATGTAGCTGAAATCAGCGTATCTACAGATGACTTACCTGCCATCCCCATGGCGGCGGCAGTCGGTGGCACGCTCCCCCTGTCGACTCCAGCATGTGCCTTTTGGCAAACCGGAGTTCCGGAGTCGACGGGGGTGCTGCTGGTGATAGATTTATCGCGTCTTGACGAGACGCAATAAATCAATTGCCAAAAGATCGACCCCTCCCGAGCCTAGTGAAGTCAAGCCCCCTAGAGGGGAAAAATAAGGGAACTCTCCAACTTCAGATAGATACTAGGACTGTACCATGAAATGCTGAGCAACTATCAGTCAAGGCTTTGACAGAGTCACACCACATGAACGAAAATTTGATTCAAATTGGAGTGTCAAAAGACGCTACATTCTTTACACACCTGGAAAGGACTTGAATACAATAAACCATTTTAGCAAGCCAATATGGTAAAATTAGCACTGTATAATTCTTGAACCTCTGCAAAAGCATCCGGATTTAAATCCTTACTCAGGAACAATCTGAAATTTTTGAAAAAGAGGCACTTGAATTCTGATAATAAAGGCTTCCAAACTCTTTTCTGTGATCCATGAATCCTGAAACTCAGAGGAACTCGCACTGAAGAGAGGACATAGTCCAGGTAATCAAGTAAAAGTGTAAAACACAGCACTGAAGACATACAGGAAAACTCACTGCAGTTATTTAAGCTAACCTTCCAATTTGGATGCTATCCAAATATCCAATCAGATAGTCTACTACTCTCAGTTCTAAAAACTGGAAATAATTTCTACTCCATTTACTAAAACAGCAGCAAATTATTTTGCATCCTATATCATACAACTTTGCATCCTATATTATACAATACCAGAGCAATAACACCATAAATTATATGAATCAAATTGGATTCGTACATGAGAGACAATCCACCAGCCACATTTTTTGCCCTAGATATGCCAATTAAATATGTAATAAAAACCTCAAAAAGAAAATTGGATGTTTTATAGACTTTTGAAAAAGCTTCTAAACCTAGCATCTATCATTGAACGTTAAATGGTAACAAAGCAGGATTGGTGGGGAAACATAAGGCATTAATTATATCAATTCATCAAATACAAAACTAAAACTTCAAACATGAAAGAGGATTAAAACAGAAATCTCATTCTGTAAACATCTCAGAACCTTCAGAATGGTCTAGTTCAGGTTTGATCAAGAAATAAGAGCAATTTGAAAGGATTTTTTCCCCCAAACCTGTTCAAGCAATCCCAGTTACTAACTTAACTTCACATGACCAGCTATAGGTGAGGTACAAGCTTTCCAAGGCTTCGGATGGGGCAATATATATCACTGCAGAAAAATGCTGGCAAGCTAATCCATACAGAAAATCAACAAAAGAAACAACAATATTTGTAGAGATGTCTGTGTCACTGGGGAAGCGAGAGAATCTAGCGATGATGGGGGGGGGAGGGGCAAAGGGGAGTAGGGCACCATCCCTGAAGCCTGTGAAGCCTTCTTGGAAAAGTTCTGACTGTTCATTATGAACCTCTCTGAACACATGTTGTTGTTTAGGTTTTTGCTAATGTTTTCAATGTTAAACAATGCAAGGCAACCTGTTTTTTCTTGTATGTATTTTCTCCTTAACACAGAAAACATATTTTTCTAACATAAGAATGGCCATACCAGGTCAGACCAAAGGTCCATCCAGCTTAATATCCTGTCTACCAACAGTGACCAATACCAGGTGCCCCAGAGTGAGTGAGCCAACAGATAATGATCAAGTGCCATCCATCACCACCCTCTGAAAAATAGAGGCTAGAAACATCATTCCTTACCATTCCTTGTCCATTACTGGCCATTAGCCAGGATGGATTTAACCACCATTAATTTATCCAGTTCTCTTTTAAACCCTCTTATAGTCCTAGACTTCACAACCTCCTCAGGCAAGGAGTTCCACAGGTTGACTGTGCACTCTGTAAAAAACTTCCTTTTATTTGTTTTAAACCTGCTGCCTATTACTTTCATTTGGTGGCCCCTAGTTCTTATATTATGGGAACAAGTAACTTTTCCTTATTCACTTTCTCCACACCACTCATGATTTTATATACCTCTATCGTATTCCCCCTTTGTCTCCTCTTTTCCAAGATGAAAAGTTCTAGCCTCTTTAACCTCTCCTCATATGGGACCTGTTCCAAACCCCTAATAATTTTAGTTTCCCTTCTCTGAACCTTTTCTAATGTCAGTATATCCTTTTTGAGATGAAGAGACCATATCTGTATGCAGTATTCAAGATGTGGGCGCACTGTGGACTTATAGAAGGGCAATAAGATATGCTCCATCTTATTCTCTATCCCTTTTTAAATGATTCCTAACATCCTGCTGGCTTTTTTGACTGCCGCTGCACACTGCATGGACGTCTTTAGAGAACTATCCACGATGACTCCAAGATCTTTTTCCTGATTGGTTGTAGCTAAATTAGCCCCCATCATATTGCATGTATAGTTGGGGTTATTTTTTTACAATGTGCATTTCTTTACATTTATCCACATTAAATTTCATTTGCCATCTTGTTGCCCAATCACTTAGTTTTGTGAGATCTTTTTGAAGTTCTTCACAATCTGCTTTGGTCTTAATTAGACACATGAGTTTATATCTTGCAGTATTGCAATCAAATGGAAAAAAGATGTTCGATTGAGAGTCCCCCAAAGGCTGAATTGCCCAGGGTTCAAGTCCCCAACTACTCTTTGACCTTGGTTTCTTTGGTTTCGGGGTATAATCAGTCTTTTCTCTCACTTTCCTTTCCTCTCATCCTTTTGCCAGAAGCTCCAGTGGCGTCGCTAGGGTTGGTGTCACCCAGTGCGGTAAACTCACGGTGTCACCCCTCCAGATTTCGACCACAGATTTATTCTCCTTATGACTCCTTATGACTCCTTATATGGAGCCAATCTGGAAGACCCAGCCTGGCGTCAGTAGCTGGCACTGGGGGAAGCCGAGTGGCGGGGGCCCAGCCCAGATGGGAATAAGAGCCCCGCGCCTGCCCTAGAGTCCTACACCCCTCTTATCGCGGGGTTTCTCGGGGGGGGGGGGCAGCACACGATCCCCTCCCCCTCCCCGCCACTATCCTCCCCCCATCGCCGCCTCAACCCAGGTCCCCGGAAGCCCCCGGCCGCAGAGTCCATATAAAGAAACAACCTTATAAGTCTCAGTTCCGGCGGGAGCCTTCCTGCTCCTTGTATGGCGATTCCGGCGCCGGGAGGGGGTTGGAGAGAGGTGAACCCGAAGCGCGGGGGGTGGGGGTGGGGGTGGGGGGGAGCGAAGTGTCAAAAGGAAGAGAAGCTCCAGCATTTTTTTCAGCCCTGCAGAGCTGCCTGTTCTCCGGCTGGAGATGGAAGCTTAGGCAGGGGAAGAGCGGGGCTTGCTTGGGCACTTGATTTCTTCAGGGATGGCTGTATAGCGCCTGGAAAGAGGATTCCCTGAATCCGGGGGTCTAAAACAGAGGAGTTGGAACGATTTGGGGGGCGGGGGGAGGTGCTGAGTGCCACTGAACGAAACTGTGAACCCTGCCCATCATGGAAACACTTCAAGCTGGGGTGCTGCAGCGGCTGCAATTTGCAATTGCAATTTTTCATTTGGTGTCACCCCTCTGAGATGGTGTCACCCGGTGCGGTCCGCACCCCCCGCACCCGCCTAGCTACGCCAGTGAGAAGCTCTCTTATGAAAGTCCCCTGTCAGATATGCAAAGTCCCTCAGGCTTCTGCCAGCAAAAGTGAGTTTTGTGGATGGTTGTTTATATATAAAAAAGTGTCCACTGCACAGAAGACACTTCAATTGATATTTCTCAGACGAAGAAAACGTTTAAAAGTTCCAGGAGGCAATTATTTTCTCACCCCTAGAACTGATCCCTCTTTATCTGGATTAGTGCATGCTGGATACATGGTATGAGGGAAATGATTTATGGAAATCTACGGGTATTCTGCCTCCGTGGCTGTCAATCTGATCATAAAGGCCACAATTTTAAAGAATGAAGCCTGAAGTCAATGTGCAAGTGCATTCAGACACCACGCTTGTGCATTCCATTAAAATTACACAGACAAATCCAAACACATACACAATGAATGGATTTGTCTGAGCTCCATGGTGGTAGTTGCACATAAATGTTTTGATTTCTGCGCATGCAAATGGACCTTTGTCCATGGAAAATGTAGCACTAAATTCACAAGAAATACGTGTGTCCTTATCTTTAGCTGACAGTCTCATTAGTTCCCTGCTCTCGGGCCCTCTCCAACCAGAGTCTTGTGTTTCTTCCTCCTCTTTTATCCTCCCCTAGCCTAGCCCCAACCTTCTGGTCAGTTTGTCATATTCCATAAACAATGGATTGGTAATAAACATCTAGAAGGCTATTACTATGCATTTGATCCTCTTCTCTCACCAGTGATCACCACTCATTCTCCAAGTCTACTATTCAGAAGAGTTGCAGTACCAAGCCACTATTTTCTCTGACTGTTAAAGAAGAATTTCTTACTTTTAAGCCCTTTGTGGTTTCATCTGATTCTTATGCATGCATGTGTGTGTCTTCAGATGCATCTCCCAGGAGCACCTGTTAGCATTGGAATTTGAAAATTCTAAAAGGAATGGGATGATGAGAGCAAAACAGTCTTGTGTTCTTTTCCCAGGGCTGCCAAATGTGCCAAAGCTGAAATGGGCCAAGAGATCTGAGGAAAGCAACATTGTTGTAGTGTTCCTCAGGTAAGTCTCTACAATGTCATAAGAATAAACAATTTCTGTTTACAGTGCTTAGATAATACATACTGTGCATGCAAAGAACGTGGTAAATATATTTATACTATTAAAGAGGGCTTAGTATTTTACCTTCAATATACTAACCGATGTAATTTTACAATTTTCAAGCATCTGTGGTGCTTCTGTTATTGTCTGCTGAGTGTTAGAAAGCAATCATATCCTTTGTGCATACCCAGATGAGAAAGGTGCTTGTGTAAACATGTTGATTCTCAACAAGGCCATGACACTTATTATGAACAGAGTGAAGCCAAATACATCCTCAGAATTGTATTACCGAATGCCTTGTAATGAGAGTCATGCACCAACAAGACACAGTATAAGCTCTTCTTCTAAGTCTATCTTCCCTCCAAGAACTAGACCAGATCTGGAAGCAAGGCAAGTCAAAGATAGAATACTCCATCTCCAATGAGTGTGTTTAATAACACAAACCCCCATTTGCACTGACCCTGAGATGATTATATTCAGTAGTTCAGAATTACACCAAGATGTTAATTAGCAAGAGAAAGTGAGGCAATGAGTGGTTAAAGAGAAATGTTTTAATTACTTTACATTTATGTTTATCTTTTACAGCTTGTGACTGCTACATAATTTAAAACTCATATCATATTGAGTATTACTGTATTACGCAATATATTTTGCCACCTCCTCCTGCATGAAGTTAGGGACTCTTAACCCCAAGATTTGCACATAGGAAAGACATAATCTGGTCTTACAGTGCTGGGAGGTTTAAGGCTGGGGAGGGGAAGACCAGTTAGTTCTGCAGGCAATTTGTACCGCCTGAGCATGGCTAGAACCCATGCTCCACCCCACTCTCTTGCACGCAATGATACTGTGAAGGCTGTACTCAAAGGAGTATGGACTACATCTATTACAGCCCATTTCTTCTAGCAACAAGGTGTTATGCCTACTGAGGCCTAATGATTCCATTACTAATTGCTTTCTTTTTAGTTGCCTTCTGATTTCTGAGCCTTTGGGGTCCACTCAGGTTTATGTTTTCAAGCTTTTATTTACAATCACAAAGAGTTAGAAACTTACTTAAAAAAATGAAATTTGAAATTCTCCTGATTCCAGCACCCAGGTTTTTCAGAAAAAGACAACGTATCACAAGACTCTCACAATTTTGATAGCTTGTAGTTCTGCAATGAATATTGCTCTGACAAGTTATCCATCTCTGTGGAACACCATCACGCAAATCAAGTTGTGCTTCAGCCACACCTCTAGTTTCTCGCTGAGACGGTGAAAATGGACACATCCAAAAATGATATTGAAGGTCCCCAGTAGTGGGGAAATATAAATGTGTATAGTGGTTTAATAGCTATTAAACCAAACTGTAAATTATATATGTGATGGGAACCACTTCAAGACACTGGGTGCAGCAGCAATTGCAGCACCCCCACTTCCAGTACTAACATTGTAGAGAACCGAGGCCAATGTAAACCCAGGTTTGTTGCACTTTAGATTTTTATTATTAATTATTATGGCAGTATCTAAGGGCCAGCCAAGAAAGGCTTGCCATTTTACTAGATAAACACTCCATGTTAAATTTACATTATTGATGATGAATTACCTAAGGGAAGTAGGAACAATCACTAGAAGGCACCTGGTGCTAGTCAATAGGATCGCTGCTATTAAAACTGAGATAAGTCAAGACCAAGATCTGTAGTTCAACAACAAACAGAAATATCTAGTAAGATCTGTTTTTGCTAGTTCTCATAGCGGCACTCGTTCTATTTAGACTGGGTGAATATCCTGCAACAGAAGGTCAGTAATTAGTCTATAAGGCTCAGAAACTAAACAGTTTTCTCTCTCAGTTTACAACTAACTTGATCTATTCAGTTTAATATGAAAGATATTTAAATTCAATTCATAAATATGATATTATATCTGTTCATACTGGAAGACACAGCCTTCCACTCCATAGGGATTATTTGTGGAAAAATAAAGAAATCATTTGCAAGAGGTAAGCTTTTATAGCAGTATTTTTGTCACAACCTTTTACTTACAGTGAGCTGTTCAGGAAATTAACACTCCGAAGGTTTAAGAAGGTCCTCAGACAGCACAGATTGGAAAACAGATTGCTCCCTCAATTCCTACATCTTCTTGTCACAGCTTAATAGTGATGCCCCATAGGCATAAAATAAAATGTAACAAAGCTTTTTTGTGCATGTATTACTCAAGCAACTAGCAGGTGAAGAAGACTACAGTGGGTAAAAGCAGTGGGTGAAGTTTATTAACTCCTTCCACCATCTACTGGGGGTGACAGGCCACACACTGGTATTAGATTAAAGAACTATATGTGAAAGGAGCTACACTTTGAATGCAAGTCTGGAGGGGAAAAAACTATCCCCATTACTATTTTTTAGTTTGATAATGGTTGCATAGATAGATGCTGGCTCACCAAATACATACTGGAATTTTTTTTCTATTGATATTTTAAAATATTACAAAGCCCTTGACACTTTTGACAGCTCATTTCATCACACTCATTACTCCCCACACCAAAAAAAAAAGTTAGATCATTATTTCATTAGGTCTCCTCCTGTGCTGACTAGTCAAAGAATCAGGGAACATTATTTTTTAAAATGGTTTAACATTGACACAATGAGCAATCCCTTTGGGGACATTACATGTGAAGAGATTGTTATACTATCAATGTCTCAGCGCCACTTTTAATGTAGGAGTTGCTATCTATACACATACATGACAAATAGACTTGAAACACTGACATTCCATTATAATACTTACCTTCACTCTTTTGTGGTGAAAACTCTTTTTGCTGCTGGCAATCCTGCCTAGCCACTGCTTTCCTAAGCAAAATTAGTCTGCCAGTTACGACTTGCTGCACATAGACCAAATTTGTGAACTTGTGCTGGAATTTTCAAAGGAGAACCTAACTAGTTAAGCACCTGTCTTCCATTGAATTTGCATAGGTGTTTCACACCTAACACCCACCAGCAATTTTGAAAATCCCGGTTGATTTAAATAATAAATGTTATTTAAAATCAAAATCCCGGTTGAGTCCAGGGATTTTATTATTAATTGGAACAATTCTGAAAGTGAATACAGTGCTTCCCAAAGAGCACGAAACTGGGCTTCGTAGAGCATAAAACCCCAACACTTGTCAACAGAGCAGGTTTAGCAAGGAAAGTGACAATGCCACCTTCCCCACAGCACGCTTGATATGCCCCTTAACTACATTGTGAAGCTAGATCTGCACACAATCACTCTGGCAATGATGCAGGAAAACAATCACATTTCAGCTGCTTCTATGAAAAGCAACAAGTTAGAGCTATTTTCTGGAATTTGGTGACTCTGTTCAATACTAATGAAAAGGAAAATATTTTCAAGTACTAATAATCTTCCCGTTAGTTCAGCATTCAAACAAAAACTGCTACAAATACCATTCTTACTTCCTCAACACTCATTCCTTATTACATATAAGCTTCTTTAAGGTTGTGGGCATAAATCAGTTTTAGGCATATATTTCTTTTGGAATTAAACACGTATTTTTAAAAAGAGGTAAGGTCAAATTTCTAAGAAACCCAAATAAATGAACCATAGTTAAGGCACTAAAAGCACCTGAACTCTACCCTCAGAGATGACAGAATAACAGCTTCCCTCTTGGAAAGTAGAGTATGGAAAGATTTAAGATTAGCAGCCATGTTAGTCTGTATCCATAAATAAGATGAGGAATACTTGTGGCACCTTAGAGACTAACCAGTTTATTTCAGCATAAGCTTTCGTGGGCTATAGCCCACTTCATCAGATGCATAGAATGGAACAGAAGTAAGATGTATTTATATACACAGAAAGCAAAAAAAGTTGTACATTACCATACCAATTCTAAGAGGCTGTTTAATTTGGATGGGCCATTATCAGCAGGAGAAAAAAAACCTTTTGTAGTGGAGCCGTGTCTGACAAGTGATAAGAATCTTTGAAGGGAACTTAACAGGGAAATGCATTCAATTAGTGTAATGACAAAGCCATTCACAATCTCTCTTTAGCCCTTGGTTGATAGTGTCCAATTTGAAAATTAATTCTAGTTCCTCAGCTTCTCGTTGGAGTCTGTTTTGGAAGTTTTTCTGTTTTAAAATTGACACCTTCAAGTCTTTAATAGAATGGCCGGGGGGAGGCAAAATATGGCTTTTATAATTTTGTTTCATTATTTAACCATTTTGATTGTGGTAGTCCCAGAAAGCTACAACATGGTTGTGCCCCATTGTGCTAGACAATGTTTAAACACCACACTTGTCCCTGCCGCCAAGTGTGTTTCATATACACCTCTCTTTGACTACTAAGTCTGAGGATTCTGTCACCTCAGAAGCTGCTGTTTCTTCTTTTCTCATGCCATTTCATGATATTGGCATAGGAGGTTTTCATGTGGAGGAGGATTATCTCTAATCTGATGACACTAGGCTTCAGTCCTGGAAGGAACTGAGAGCTATCTGTGACGTACTGAGTTTCTTCAGCATCTTGCAGCACCTTAATAAAGGGAGGGCTCAGAACGATTGCCTTCTGTCTGCTATTTATTTAATAAACAATTGTTAAATTGTGTATGTGTGTACACATACGTACATACTAGATATGACTGCGAAAGAATGTGAAAAGGTACCGCCACAATGCAATTAGGCCCTCAATTTCTGTGGTCATTGATAAAGTATCATTTCTGGGTTCTTACCATTGTCCGGCCTTCCCATCTTCTCATGGTGTCTTCATGGAAGCAAATCTGAGACACCTTAACTGAGAGTTTGAATATTTTCAAATGGTTGGCTTTGTTGGCTACTTACTGCAACGCAGCAAGGAGAGGTTTTCCCTTTAAGAAATTTTACATCCAATTAACTCAATTTTAACCAAGTCCCATTGCCTATTTTTCAAGGCAGAAACAGATAGTATTTTTCTTCCTGACCGCTTTGACCAGGAATTTTTAGTGCAGTTAATTTACAAGAGCCTGTCTGATTAACTTAACTTTTGGTGGCATTATTGGAAAATTCTTTCAACTCAAATGTATACCTTTCATTGTAGGACATTGCCTCAAAGTTCCTTTGTCTGATTTACTTCACCACAACTCTAACCTAACAATCCTGATAGGACTTCTCTGCAGGTTTTAGAAGGGTGCAAAAGGCTAGGTTATAAGTAGAAACCCAGCTGCAACCTTAGCTCTGTTAGCTGCATAATCCATAATCAAATTCCGCATCTGTATATTCATCCCAAATTGAAATATAAGTTGGTTTAGCATTATGTTGATATAGACAGTATATGATTACCACAAATTCTGCTGATCTTGATCTGGACAAAGTTGACTGACTGTTGTTTTTTCTCCAGGTAGCATTCCTCTCCAATTCCCTTGTTATGTTGGTTTCACACCTTTCTAAGGGTAACCAATCTAAGGTTTTACATTGACCTCAGGTCATTGCAGTAGTGATTTTTTAAAATAGTTTTTTGAGATGCTCTTTTTTACCTTTCCAGGCTAAGACCGCTGCTTTTATAAGAAACTAGCAAAAAATGATGGCTTTGTCTTCTCCTCTAATAGTAACAATATTTATGGAACTCCCAGAGTGTGCTATTCTTAGGTTTCAATTAATTCAGAATTAATTGAATGAATTACTGCAGCTTGAATTCTCTTTAGGTCCAGTCTTTCCAGCATGTTAACCCCATCCTTAAATTGTTTAACCAGCTCTGAGTAAAATGTCATTAATTTAAGCATCTTGGTAACTTCCTACAAACAGAAGGTCTTGTGCTGATATCAGTACTAGTTTAAGGAATATGACGTCCTAGAGAGATGACCTTTTTGATGAGTCCTTTATTACTGGATGTGAGAGTTACATGATACTATGTCATGCAACTTGCACTCAAATAAAAGTTGATGTACCACATAGCACATGATCATGGCAGCCAAGCTGAAGAAACCTTACTCAGATGAACTGTTCTAGGCATGGATTTAAGACCCAAGGGTTTACGTCAGTATTTGGTGTTAGCAGCTGTCTGGAATGAAAACAGAGTTCACCATGCCCTTGGGCAGCCGTTTCTACTTGTGATATCTGGCATATCCCAAATATAAACTGTTCTGATTTAGGTATTAACTGAATATCTTTTTAAAAAATTATTTCGTGAAAATATTTCAGGTTTCATTTGGGACACTTATGTCTGGATAGTTTTGATTTTATTAAAGCATCTGATGTTTACATAGCACTTTTCATACAAAGATCCAAAAGTGCTTCGCAAACATCACAAACTGGTAACAGATTATAAGGAACAGGAATGGAAGAGACTATACAGTTTGGAGCTCAGTTCTCCAACCTTCAATTACACAGGCAGTCCATACTCCTGCAAGCAGTTCCAGTGACGCCATTGGCATTCCTTGTTCCAGTGAGGATACTATGTGAGTAAAGGTTGCAGGCCAGGGCCTTATTCACAAGCACTGCTTATACATCAAAGTCTTTTTCCAAGTTTTGTACAAGATCCATACTTTCCCCACACAGGAAAATTCTCCCAGGCTTCTTTTTCTCTGTGTGATGTAGGAATAAGCAGATGTGGTCAGTCTTTACTTCATGTAGCCTATTCCTTCCCTTTGCTGCTTTTTGCTGTATGCTTCTATCAGCACACAAAAGGGGAGTCTTCTGACTACAGAAAACAGGTTCAAAGCATTGCGGAGAGCAGGCATTGAAGCAAGAGGGACCACAAGACAGGGTAGATTCCCCACCTCTGATAGAATCAGGGATAAAACTCGTCTTCTCCCTTGTTTAAGGCAGCCCTGCTTTCCAGAGTTCTCCTTTGTTGGTGAATCGAGGGGAATTGGAAATGGGAGCAGGTAGAAGAGCTAGGTGTCTCACTTGGGGAGTTTCTGGAGATCCAGTCCTTCCCACCAGCAAATACTTGATGGGAGAAGAAGTGCTTCAGCTGGGTGTCTGTCTAAAAACTCATCTCTGCAGGAAGTTGTCCCTGCCATCAGTTCCCCTTCCTTTCAAAGGAATAGGGTGGGGAGAAGACCCTCCACTGTAGGTTCTCTCTGCCTGTTGGGCAAAGACAAATACAGGTTCAGTATTTTCAACCCCAAGCATTCAAAATTCATGAGACTGGCTTGAAAGTTATCAGATTTTAAATAATACATTTTGGGTTTCTTTTTATTTGCCTTTATTGCTTGTTTTCAAGCTTCCCTCTGCAACTAGGATGGTTAGAAAATTCCTCCCCCTCCCCCCCCAGCAAAGCTAAGGATCTCATGTAAATACTCCAGGATCTTGGGTTTAAGAAAGACACTAAATAACAAAACACTTTATGCAAAAATCTGTCTTTTTAAAGATCTTAGAAATTTTAGAAATGCAGGAAATTGCATTTGATATTTCAACATTTTCTTAAGAACCAGCCCCTCCTCCGACTTCCCCCATTGTAATTTGTTTTTAAAAGCAGTACAAATCTCTAACCTGCTCAAGTTCACATGACACCATTTATAGGAACAGGGGATGGAAAGCAACAGAGGTGCGCGCTCCCATCAGAACTACACTACATATTTCTTGGCTGAGATTTTCAAAGCCAGCTAAGGGATTTAGTAACACAAATCCCATTCTTATTCACATAAGCTCCTCTAGTTGGATTTGAAAATCTCAACCAGTACTTTCATTTGGCTGACTATGATATTGGATATTGTTATTATTTTGTATGCATTTTTCCTTAATATAATTTCCAATATAGCTGCACATATCTCCTTACATATTATATGCACATACATTTAACAAACATTGTGATAACCAGTGTGACCCAGGCTTTCAGTAGAAACCTTACCTGACATTCTTTGATGAACTTGTACTTAAAGAGCAGACCCAGGGGATCTCTGTAACCCTTATACACCTCTGAGCCCTCAGCCAGTTGGCACTGAGAGGTCCTTGAGTCATAGCCTCCAACCAAAACATAGGGATGTCACTTCCCAAACTAAGGCACATGTGAGGCTGCTCAGAAATTTGAACTCAGTATGAGAGCTTCACTGGGTATTGTTTTAGTAGATGTGTGTGTGGGTGAGAGAGAGAGAAGCAGGAGAAACACCACAGAAGGAGACAGGAAGCACCAAGCACAGCCACAGAAGCACTGTTAGCAAAAAAGACAAGACAGAGAGCTTTTGGGTTCAATGCTGAAAGATGCTTGGAAATGTGAGGAGGAAAAATCTCCTGTTGCCTAATTCCTACTGCGTTCAAGGAAACAGGATTTTGTAAATAAACAGAGCTACATCAAAGAAATGCCTACGTATCATCCATTTCTCCTCCAAATGGAAAGATCCTGCAGGACCCTGAATTTTGGCTCACCATTTAGTTTTAAAAGGGGGAACCTTTCCCAAAAGGTACACAGCACTCAGATAAATTGACTTAAAATAACAGAGACCCATACCCAATGTTGTTGCATCTATGCTTGGTGTTTCCCCTCTTTGGCGCCATTGGTAGACATGAGTAACTCTTGGTGCCCCCTGTTGTCTTATGAACCAAGTTACAGCATGCCTGCTGTAGACCTCTGACTCAGTATGTGTCAGACTGCAGCAGCTGACAAACACTTTCTACTCTTCTCTTTCTGTAGGGAATATCATTTAACAGATCAGTATCTTTTGATCTCCAGATTTTCAGCCATGGCAAACTAGCTATGCCAGCAGGATTGGGTTTTGAACATCACCCCTTCACAGCTATTAACTTGGCTATTAGGTTTGAGAGTTTTCTGTGATGCTCTCAGCTAGGCTATCATTTTACCTTGTGTGTTTGGTTTCTTTATCAATCCTTTTGTACTCAAACTCCATAGCAAATATCCCATCATAAACACACACACAGAGGCATGAACAATATTCTTTCAAAATAACAAAGGCATTTGCCAGTTCTCCACAGTCTAAATTTTAATTATTTATGCTGAGGATATTCAAATGTACTCCACAAGGGTTTTGAGTGTAACACTTAAAATTCTTTCCAAACTGGGGGGAGGCGGGAGAGCTATTTAACAAAACTGAAATACAAGGGGAAAGAGAATGGCTGTTAATTCTAAGGGCCCAGTTCTCACGTAAACTAAGTTTTCTTTAAAGCAACCTTAAAGTAACCTGAAATGATTATTATGTTCACTTTAATGCCCCTTTCTAAACAATCAGGATAATGGAGCCTTTGTGTTTATGAGAGTCAAGACCTAAATTTCCAGGTGTTTATCATTTTAAAATTTGATCTCAAAATTGTATTGCAAATATTTATTATTAGTGTTTATATAATACAGATGTAATAAAAGAAGTTGTTGGGCCAAGTGCTCCCTCCATCAAAGTCAAAGTCAAAACTTCTTTTATCTTCTATGGAAACAGGATCAGATGCTTAGACCTCTGAGTACAATACATGAGTGCAGTGTGCTTTATAAAGAAAGAGTTAATAATGGCTGGAAACCACAGTAAGTAATTTTCTACATGTACTCTGAAGGAAAAAGAACACTATGTAAAATTGTATATTCATATGATTAAATCTGACCTTCCTTCAATATACATATTACAAAAAATTACATATCAGTCCATGGCTCGAAAAATCTCTAAAACACTTAATTTATCTTGGCTGTAATCCTAACTGTCATGGACCATCAAAGGCTTTATTGTAGTGTTCCTGAAACATGCAAATTGCCCAGCTCCTTGGAGCATCTTTCTACACTGGACAAATGAATGCACATAGGCTGTTAGCAAATGCCATGGTATGAAGAACACGTGTACACATCCTTTTTTTTTTTTTCCTAAAAAGCCTTTACATTTTCCAAGCTTTGCAGTTGCTAAGAATGTCATCTAGTTTTCTGGTGTTCCAGAGGAGGAAATCTTGTGGTGTAAGAATGTAGTTTTAAAACCTCCACAATCTTTTTATTAAAGATATAATTTAAAAAATTCAAGGGGTTTACTTGGGTCATAGACAGCTAAGATGACTTTACAACTATCTCATTGGTTTGAAAATAATGCTGTAGTCAAAAGGTTTATAGCCCATTAAGATGGTATGTTTTCCCTTGTAATGTCCCCTCCTGTGCAGTACTAATTTCATTTTAACACTATGATTTGAACACCACACATACAATTAGTTTCTATCACATATGAAAGCCCTTTCATTCAAGGTCAAATTATATTAAGTTTATGAAGCAGGATGAAGAGACTCTCAGTTCAACAAAGACTGGTCAAAGCTATATTGTCTGATTTTATTTTTTTATATATACACAAAGATGTGTAAGTACACACCCATGCTCCTTATTCTGTTTTTATCTAAATAGCCTCAGTTCAGCCAAACAACAGATCGGGAACTGTTAAACAAAACAGTTCATTTTCTGCTATTAAGGCTATTTGTGCACACTGTAATTCACTTTTGCTCAAGTTGGTAGCAACCGTCTAGAAAGATAATTAGAAAATATAATGATGCACTGTTTTAGAATTTCAGCGAAGAGCTCTCTCAATTAGCTCAGGAAAATTAAACAGGAATGTCTAATGGTGTAACTGATGTGTATAAATCACTATAAGAGAATGTTTAGACATTACTACTTTCAGTGCTACAGAAACCAAGAAGAAACCCTAGAAGTGTGACCAGTGTACCTCTTAAATATACTTCATTTTGAAGCATGCCATTCATTTTAGTCCCAAATTTGGTACCCCCTCACTTCCTTTTGAAAAGTATTTACATCAGAAATATTCGTGGAACTGTTGTTCTAGAAAGTTATTTAACACTAAATAAATGAGCATCTTAAATTTTCCTGAAATAAAAATTTGTTTCCCATAAAAAAAATTGTGGATCTTTATCATATGCTGCATCCCACATTTAGGCCTTGATAGCTTGAGAGGGATTTGCTGTTAAGAATTGAGCGGCATGGCCACCCCATCAGCCTCTCTCTCCCCCGCTCCCACATTTTAATACAGTTTTTAAAGATTTGTTTCTTATCCTTGGCTATTTTGTTGAGGTGGGAGAAGTTGAAGCATATTGTATACAAGGAAAACTCACCTGGGGTATGTCTACACAGCAACTAGACACTTGCAGCTGGCCCATGCCAGCTCATTTGGGCTCATGGCACTCAGGCTACAGGGGTTGTTTATTTGCTGGGTAGACTCCCAGGCTTGGGCTCTAGGGCCCTGAGAGGTGTGGGCAAAAATTCCACCAATGTCAGTTTTCCTACTGACGTGTAGAAAACAAATCACCTAATTAATGGAACATCCAACTTCTTATCCATGTGACAGATTTATTTTCACTTCTTACTTAATCAGAATGTTAATAGGCTGCCTCAAAAATAGCATCAAGATCACACCTGTGCATCCATTACCTCTAGCAGTAATATTGTTCCAGAAATGAGTCAAAGTGTACAGAAGAGTTTACAATTGTGAAAAGAGCTCATTTGAACATTTTATACATATATAGCAACACTTTAGACTGCAAGCAAGTTGTGGTGAGTGTAAAAATACCGACATCTGTAATTATAAGTCAAGTCCTCAATTCACTTTTCTCTTCTGGGGTTTGCACATTGTTATAGATCTACCATATAACTACCACTAAAACTCTAGGTGTTTCATGTGAAGAGAGACAGGCTGATAAGTTTTGGGGCTACCCTTCAACACAAAGGGAATATTTCAGATATGGTCTATTATTACTGATTAACTCTACTTACCCAAGAAGATCTGGAATGCCTGCTTGTATAGAAATAGCTACCACAAGTGATAATATTAAGCAATGATAATTTAAGAATGGAATGTGTTCTTCATACTCAAGTTTGATGAAGAATGGATGTTTTTTTAGCTTTTTAAAAACCAAGAGTTGTCATGTTAATTTTTTCCCCTTCCACTGCTCATGAAAGGGATATTTTAAATGATGGTACTGTTCTATGATTCATACAGATAAGGTAAATTTGTGCACACTAGTGTTTGCAAGCCCCAAACCATTACATACATGCTGTATGTTTAAGAGTAAAATTCCCCTCCCCCCCATCACTTTAGTACAGTAGCATCCATAGATCCCCATTACAATCTGCACCTCATTGTGCTGGGTGCTATACAAATACATAGGAAAAGAGAGTCCATTTCCAAAAGAATGTACACTGTCTTACATTAGGTTCTACAATGAGCACTGCACAAAGCCTAAGAAAATGAGCTTTTCATACAATTCCAACTGGGGGTTGTGAGAGCGAGAGTGATGGAACCCACTCCCCAAACTTGGGGCAGGCTAGGGGTCTGCAGCATAGCCCTTTTGGGTCCTCCATAGCAGCTCCACCAGCCTAATAGCTGCTGCCAGGGCCAGCGACAGAAATTTGGGGGCCCCCTACTCTGATAGTTTGGCCCCCCCCAGCCCAGCCCAGCTGACAGCGGCTGGGGGCCCCCCAGCCCAGTCGGGCCCCCCCCCAGCCCAGCCGCCCCCCCAGCCCAGCCGGTGCTCCCCCCCAGCTGACAGCGGCTGGGGGCCCCCCAGCCCAGCCGGCGCTCCCCCCCCAGCTGACAGCGGCTGGGGACTCCCCAGCCCAGCCAGCACTCCCCCCCCCCAGCTGACAGCGGCTGGGGGACCCCCAGCCCAGCCGTCCCCCCCCCCCCCAGCCCAGCCGCCCCCCTCAGCCCAGCCGGTGCTCCCCCCCAGCCCAGCCGGCACTCCCCCCTCCAGCTGGCGGCAGCGAGAGCCGAGGAGCAGCGTGAGCCGCCCTTGCTGCTTCCTCCCTCCCCCCCCCTTTCTCTCCCGGACTGAGCCGCTGCCGCCGGCCGGGCTCTCTGCTCCGGCCGGGGACAGGCGCGCTCGTCCGGGGGAGAGCCGCGCCGGATGACTACGGGTAGAGCTGTACCGGGGCCCCCCTAAAGCGCGGGGCCCGGTACAGCTCTACCCGTAGTAACCCCCTGTCGCCTGCCCTGGCTGCTGCCCTCTGTTCTGTATGCCAGGGTTCACTGCCACTGCACTCAGAATAGTCACTCAAGTGGCCCCTCCCAAGCCCTGCCATCAATGCCCTGAGCGGGCCTAGCAGGATTCAATACAAAGTGCACTATTCTGTAGCTCCTGTTTGTGACAGCACCACACACATCAACCTCACATCTCTGGAAGACAGAGCAGTGCATGCTCTCATCCAGTGAGTCAACTGATAAACACGGACTTTGCTTTTGTCTTCTATACTTGTACAATGTGAATGGTTCTACTTCTGTGTTAAAAGGAAAAAGCTGGTGAGTTGTGTGTGTTAGTTTACTTGACCATGTAAATGAATCGTATCAGGAATGTGAGTAGCTAAGATATTGTGTCTTGGTCTGGAGTAGTCTGTCATTAAAGAACATTGTGCTTAATTATAAAGTAGAATGGGATTTTCAGAGAAATTTCTGATCTACCTCATACTTCTAGATAAGTAATGCAAGAATGGTCCTGGGAATTCCTGTTCCACTTTTTTAATGTATTTGCTTTGGCCATATTTGGGTTCCTGTGCATTTGCTTTCTGCAAACATTTGAATGATCCAGCTTCCTGGCACAAATGTGAATAAAATAATTTAAATATTGGTCCTGGACACCCAGCCAATCAATGAACAGGATTGATAAAATGTAACGTGCCTGATTAAATCACAGTGATTCTCTGTGGTTTGAATTTATAACAACATTCTTGGTCAAGCCACTGAGAACAAAGTATCTGAAAAAAAGCTGTTCCTCAAAAATATTTGAACAAATGTATTCAAGGGAATTGTGATCTGCTTATGGTTATCCCATCAATAATAAAAGGGACTAAAATCATTCAATAAACTATTCCCTTTGGTTTATTCACGCCGCTCCATTGAACAGCCATAAGCACATTCAACTATTAAATTAGCACTGCTGAGCTGTGCTATTTGCGTTGGCTATTTTTATACACAGCAGGCAATAATCATTCCTTAGTGAAAGAGCAGGATTTCATCCTCTGGTTGATTTTGCTGTTAGGAGACCTATTTGTTTACTTCTTGTACTCTTCCCTTAGAATTTCTAGGCCCCACCAGCACAATCTATTTTTGTTTCTCAGTGTTATGTACTGAATACTGATTGGAAGCTCCCTCATGTGCTGCACAAGGCCTGATTTACATTGCTTGTTGTAAACTAATGTAACACATTGCATTCTGTGAAGATGTGCGGTGGAAGTGTGATTTTGTCATGTACCTTGAATTAGAGAGTGCTTCTAATTTGAGAGTCTCTTTTTGTTAGGTTTCTGCTGTCTCCTTTCAAAAAAGAAAAGCTCTGAGCAAGCCTTTGGTTTCTCATATGTGTTATTGGAATGAATATGCCTCTTCTGTTATAGTACTTATTCCAGGAATGAACATTCTTCTTCCAATATAGCATTCGGTCCAAGAATACCGTGTGGCAAAAAGCAAATGTCTTGATAGTGCTACTGACTAATGGTCAATGTGCAAAGAGCTTAATTACATGCTATGGTTGACTCCCTAGTTTGCCACTTAGATCATTCAACCAGAAAGAGTGCTGCAAAAAATAAAGGGTAAAAATGTAGTAGCAAAATACACATGAAATTAATCAAGACAGCTATATGTGGTTTCAAAAAAAGGTCCCAACATTTCAGTTCTGAAATAATTACTGGTAGAACATACTGTCACAACCCCTGGGTAGGCTTCCCTTCTTGAGGCCTTAAGCCAGTTCCACAAGCACACCCTTTCCAAGTGGCAGGCCTGTACATCCACTTCTCTCTGGAGTGGGATCCTGCAATCCAATCTCTCTCCAACTGGGTTTCAAGCTAAAACCATTGGTTTCCAACAGTGACACCTACCAGGCCCAGTCAGCTTGATACAAGGAAAGGTTTCCCTTTTGGAACTTATAGATGGCAATAGTAAACAGTGCCAGAGCATCAGCTTCTTCAGAACCAAATATGATTTGACAAAAGGTGCACAGCACTCACAGAAATTTTAAACAACAGAGACCTATATGGCTGTTCTTACCTACTCTTGGCATTCCCCTTAAGCCGCTAGTAGACATGACTTAACCTTCAGCCCTCCTCTGTTCTCTTGGGATCAAGTTAATACCTGATTCCTGAAGACTGAGGGTATGGCTACACTACCTGCCAGATCCTGATTCCTGAAGACTGAGGGTATGGCTACACTACCCGCCAGATCAGTGGGTACCCAGATCAGTGGGTAGTGGGATGTATCAGGGATCGATTTATTGCATCTCATTTAGACGTGATAAATCAATCCCCAAATCGACTCCTGTACTCCACCTCGGCAAAAGGAGTAAGTGGAGTCGGCGGGGAGCAGCGGCATTTGACTCGCCACCATGGGGACGGCCTAAGTCAACCTAAGATACTGCAACTTCAGCTAGGCTATTTAGTCGACACCTCCCCACGCCCCCATAGTGTAGCCCAGCCTTGACTCTTAGTCAGTCTGGGTGGCTCCGTACGTCCCTGTCAGCACTTTCAGTCCCCGTGCAGCCCCTCCCGACTCACTCAACTCCCCCTTCATTTTGTAGGCCTGGATCTTGTAATGGCTTAGTATCCTTGTTTTGAGCCTAGGCCGAGCCTAGGGAAGAATAAACTGAGGCTGAATGAGTGTGATAGGGGGTGTTATCTAGCAAATGGCTTCCCCACTGTTTCTTCAAGGACTCTTAGTGTCATTGTTTCCTGCCTTTCCTGCTTGGTCCCTCTAATAATCACTTTTGAATAACTGCATGGTAAGTAACTCATTACACTCACTCCCTTTCACACTCACACACATATATAGAATATTCACTAAAAAAAATGCATCCATTTATCAGTCATCACAGATGTCATTTGTCTCATGGTTACGTGTCCTAAAAAAGGCAGTAAAATTAGTTTTTCTCAGTAGCTAGCTTTTTACTTAGTGGACATTAGCAAAAATAGCTAATTATTATCAAACAAATACTCAAACTCATAAAAAATACATTATATAGATAATGTATTCCTAATGTGGCTAAAAATCTCCTATAAAGGGTGATCTGTCTTTTTTATTAGTTTGAGGAAGGAGGAGCTCAAATATTTGCTTGATAATAATTAGCTAATTTTGCTAATGTTCACTAAGTAAAAACAGAGCTACTGACAAAAAACTAATTTTACTGCCTCTTTTAGGACATGTAGTCAAGAGACAAATGATATCAGTGATGACTGGTGTTGGGGGGAAAAGAGCGAGAGAGAGAGAGACTGACTTCTTTTAGCACTGACTGCTGGGGAACCAAAAGAATACATTCTGTATTGAAGTGCATGTTAAGAACAGGCCGTTATGGGCTTGGCTGGATCAAGGGATTGGTAATGGAATACAAAGCCTTTCACCTATAGGTTGCAATTCTGAACCTGGTATAGGTTGGTAATACTGTGAAGTCAGTACCACTTGCAGCTGCTCAAGGCTTACAATGAAACTGAACTGTAATTCAGTCCATTATCTAATGCAACTGTGTCAATGTCACAAAATTCTCTCAATAATTGGTACTTTTGTTGAAAAATGTCAGCTAAGAGTCTATAGACTAAATAGCCAAGGAGACTGAACTACCCTCATACCTCGGTACCTATAGATTCGTACTGGAAAATATTAGCGGTATGGTATGGGTGGGGGGATGTTTGCAAGTGCTGATTCATTTCTATGACTATAAGACTTATGTCTCTAGTACTGGCAAGCCAGCATGTTTCATACATAATAACGATGAGCTTCAAAAGCATTTATGTAATCTGAACTTGTGAAAATTCCACTTTAAATTTAGCTTCAAATTCCATTCACTTAGGGGCTATTCCTCTTTCTCGCAACTTTCCCACTTTAAAAGAGGGATAACACTGTTTGCCTATAGTACAAGGGAATTGTGCAGATTACTACACTAATTTTGTATAAAATTCTTTGACTGAATAAAGTGCTACATTAGTGCTGACAAGAATTACTGAGCTAACGCACCTTCTCTCCTTGAAACCATAAATTGTTCTTTTGCTTTTTCTCCACTGACCAAAGCTTGTTTTCTCGGTATTATGTTACTGCTGTTGCATCCAAAACATAGTAACGTTGCTGACTGCACTTGGAAGCAGAAATCTGAACAGCATAGAGCATCCTGAAGACTCTGGGGAATTGGAAAAAATATCCAGTGTCTCACCTGCAATATCATCTCCCTATAGAAAACTGGGCTAAGGAACACAACCCAACATTTCTTTTGTTCCCTAAATGGTGGTTTGGAGGAATTAGTGTCAAACTGGTGGTCTGGAGGTAGTGAGGGCTGAACTTGGCTCTGCCACTGACTCACTGTGTGACCTTGGATAAATCACTTCAACTTGGTCTCGAATTGCTACGTTTGTAAAATAAGGAAAATATCTGCACATAAATTTTAGCCTGAGATAGTTTAAGCAGACACACACCAGACTCCATGTGTTTAGGCAGAAATCTAGAAAATGGTTTCCCAGCTGTAAGCTGCTCACTTCATTAAGTCCCCCCAGCAACACATCCTGGTCCACTTTGGGAACTAGAGAACTAAAAACTTTATGAGTTTTCTCAACATCTGTCTCACAAAGGTGTTGTGGGGATAAGCCACTGTCAGTATAGCACAGTGAACATATAAAATGATATATAAAAGCATTTAAATATGGTCATTATGAGATTAGCTAAAGTAGTTTGCTTTACAGCTAAGACCTTGCAGCATTCACAAAGAGTGACTTGGAGACAAAAATGCCAGCTAAACAAAGATAGGTAACAGTATGGAAGTATGGATGAAAAATAAATATTTTCCATCTGACACTGCAGCCTTCATGTCCTTATTTAATCCTCCCCCATCCCTTTTTTAAAGTTTTGCTTCCATCACTGACATCTCTAAAAAATGGAGGATCAGTTGTCACTCACACACGACCTACATTTTACAGCAGACAGGAAAGGACCATGTTGTGCTTTTCCCCTGTGACAAACATCATTTAAATCTTTATGCTATACTTAATGAATATACCCACCCACGCAGATAACCACCACCATGACAAAGGAGGAAAATGCTCCAACAGCGACTTGAACACGGATCATTGCACATCCTGCAGTAAATGGTCCTTTCAAATCAGATTATTTTCTGGCAGAAAGCCACAACTAGAGTCTTGTTTGCTGAGAAGCTATTGTATTTTTCTTCTACCACTGGCCACTATACAATTGTTCATATTGTGGTAGCTACAGCTGAAACACAGGGAACAGCAACATCTTTTCTAAAGGGGTATCTTGAACACATAGAAGGCTGTTCATATAGGGTATGTCTACACTGCATTATGGACCTGGGCTTTTGGACTTGGTGTTTCCAAGTCTGTGCTTGAGTGTCCGCATTGCATTGTACACCTGGGCTTAAATGGCTGGACCAGAGTCTCATAGCCATGCCAGCACATCCTTACCACACTATGCAGATCTTCTGACTTGGATCTGTAGCTTGTCCTGCATCTGTGCTGCAACATGACAGAGCTAGTTCCTGAGTCACAACAAGACCTGGGCTCTGAACCACCCCTTAACAGGGTCTAGGGCCCAGGTCCTGAGTGCTTGGTGACTCGAGTCAGACTGTTTTGTGTGTGGCTGGAGAGGGGGTTGGGCTCAAAACTGAGTCAGAGCCTGACATTAGTGTGCAGTGTAGACGCACCCACAGTGTAATTCACCATCATGTCCTCCAAAGATCCACATGTCCCTACCTGCTTATCTGAGTTACACCTGTAGCTTTCTGACATATGTTCTATGGCTATGTAGAAGCCACCTGGACCTCGGCAAAGAACACAGTTGCTTTATGAGAAGTGTAATTAGTTGGCAATATATTAAGATTCTTTAGCTTTTTACCAAATCAAAAAATCCTGATCTGAATTGTCCATGTGCATGTGAACTGTCTGTTATTCCAGTCTGTGCAAAAGCAACTACCAACCAGAAGGCTTTAAAACAGAATAAGCATTTGATTGCACTTGTATGATTTGAGTGTATTACAGAATTAAGAAGTTACACATCAATGGGTTGATGCCACCCAGCTCCACTGCTTTGTTTCCCACTGCACTAAAATTCTCTCGTCTCCCAACACTCAGTCAAACACCAGCCCTGCATCTGTCTTTTCATGTTCCCCAAGTGCATCCCTTTGAGACTATCCCTTCATCTAAGGGATTCTTAATTCTCCCCTGAAGTCCACCCCATCCTGTAGAATGATTACTTGATCCTCTGCCTAAGAAGCTTCCTCAATATGCCTGATTTAGTGTTGCAGTCATTGAGGCCATTCTTCCTTTTAGCAGAGGGCCTGATCCTGTGTTCATCCACAATGTCCTCTGTAGGCAAGGACATTTACAAGCGCTCCAAACCTCCATGGAGCAGGACATACTCCTGGAACTCTAACCACTCACTCAGTGGGATTTGAGGGAGCTCAAATCCCCCTTCCTGCTTTTGGACCATTGTCATCATTATTTGTATTACTATAGTGTCAAGGACCAGGACCCCATTGTGCTAGGTACTGAACACAGACACAGAACTAAAAGACAGTCCCTGCCATATACATCTCTCAGCAACTCCTCGAGTGGAACACCCATTCATAACACAAAAAATAGACTGCACCAGATATTTATGAATGTGCCGTACCAATTAATATACTGGAGGTACATTAATTGGTGATAACGTTAAAAGAGAGATACATAAACATGTGAGCAATCTTGAAGATGTTTTTAAAACATACATAGAGGGAGAGGGAGGAAAAGGCAACAGAAGTGAGTGTATGCAGAATGGGGAGGTTGATCTGACCTTTAAAAGCTCACAAAAGAGTATTTAATGTGTGGCTCTGTCATTGATTTCCTAAGCATATTGTCAAGTATTTCACTCACAACGACAAACTAGAAGACTCTGGATTGATTCACGTGAGTCACTATTTCCATGTGAAATTTATCGCTTACCTCTGGCTGCAGCTGCTGTCAGTGAAGTTAGCCAAAATTATTTCCATATTATGTCCCCCTTACTGTATTCCTCATATCTACAATTAGTAAAGAAAACAAAAATGTATACTTTAAACGTCACTTCAGTCACCGCCACTGTATTCTAATTCTAGGTCTTTAGCCATGAACATTAGGGCAAGTAGTATTTAGACAGTTAAAAAAATATGACTCAGTCTCTAAGTAAGTTAATAGACTTCTCTTTTGTCAAAATCCTATTTACTGCATTAAAGTATCCATTTCTTAATGTTCTCACCGCCGTAATGTGTGTTCTCCTAGTGGCAACAAGAGAAGAAAATGCTTTTCCTTTTGAATTTTTGCTCTTTTGTTACATTAAGACATACTACTCCACTTATAATCCTACACCAATTGGAAAAAAGTCTCATTGACAGGGCGAACCCCCCCCCTCCAAATGTGTGTAGTGCTCTTAAGCCCCAAAGCTTTTTAAAGTGGCAAGCTTCCTCCATCAGATATGCCTGTGCAATCCCTATGACTGTCGAATACTGCAGTTGCATGGGTATAATTACAGAAACTTTACAACTCTTCTGTGAGGTAGGACAATAGCACGATCCTGGAATTCCCCACATCACAGATGAGGAATCCACAAAAGGCTGAGTGACTGGCCCAAAATCCCCACAAAACTAAGAAAATGCTATCATCACATGACTCCAACACTTGGGGATTTTCATGTCTCTTGTGGAGAGCTGCTCAAAAAAATTATCTGATGGAACTGTTCTCTACCAGAAAATGATGATTTGACTAAATAAAAATATTCTATTGCTGTTGGATGGAAAACATTGTTTCAATAATGTCAGAATGTTGCATTTCAAATTTACCATTTCAACATTTATGATATGCTATCTAAGGTATATATGATATATTAGCTCATATATTATAAATTATAATGTAAAATAATATAAAAGTCAAAACAAGATGTTTCTTTCAACCTTATCAACAAATTGTTTCAGTATTCTGGAATATTTCATTTTGCCAAAAAATGCTGCAATTTGGACTTTTCATCCCACTTTGGGACAAAACAATTTTTGAAATCTCTATTTCCGGAGGGATGGAAATCCCAGCTCTACTAGGTCTTAATGCTGTCTTGAAGAGACCTTGTATCAGCGCATAGGTGAGGTGGTTCTCAAACTTCATTGTTCCGCAACCCCCTTCTGATAACAAAAATTACTACTCGACCCTGAAAAGAGAGTCCAAAACATGAGCCCAAGCCCCACCGTCCCAAGTAAGGAGGAGGGGAGAAGTGAAGCCAAAGCCTGTGGGCTTCTGCCCGGGATGTGGGGGAAAGGGGACAGAGGGAAAGGGCAGGGTTGTAACCTTCAGGCTTTGGCTACAGCCCAGGGTGGTGGGGCTCAGGCTTCAGTTTTAGCCATGGGCCTGAGCATGTCTTATGTCAGCCCTGGCAACCGCATTAAAATGGGGTTGGGACGCACTTTGAAGCCCCGACCCACAGTTGGAGAACTGTTCACCCGCGAGAGATTAAGAATTCCAATTCCGGTTTCAAATCATCCCTTTTAAGCACTGCTCTTACAAAATGCTTACAATTATATGCTGAATTCTCTTCTTTCACTCATTCAAAGTTCTGACACACCAAGATTTATGTTAATGGGAAAATTGTTATATATTATGGAATTGTAGTGTCAGAGCTGACCAGAAAATATAGAAGCTTTTCCCAGAACACACTTCTCTTATATTAATGAAGTTCTGTCCCCTGGACATCCTAGTATCATTTTCCTTTTTGGCAATAACAGTCATACTTCGTGACTATGGTAAATTGTCATTACTTAGTGACATTGTTGGATAAAGCCACAGAGCATAATTCAATGCAACTGCTGCAAAAATTGCAGAACTAGGAAAAAATATTCAGAACTTGGTTTGGAAGCTGGACACAGACACACTCCAAATGCCAAGAGTAATCTCTATTTTAATTTGAGTCTAAGCAAAATTTGACAAAAAACGGTGTACATGGTTTGTGGCATTCCCAAGCCATGTTCAAGGAATGTTAACTGTTTGAACTTGAAAGCTTCCAATTTTCTCTTTGGCCAAATCCTGATCCCAGACTAGGGTAAATCTATAATAACTCCATTGAACTAACTGGAGCATGAGTAGTATGAGAGATCAGAATTAGGCCCATTGTATGCAAGAGTTCAAAAGAGCCTGCCCTTGTTCCCAAAGAGCTCAATGGGAAACCCACATTCCAATGGGAATAGGATTAGACCCACAATTTTGGATCTGGTTATAGAGAAAAACAACTATTGCCGCACTGCATTTTAGTGTCTGGTAAAAAAAAATATAAAAATGTATTAAGTTTCTGTAGCGTAGAAGTCGATTCAAAGCCATTTTGAGGGCTGTCATATGGAAACACCATTTTAAAAAAAATCCTATTATTAAGGGTCTGTTCCTGCTCCCATTGAAAGCAATGGCAAAGTTTCAATTGACCTTAAGAGCAGACCTGAGTATGAACTCCTCCATCGTGCACATGACCCTGGTCCTAGAAGTGAATTGAGATGCCCACAGTTTCCTGTGTTTAACAATATTTAAGATCTCAGAAGAAATATGGACATTCCATATTGTCTGGATCACTTGCACAATACATTATACCTGAGAAAATTCAGGTGTCACTTTAGATTCTTTACTGGTTATTGTGTTAATATGAACTATAGCCCCCCCACATTAGTTTCTTATGCATTTGGTTGATTTCTTTGTACCAGAGATACCGGACCAGTTCCTCAGCTGATGTAGATCAGTTTCACTTCATTGACTCAAGCAGAGCTTCACCAATTTACACCAGCTGAAAATCTGGCCCAAAGGGGTTTGCTTCACGTCTATCTTGACACTTCAGTTTTGGGAAAGTTCCCATTTGGATCCCAGCTGTATAGCGGAAGCCCTCTCTCCACCATTGTGTTTAGGTATTCTTTGCTATTTCCTTTTCTCTTTAACCAGACTTAGTCTGGAACATAAATTAAGGAAGCAAGGTTCAAAACTGCATTAGCACCTTATGGGAATGGAAGCACCCTGTTGCATTCGGGCCAGTTGCCAGCGGGTTGCAGTAGAATTGGAAGAATACCACTTTCTTGAAATAGTTGTATTTTGTATAGAGAAACATTTCACAGGAATCAAGCCAACAGCTATTTTTGCCCTTTTTATTGTTGGCAAAAGGCATGGAGAGATTCACAGTAATTGCAACAGTGTTACCGCTAAAAAGAATAAGAAACAAAAGAAAGTTTATCACAGTAACAGCCCTGCTTCCTGTTCTTTACACAGCAGATGAGCTTACAAATTGGAACCCAATATGTCTGCCACCAAAAATAGTCATTGTATATATCAGGGACCAATCTGTGCAGTGAAATTTAATTCTAAAGAAAGGGCTGCTTAGTTTAAAAAATCCCAAGAAGATGAAAGCAGAGGTAAGCTTTTCAAACCAATAATATTCTGCATGCAGCAATTCATTCTTGGAATTAGGAAAAAAGCATACAGGAATCAAATGTGCTCTTGCAATATACTGTGTCAGCTGCTGGAAGTTAACACACACCTTTTACTTGATAGTGCAGATGCTTACTAGTAGATGTGAATGCATTGCTCAGCTGCAGCTGTGAAATGATGCATATGACGAAGAAGAAGAAATGTAGTAGTGTATATTTCTTTTTGCCAGGAAAATTTGCATCATTCCCTTAGGAAATGACAGTCCTACAGTCAGAAATTTTTCCCTTACATGCACGTTCATGGCTTTCTCTGATTTCAGTAACCACTTGGCCTGATCCAATGCACAGTGAATGTAGAGCCCATCTTCAGAGTCCTCACAATCTGTCATGTTAATAACTCATACAGGCCAAGTTATGTAAACAAACAAACAAAAACGCCACCCTGTTGGAGATCAGGAGCTTTTTCTACTTCTTTAGTCATGCTGTTTTTACACTCCAGAAACTTGCAAATGGATATCAGAGCTAAATATGTAGCTACTAAAGAATTGCTAGAACACAAACATTTTTATGACTGACCTGTAGTTCACCCATCTACTATGCTTAATGCATTTGAGTTGATATTTTCTTCTCAGTCACAAAGAAAACACACACACAAATACACACACGGCCTTTAATATAAACAAACCTATGATCTGTTTCGGCCTTCATTTACATACATAAGTAAAGTCAGAGTTACCTGGTGTAAAGGAGAAATAGTATTTGTCCAATTTTTAAACAATTAAGTCATGTGATGCATTATTAAGCTCCTGATTCATCAAGGTACATAACCACATTGATAGCCTCACTCAAGTCAAAAGTAGTTTGTATGTGCTTATGTCCCTTGCTGAATTGTAGCTTAACAATGCAAAGTACTAAAATAGCCCAGTTGCTTAGCTATTGTCTTTCTGCATACTTTCATGCAAGAAGTTTACTCAGTCACATATGAAGATGGGGGCCATAAGTACCTCAATAAATAAAAAAGACAAATACAAACTTGGCTTCATATCTAATCTTGATCTGTCACTCCCTAGGATGATAGGGGCTGGGATTGCAGCACTCTCTTTGTACATCAGAATTTGTCCCTGATATACAGCAGCTCATGTTAATGGACATAATCCACCACTGGACAGAAGGAGAGCATAAGATGCTGCAGCACTTATCTCTCATTTAAACCCTCTTTTGAGGCTACCGCTGATCTCAGTCCCTACATGTTAAAGTCTACCTATATTTTTTTCAAATCTGAATTTAAGTGTTCCTGTATATTTTCTGAATAGAAACCTGCTTGCCATCAAAAGTTTTAGATTAGTTTTGCCCCCTTCAAGTGAAATTCACCCATGTGCAATGAGCCAGCACAAGGCCCATAAATTACTTCAATTCAAAGATTAGTATGAGTTAAATGCTGCATGGGTCCTTATGCTGACATTCTAGAATGGGGAAGGAGGAGCACCAGCACTGAAGCCTAAGAGCCCTACAGTCAACTCTTGGGAGCAACGTGTACCTTCCTGCCCACCTTGCTAATAGTGCTCTTCTCCGTATCCCTGCTGCACTAGCAGTGCAATATGAAAGAGTTAAAATACCCTTCTATACTCACTCTCTCTCTCTGCTGCTCCTAAAACAAAAGAAAAATGAAGATCTCATTTGGGTGTCTTTGTTATTTGGAACAAGCCCATAGATCATCATCTCTAGCCTCCTGCAGGAAGCCCTATCAGCAGGGCTGCAGAGTGCTCCCATTTGGCACCTAAAATGGCTTAAGAAAGACAATCACTTTTTCACAAGTCAGCATCTAAATCTAGCCACTGACTGTTTAGAATGCACTATTGAGAATTAGTAGCATCCTTGGGAATGTCACCATTCTCAAATGTCTGGCAGATGAATATTTTTCAATTAATATTCACCTTTTTCAATTAATATTCACTTAATATTTCTGGACTCTGGCAAAATTATTTGATTCACCAATCCCTAGTGAAATGTCTTGCTGGGAAACACAGTGCACTGTAATACTGGCCTGTTAACACACACAGACCTATAGGAATTTCTCCGCACCATCAATGATGGTGCATTGCTATAAATGCAAGTACTGTACTATGTAAATGCTACCTGATCAGCCCAAAACAATCAAAATTCCAGAGTGTTTCAATTTACATCATCCTCAGGTAGGAAAAAGCAAAGCCCAACAGACATTACTTTCCCTGCTGGTTGACTGTTGAGCTAGTCTTTCTAGAACACACCAACCTAACAACTGATTATTTTTGCCTAATTGTTTCAGACATTTGTAGCAAGAGAAGTTGACACAGCTAACAGCCAACTTAAATAAATGCAACAATTTATACCTTATAATTAAAAGGCTTATCAAATAATCAAGCTTTCAAACATAATTTTACCTAGGAAATGAAGTACAAAGAGGGACAAAGTCCCAAAGGAACACAGAACAATTGCCTTATGCAAAGCACTAGCAACATATTCTGGTAGCTAGGGCCGCTTATTCTTATAATGTTGAGGAAACAGGATTTAAAAGTGGCATCCAGCACTTATGGAATAAGGAGAAAAATGGGATCAAATGACTTGGGGCTTGGAAAGCAGTTTTCCATGGAATACCTTCCCAAACTAACATTTCTTTACTCAGCTATAGCCAGCTAGGAAAAGTTTTTAGAGTGACATGTTGAGAGAGCTTTGTCAAGGTAATCTAGTAGGTACCAGATACATTGGTTTTTTTGGTACTGGTGAAACTGAATAAACCCTATGGAGGAGTATGACTGGAAAAAGCAAACCTTGTGTTATAAAACAAACATACATGTCAAAAATGAGTCCAAAGTTCAGCCAGATTCTTGACAGAACTCGATAGCAATGACCTGGCAGCCTGGCAGTTTATACTGTTGTGTTGGGTTAACGGACATTTTCTTTAATGCTGAGACGTTGAACTGGGAAGGTTTCTGACTTACTGGAATTCATCTGTGAAAAAGTGGCAGCCTAGTCATCTTAAATCTCATCCTGTCAAATTAAATTAAATAAATTAAATTAAATAAAATTAAATGTCCTCTGAGAAAATGTTACACCATAGAGGCCAATGGGGTATAAGCATATTCCTGTGCACTGAAGACAAAGCAAGATATTTTTGTTTCGTTATGCATTTACACTAAACAGCACTGGACCTAAAAAGCCTTTAAACCCACAAAGTCCATTTTAAAGTCCTTTAAAGTCTATTTGAATCTATACCATTCATAGTAAAACTAAGTCCATGTTACAAAGTTGCTGACTGATGAATCTGCTTTCATTGGTCCTTTCAAATATTGTCACGCTAAAGCAGTGTCCCACACAGAAGGCTATGGGATTGTAACTTTTTTCAAACTTTCTGCACTCGTACAGTTCATGAGGCGCTTCTTGATCCAGACTTTCAATATTCCTTTTAGGCATCTGCTTTGTGTTATTCAGATGCCAATTGTAGGTTATGTAGGTACTAGACATCCTGAAGGATTTCCTTTATAAATTAGAGTATATGCTAGGGATTTTGCAGTATTTGCTGAGATTGCTGAACAAAAACAAGCCTCAAACGCAGAGAGAATACAGATGTCTTATGAAATACACAAGTCAAGTTCTGGTTTTACTGAGGTCAATGAGCATTTTTCCATTCACTTCAGTGGGACTAAGATTTGGCCCCATGGATGCAATGTCAGGCATACTGTTTCTGATTTCAGGCTGAGTGGACAATCAGGGTAGGTCTACACAGCAGGTGGCTGGTGTCATTCCCAGCTCAGGTACATGTGCACACACTAGCTCTGTTCAAGCTAGCACTTAAAAATAGTAATGTAGGGTTTGAGCTAGCCACCCAAGTACATACCCAGGGGACTGGGCAAGATTGTACTCAACTGGCTATCCCATCGCCCTAGCCACCTTGCCCTAACCACACTGCTATTTTTTAGGCACTAACTTTGAAAGGGGGGGGCAGCCAGGTAGGGGGTCTGGTAGTAGCAATGTGGTTGGCGAGGAATCCACCTGCAACACACCGACTACTGTGGGGACATTGTCTGGTCCCTCCCTAGGCTGCTTCCTACCTTGACTCCTATAGCTGAGTCTAGGTGTCTTCAGTGTCTTGGGGTGCCCCGGGTACCTGAAAGCTCCCTGGTGCCCCTTTGGGTCCTGCTTGTGCCGCAGTGTCTCCTGCTCCCTGGGTGCTCCTCGGCTGGAACTGAGGAGCACCCTCCTTCCCTCCTCACCCCAATTGAGCTGTGCAGTTCCCTTTTATACTGCAGCAACAGTTGGAGCATGCCCAGCAGAATTGAGGGGTCAGGTCTTCTGCTGGTAAGAGTGTTGCCTTAAACCTTTTCTCTTCTGTGCCAGGCCAGTACACCCAGTCAGTTATCTATGTCCACTTTAAAACAAAACAAAACAAAACACACAACTACATTTGCCCATGCAGTGTTGGGGAATGCTATTGCATTTTAGCAAGCTGACCTTGTTTTTACATCAATATGCTAGGGTGTGGAAGATGACTTTTACTGCGAAGTCCAACATTCATTCTTTCCTGCCTCATGGTTTTCTTCCAACTAGGGATCGGTACAAGATTTTCTACCAAACGCAACCCTTTTTAACAGTTTGGCATTTTAAAACAATACAGAGCCAAGCAGAGCTCTGCGGCAGCCAGATTGATTGACACAATGGAGAATTTTCCCTTTGGAGACACACATGTAATTTCCTTTGTGTTATGCTAAGAAGGCCAACATTAGAGTTATTGCCTCAAATGTGACTAGAAAGGGCTTATGGAGCAGATTTAGGCCTTACAGCAATAACCGCCCACACTCAGGATGGGGAGAAGTACTATCCAAGTGGCAGCTGCAGGAGGCAGAGGGAGATGGGGAGAACAGTGGTTCCCATATTCCTTAAGTGAGTGCAGCGTATGTTTTTCTGGGAGGTTAGCCATCTTCACTCATCAGTGCAGAGAAAGGCCAAGTCATATTCTTTGGTCTTGTCTACAAACAGATTTTGCACAGATTTAGCTAAACCAGGGTGACACATTTTCATTTACCTTTGTATTCCTAACTGATGTAAGTTTAAAAAAATAAATGGTTGGAACTAAAGTGTCCACACAGCCTTTTGGCAACTTAAGTTAAACCAGTTCAACTCTTCACATAGGCAGGCCCTCAGTCTGAGAGACTAAAGGAAAACACAGAGCAGAAATAAAAGTCACACCTCTATGAGAAAACAGGGGAAATCTCTCCTCTCTGAAATGCTGGATCAGCTCTACTTCACAAAATGATGACCACCTCCCTGCACACAGGCAGACTGCTTAAAAATTTAAAGGTGTAGCACAGAGAGAAAAGAAAGGGCTTGATTCTTAGAAAGCTGCGTACAACCCAATAGGCACCAGAGATTCCAGTCTATTTTCTTCCTTTTTAACATTTGAAAATGCTTTCATACTGAAGGAGAATCTGTCCCTACACAACATCAATAACTGGAAGAGGGAATATTTTTTGGAATAGGTAAAATACAAAATAGCACCAAAGAGAATCATTCCAGTCAGATAAGGTTTGCACATGCCACCCTGCTAGCAAATTCAAACATGATTTGAATGGTAAGAGCAATTTATGGACAATGAGTAATAGCATGACATGGCTAATTAATGCCAGTTCAATCCAGGCTGTTTAGAGAATCATGCCACATTGTGCTAAGCAATACGATGGTTTTATATGGGCAATGGTGCCTGGGGGGACTCAGATAAAGTTTTAAAGCTTGAGCCGGACTACTATTATACCGAACTGGATTTGCCTCAGCTGCGAAGCAAGCAGGAGTGTTGTACAGTTATTTAATACATAAGTGTATGCACCTCTGTTATGCAAGTCCCTGCACTCTGGTTGTGGGTGGCAGGTTTGCATAGTTATAATATTGAGAGTAACCATATGGTGGAGTGTGTAAAACTGCAGTCTGATTAGCCCTTTCTAGTCACTTAGCATTCAGGTTGCCATAATGTAACAGAACTGTGAATGTATCTATTTCTTTACTCTCATTGGCTTCTCTATGTAGAATTTAAACAGTTTGCCAACAAAGATTCCAATTAAATATTTTATTCACTTCAGTGGAAATAGACAAATTCCCAAGTTTACAAAAAGAGAGGGGGAATATCACAAAGCAAGCAATAGGACTATGAAATTGGTGGAAGTGAAAGTGCTTTTAAAAACCCTTTCTCTTCTGTTTCCTATGTGTCTTGCTAACTCCCTTCTTGCAAGCCAACACCCTTATGTGCACAGTAGTTTCTCAGAAGTGTATACTTTTCCCTTTTTCTTCTTAAATGTAAACCATCTCATCTTTCCCAATTTGGTGTTGAAAGTAATATACTCAGTTATCCCCATATACTGCACAGTTATAAAAGCTCCCCACACCAGACACTCTCCTCGCATGCCCACCACACAGAGTCATAAAGACTCACGTCCCCACCGTCACATAGGGAATCAAAGGCTCTTCTCCATCACCACATGCCCCCACAGAAATTCCCTCCTCACTAACAGAATGCTAACAGCTAGAGCTGACTGGAAATTGGATCGTCCATTTTCCAGAAAATTCTGTAATTTAATATCTTTTTCTGACCCAAAACATCAAGAAAACAAAAAACTAAACTCCCATTCAATTATTTTTTGGGGGAGAGAACACATTGGGGTTGAATGAAATTGTTTTGATTTTATCTTTTATTTTACAATTTGTATAATATAAAATTTTAAATGAAATAAAAAATTGTTCTGAAAGGAAAATTGAAATACGCTGCTCTGAAAAGTTCAAAATGGAAGCTCCATTCAGATTTCCTCCCATACACAAAGTAAAATTTTATCAAAATAGGCTCATTTCTGTGAAATGTTTTGCTTTCAACAAATCAGCTTTTTCTGACAGAAAAACACTCCACTGAAAAATTTGGTCAGTACTACTAATGACCAGTTAGGAGACAAGAGAAGGAGGAAAAGTAATGAAGAAAATGAAACAGAAGAGAGATAAATGATAGGAAAGAGGTAGAGGAAGATCAAAAGCTTATGTTCATGTTATAAAATATGCAAATAAATAAAGTTTTCCTTTCAGCAGTTACCCTATTTGTATTTTTTTACTATTCTTTCAAGTTTCAATATGCAAGTATTTCATCCTAAGAGTAACAGCAGCAGCTTGAAAGTGTTTCTGTAAACATAGTAACAAGCATGGCTGGTGCTAATAATTTTTTGATATAGGTTTTACAATTTATTAACAATAAGCACCTTGACCTTAGTGTTTATTCAGTCCAACATACAATTATTAATTTGTAAATTATAAATATCCTCAAGTTCTCTTTTTAATGTAATCTTATATTTAGACAGTAGATATCATCTGAAAGGACTCCCAAACACTTTGCAAACTTAAGAAATTGATATAAAATACAAACTATAGATGAAGAGATAACATCAAATGCAATCATATTTTAGAAGTGAAATATAGCAACTAGTGCAATTCTATGCAGCTTCTTAGGACGCTAAGGCTCATGCTTTTTCAAAAACTGCACACTGGATTTGGGTCCATCAGTTTCTGCATTTGCAACTTGACACATCCTTAGCCTGCCTTTCAAGAAGCACTGGACACTTGTAATTGCAATTTAAGTCAATTGGAGCTGCAGGAAGTTAGCAAATTTAAAAATCAGAACCAAAGTGTCTCAAAAAGTTAGACACAAAAATTGAAGCCAAGAAAATCAATATCCACTTTGAAAACTTGATTTCACATGAAAAAAAATTATGAGTCTAGTATTTGAAGACTAAATCTTAATTTCAGACAAAGTAAACATATGAATGTAATACATTATTCCAAAGTTCAGGATTTATAGTGATATTAATTTATCTATATATATAAAAGTCAAATGGTGTATGTATGTATGTATGCATGTATGCGTGCGTGCGTGTATGTATGTGCACTTACTCCTTCCACACCATTTGAGCTAGAGACTTGAAATTTGGTACAGTTATACATCTTAGGTCCTAATCAGGGTGAGTCTAAAATTTTTCAAATCTCACCTCTGACACCCCCCAGGGGTGAAATTATTTAAAGGCCAATCACATCAGCTGGGCAGCTGCTGTTCTCTGTGACATGGTTATGATGTCATAATACCCCCTCCAACGGACCCTGCACTCACTCAGCTCTCTGCCCCCTCCCCACTTCCGACAGACCTGAGTTGGGTTTGGTTGGAGGGTAAGTGAGGTAGGGGTGTCGGGTTTGGTCGGGGGGTTAGGTGGGGGTGTCGGGTTTGTTCCGGGGGTGAGGTGGGGGTGTCGGGTTTGGTCGGGGGAGGGTGAGAAGGTGTTGGGGTTGGTGAGGGGTGAGGTGTGGGTGTTGGGGTTGGTCAGGGGGTGTTGGGTTTGGTGGGGGGGTAAGGTGGGGGTGTTGGGTTTGTTTGGGGGGGTGAGGAGGGGGGGTCGGGGTTGGTTGAGAGGTAAGTGAGGTGTGGGTGTCGGGTTTGTTTGTAGTGGTAGGTAGGGGTGGCGGGTTTGGTTCGGGGCAAAAGTGAGGTGGGTGTGTCAGGTTTGGTCTACGGGGGGGAGGTGTGGGTGTTGGTCAGGGGGTGTTGGTAGGGGGTGACGTGGGGGTGTTGGGTTTGGATGGGGGGGTGAAAATGTGAGTCGGGGTTGGTCGAGGGGTAAGTGAGGTGGGGGTGTCGGGTTTGGTTGGGGGGGTGAGATGGGGGTGTCAGGTTTTCTCTCTGCCCCCTCCCCCTCCAACGGACCCCGCACTCGCTCAGCTCTCTGCCCCCTCCCCACCTCCGATGGACCCGAGCAACGCCGGGTATTTTTGCTAGTATTACATAAAAATAGAGCTCTTACATCAAGAGACTTCAGTAGCACCCACAATGTGTCAGGTATTAAAAAAGATATTAAGATCTTTTAGTAAAAAGTTAGCATTTTATGCTTTTATTTTGTTCCAGTCAGTTTTAGCACATACGTAGTTATATATTCAACTTTATCACTATACCTTCATCATCTCAACGTAAAACTGGTGGTTCTTTATTGTCATTCCAATTAATCCTTATTACAGGGCTCTGCAGCAATTCTCTTCTGCAACATCCAAGATGGCCAGTAATTTATGTCACTTCAGATACTTCGGTTTGTCTCCATAATGAGGATTTTAAGTACATTACCTGACATTTACATTCCTAATGAGAACCATATACTTCTGGCATGTCCATAATAGCTAGTAAGAATGTTTGATTTGTCACACTGAAAAAAAAATCAGACTTTATTTTTACACTTTGACTAAGTATAATAGTACACCGTGGATAAAAACTATTGCCTATCATAGGATTATAAAGCACCTTATAATTATTATAATCAATTAAGCTTTAAAACGTGTTGTTAGATAAGTTCTACTACAGTGACCTGTGTAAGTGAAAGGAGGTGGTGTGGTTTTTGGGTAGTGCCTTTTAAATGTAGACGAGTGTCCATGCTAGCTTCAGAGACGAGGGTGTTAGATTGTTAGAGGAAGAAATGCCCTGTCTAGTCTTCTGATTTTTCATTTGTTATTTTCCCCTTAATGTGAAATAAGTGATTGACTCACAGCATATGATTGTAGGAAAAGGTTAAAATATAGGAAAATGTCTTACTGAAGCTGGGTAACTAGCTCTGAGCTGCTTTAAGTTTTTATCTTGTGTTATGCATTCTTGGAGGCGCCACTGGGCCTCACTCATCCTTGTCCCTGTATATTTCATAAGTTTGTTTTACCCCATATGTACCATTTCAAGGCAAGAACTTTATGTTTAGATGTCCTGTTCTTTCCAGACAAATAAGTAAATAGATAGAGAACAACATCATGTTTTTCACCTGTTAATTTGCATGAGGCCCTTCTTGCCTCCTCCTCCATGTAAAGAACCATATAAAAAGTCTTGTAATGATGTATGAGGGGAAGCCATAATTTGAGAGCTATCTCTGTGGCTTCACTTCGCTAGCGAATAAACTTTTGTATTCAAGCTTTCTCCAAGGCCTGCCTGTTCTTTGAAGGTAAATTGGGACACCTCCAAAGGGAACGAGCCATTTGTGCAACATGATTACCTATCATATGGGAGAAATATAGTTACCAATTTTATAGACGGATAAACTAAGGCACAGGGCCAGATTCTCCACTGCTGTGTGTCCTGTAATAATCATTTAAACTAGCATAAGTGGAGAATTCTAATTAATGTACTACCCCCACTTTACACAGAAGTCAATGGCATTTTGGGCTGTATAAGTAGGGGCATTGCCAGCAGATTGAGGGACGTGATTGTTCCCCTCTATTCGACATTGGTGAGGCCTCATCTGGAGTACTGTGTCCAGTTTTAGGGCCCACACTACAAGAAGGATGTGGAAAAATTGGAAAGAGTCCAGACAAGGGCAACAAAAATGATTAGGGGCCTGGAGCGCATGACTTATGAGGAGAGGCTGAGAGAGCTGGGATTGTTTAGTCTACAGAAGAGAAGACTGAGGGGAGATTTGATAGCTGCTTTCAACTACCTGAAAGGGGGTTCTAAAGAGGATGGATCTAGACTGTTTTCAGTGGTCCCAAATGACAGAACAAGGAGTAATGGTCTTAAGTTGCAGTTGGGAAGGTTTAGATTGGACATTAGGAAAAACTTTTTCACTAGGAGGGTGGTGAAGCATTGGAAGGGGTTACCTTGGGAGATGGTAGAATCACCTTCCTTAGAGGTTTTTAAGGTCAGGCTTGACAAAGCCCTTGATAGGATGATTTAGTTGGGGATTGGTCCTGCTTTAAGCAGGGGGTTGGACTAGATGACCTCCAGAGGTCCATTCCAACCCTAATATTCTATGATTCTATGATTAAACACTAGGCAATGGAGAATCAGGTTTGCATAGTTACATTGATTTCTCCTTTGTCACACATTGAGCACGTAGCAGAGACAAATACAACTGAGGAGTCTTGAGTCAATCTCCCGCCCTAACTTTCCTCTAGCCATATTCCAATGCTATGAAAAACCGTTTACTTAATGTTCAGTTGGATTTTCATTTAAAATTCCTGATTCTTCTCTCACCAATTTTACACATGCATAACTTTTACACAAGCATAAACTATGTTTAATGAATAACATAATCATTAAAATGCAGTCACTCCATATTCTGCCTCATGTATGTGAGATCAAAATCAGACCCAAAGATTCTGAGAGTCAAAATTTTAAGTAGGGTAGATGGTACTCCACTGGCAGGGAAGAGAAGAAACAGCTTTTTTAGTATTAGCAAAAAGGCAGGATTTAAGACATTGACAAAATAAGAGAAATACAAACTATGAATTAACATATATTTGTATTAATTGAAAACTAGGTTGGTGGAACCTCATTTTCTCCCAACATAGCCTAGTGCAGGTGACCTGATGTTAGACAGCAGAAGGAGCCAAAACCAATGTGATGCTGAAACCATAAGTCTTTATCCAGCCCCAAGTTGCCTGTAAGAGAATTTTAGTGTCTCCAAAGAAAATGAACCCAAAGGTGTTGTTTCATGATATTGGGTATAATGATATTGGAAAGCTTGGTGCTGGAATGGTTATTCTGGGAATTTGTTTTAGGATGAACTATGTGGACTTAGTGCTAAAAACATAGGAGACCATGCCCAATCCACACATTCATTAGTGACAACATTGATATTAGGCTTAATGTGGTTCTGATGGCATTATGTGAACCTAATATAACTTTTCTCTGTGTTGAAACATTAGTGATTAAGGATGCCGTCTAAAGCCCATTCAACCCAATGGAAGTCTCTCCCTTGACTATAAGAGACTCTGGATCAGGCCCCCAAATTAAAAAGATATATTGGTGCTGGTTATGTTAACAGTTTGGAGTTGTGTCTGTATACAAGTACTCCCCTAAGCACAGGGTCTAGTTAGAGACTATTTTCTGATAGACAAATAGAAGAGAGAGAGAAAAAAAAACCTTAGCAAAATAGTCACCATCTGTCATAAACATAAAGGGAAGGGTAACATATTTATGTATCCAGAAGTGACAAAGAGTCCCGTGGCCACTTAAAGACTAACTAAAGTATTGAAGCATAAGCTTTCGTGGGCTAATACCCACTTCGTCGGATGCAAGCAGTGGAAGTGTCCAGGGGCAGGTATAAATAAGGAGGCAAGAACCAGGTTAGAGATAACAAGGTTAGTCCAATCAGGCTGAACTAGCTTGTTATCTCTAATCAGGGAGGATGAGGTATTCCTCTAGCAGCTGAACTGGAGGTGTGAACATCGAGAGAAGAGAAACGGCTTTTGTAATTAGCAAGCCACTCATAGTCCCTGTTCAATCCTTGATTGATGGTATCAAATTTGCAAATGAATTGCAGCTCTGCAGTTTCTCTTTGCAGTCTGGTCTTGAAGTATTTTGCTGCAGGATAGTGCCCTTTAAATCTGTAATCATGTGTCCAGGGAGGTTGAAGTGTTCTCCTACAGGTTTTTGTATATTGCCATTCCTGATATCTGATTTGTGGCCATTTATCCTTTTTCGTACCATTAATCCAACTTCTTTCCCAACTCTCCCACTCTCGAACAGACCAGACTTAACCCTACTTATACCCGCTACACAGTTCTGGAGAATGACACAAGTTTGGGCAAGAGGATGCTTGAAAGATGGCATTCCTATTGTGGTGAAACTAAGATTGTTGTGCATTGTCTATATCAGTGGTCTTCAAAGTGGGGTGCATGCACTCCTGGGGGTGCGCGAGAGCACCCACGGGGGTGCACGAGACCCCGGCACCACTGCCGATGCCGATCGGGAGACTGCCAAACTGGCAAGTGGTCTATTTTTATCCTGCTGAAAGCGAAATCTTTCTATTCGGTGGCATTTCGGCAGACATACCCCGGGGGCCGCGAGAGGAGGTGGGACAGCAAAAAGGGGCTGAGAAAGAAAAACTTTGAAGAATGCTGATCTATATAACATCATGGTTGTGCTAGTGGTCCATAGTGTCTCTGGATGGAGGAGTAAAGGGTGTATTCTGTGTTAGATGGCTTAAACTTTCCACAACCTTGCTATTGAGGTTGTATCAGTTATGTTGCGTAGAACACCCTTAAAAAAAAACACTAGTTTTGTTTGTGAATTTTCCAGCTGCTTTCTTCTAGAAAGAAACTCCAGCACAGCAGTGGCTCTTTTCACAAAGAGCAGAACCTTAGTCACAGGGTTCGACTCCTGATCCGTCTGGGCACTTTCACAAGGATCCTGTTTGTGAAAGGATTTCACCACCACTAGTGAATTAAAACAATGACATTGCTAGATGATGAATTAAACACTTCTCTCTTTTTTCCAAGACTTTCTTCAGAACCGTGATGTCTAGAAACAGAATTTAAAAGTGATATTTGACTATTCAATGACCTCGTTTGATGAATATCACAGTGAGACATTAGCTATGAATAATAAGTTTATTATGGAGGCTATCCTTTAGGTGATGCTAAAATCTGTAAGTGAGTCAATTTGAAATCAGAAGGGATATCAATGAGAGAGAGGCCTGGAAAAAACCCTAAAGATCTTATTTTTAATTAATTAAAACTCAAATTAACTAACAGATTTATCTACAGAGCCTTTACAAATGTCAGCACTCTTTCCCCATTTATGCTAATTCCCATTTACACCACTCCAGCAGTGTAAAAGGACTTGAAATTGGGTGTAATACTAAGAATAGTCCCTCTCTCTATTCAAAGATTGAACTGTACATTTGGGGAAGAAGAGATGCTGTATTCTTCATACAAAACAAAAAGAGTGAAATCCCATTTAAAGTGGAAAAACTGAACCCAAGATAACTCAGAACGTTAGGCAGCACAAATATATCTCAAATGAACAAACATCTTGGGATGAATTAATCATGCACAGAAGGAAGACACCCCATTTCTCCCTAGGAAACACCTTCCTGGGAGGGGTGAATCACTTTCAATTCTCAATTAAATCAATGGGCACTGAAGGAACTCTACGTCTTTGAGGAGGTGCCACATATCATGCTAGGGATTAGACCCTACAGTGGTATCTTCTCCCACTTCTGTAATGCACTCATTTTGACAGTGCAAGTACCCTTCCACTTACCAACCTGTGTAGCTTTTTTCACCTCACCTAAATGTTTGGTTATTTAGTTCTTTTTTTCTATTATATATTATTTCATCGTATAAGTCTTCGGTGTCTCTCTAAGTCCTTGTCTACATGAGAAAAGTTTTTTGACACTTCCCGCCCTGCTATAGCAGATAATAACTAAGCTAAAAGAGTGCCTCCACTTTCCTGCACCTAAAGCAGCTTAAAAGTTCTTATGACTCACACTGTCCACCCAGTACTGTGTGTTTTCAAAATAACCCACACACAGCATTCAGAGCTGCTCCCCCAGGATGCATTCTTCTACTGCTGGTCTCAATGCATTCTGAGTTGTTTATCATGGTGGATTATGGGATACCTTCCAAAGCCTATTGGAATTCTGGGTCGTGGGGGTTCAAACTTCTTTGATTCCTTCTACATTATCTAGTCACTAGTTTGGTGTTCCCTGATCAGTGTCAGATTCCAACTTAATTTCAAACAAAAACTTTCAAACTACCATTTGGTACAATGCAGGAAGCACTACTAACCACTATGGCCCTAACCATCATTAATACAGGGTGCTGTATATGTACTAGCAATCACAAAGGCAGGTATGGGTTGACAGATTTAGGCTGACAAGTAGGATTCAGAAAGTCACTTTTCACTTCCCTTCACATTTGTACAGCCTGTGATGGGGTTCAATTCACCACTTGGCACCTCCTGCTGGCTGTACTGGGGATTAGCTCTGTATGCCAGTGAACCCTCCTCTGGTTGCATCTTGCCACCCATCACTTCTGCTGCAGTGACCCACGTCATTCCAGGGACTTCAGTGTTCTCTTCATGACACAGCCCTTCACCATGCCATGCTCTGTGCGCCCCACTTCCGGGAGACATTATCACAGTCCCTCAGTATAGCCACTTCCTCAGTGGTGTGTGGGGTGGGGGAGAAACCCAGGCCCGCCCACTACTCTAGGTCCTGGCCCAGGGATCCTGAAAATAGCTGCCACTGACTGCATCCCCTCAGACTTCTCTATAGATGTAATTGGGGCACTTCCCTGTGACCCCAGCACCCTCTTTACCGTAGTCTCAGGATCTCAGACTGCAACATTGCTATGTCCAGGATGCTTGCTGCCTTCTGACTGCAAGGCAGCCAGTCCTCCTCCCTCTTCAAGCTCCGAGGAGTGACTCAAGTTGCTTAGTTCTTACATGGGCCTGCCCGGCCCAGATTGGCTGCTCCTATAAACCCGTCTGTGAACGTCTGCTTTCTGCAGCTCTATTAACTCTTGGGATCCCAGTGTGGGACAGGCGCCCCATCACACAGTCCTTTGGGTGTTTACCATACATACACCATACAAGAATATTAACAATCAGTGTGTTATTGTTTTCCAATGGTACCTTTACACTATGCCTATTAGATACAAATTATAACAATTGAATTGCAGTACACTGAACTGGTCAGGCCAGCTGAAACTCACTATTTGATACCAATGAGCCCCGTGGCTTCTGGCACTGGGATGCTCTTAGGGTCCTACCTACCTGTTATTTGTCCCTGCTACCAGACCTTGGAGTTCACCTACAGAAAGAGGTACTTCTCCATTGTCATATAAGGCCTGGTTCATCACCATGGCAGATTCATGGTGAGATGGTCTGGAAAGGTCCATGATACCACAATCTGTGGAAACGCCTCCCTGTTTTATGCAATTGGAGTTGGACATTTTTGTAATTCTGCAGCAGCTCCTTGCTTTGATGAGGAATTAAAAACATGTTCTGAGAGTACCCCCGCTCTTCCTGCAATGCTCTTCAAGCAGCTTGTGGACTTTGGTATTCTGATTACTGGACCAACGAGACTAAACTGGCTCCTCTTCCCAAAGGACAAGAGATTTTAATTAAAACCAAGTATTATATAAAGGTGGCTTATAGAAAGTTTATAAAAAAAAAACCTACCTATGGTAATTTCTGTGGTAGGGAATTTCAGGTATTCTGTTTCCCATTCCTCAAGTCCTGGTGAGACTATCTGTCTCTTTTCTTCAAAGTCTGTGTAAGAATATTTGGCTAGGTATATGATAAGGGGCTACATTTTTTTCAGCTTTGGTAAATCTTGACATTTTTGACCAGATTTAAATTTGACCCTTGATTTTCAAACATTTACCTTTTCTATCTTTTTGCTTTATGTAACTTGTGCTTTTCTTTCCCCGTCAGTTGGTCTCTCTCTCTCTCTCTCTCCCCCTGAGAAGTAGCAAAACCTTGGAGTTTGCAGAATTTGTATTTGTAAGCATGAGCTTTCTGCCAAGACTCACGATACATTTCACCCAAACTAGTAATTACTAAGTGTTTTTTGACAGTGCTTACTGCTCAGCAGCTGATCCGTGTGCATGGCTGAAGTACGTATGTGAGCACCATGTCTGAGCTAAATATAGCTGCCATTATCCGGTAAGTGCTGACTTCTCATCTCACACTAAACATGGGTCTGAATCTGAGCTGCTCTGATAACTTATGTGCACAGTCAGCTAGGTCTCATTGATTTTTGGTTTCTGGGCTGATACACTGCAGCTTTCCTATAAACATCCCAATATGATTGATTCAGGCAACATTTTTCACCATATCTCTAAGTGCTAATTCAATTTGATGGGCACGGCAGGGAATGGAATGTACCACAGGGAATTTTCTTTCAACAACATACAAAGTGCAGCCTTTTCATCCAATCATATTACTGTTGAAGATCTAATGGGTCTTTATATAAACCCTCTCTTGGTTGCCTTTCTGTATGACAGCATGCTAGAGCAACATTATACTTGTCCTGTTGCTTCTTTTGAAGTTTCCTGAAAAGTCAGGGAAACAACATCAACAGATTTTGACTTTGGCTTTTTGCACAACAATACAGCCCAAGTGATGAGTTACCAAGGCAAATGCTCTTTCCTCAAGGACAACACAGAAGTGATGTGCTGAAGAGAGTCTGAGGGAACTGTTCCCAGGAACTCTTGTTAAAATTAATTTAACTACAGTTTATTTGTTAAAGACAGACAGAGTGCCTGGCAGTGTACAAGATTGCCAAGAGTTTGCTGTGCTTTTTAAGACAGCACATACAGGCAGAGCACGTGAGGGAAGGAGTAACTCAGAGGTTCTATTTTGTTATACAAGGACCCATTTGTTGGGAGGAATTAGAAGAAATGAGACTTTAGAAGGCACTTGAACATGGAGGGAACAGTGAACCAAAGGTTGGGTTGATTTACTACTGACTGATTTAACTTCTTCTCTGGATATTACTAAATTATCCCTCTGAGAGAACTTGTGCCTGAAATTCATAAAAATATTTCTGAAGAGCAAACCATTTTTCCTACCCTAAGAAAGGAGCCCGACTGCAGCAAGTGTCTGGTATTTAACAACAAAAATAAGAAAAGCAAAAAAAAAAAAAAAAAAAAGAACAAAAAAGCCAAGGATATGATACTCACCTTCCTAATTTCCTTAAAGTTACATATGCTGATCACAAACTTGCTGAATATTGTATAGCCTTTCAACCTGTTTTTTTAAACTTTTCATTGACAAAATATAAACATTTCCAACCAAAGTGCAGCAAAATAAGCTGGTTTGCCAAGCACTCTGGCCTTCATGAATGTTCTGCTTTAGGTGGAAGTGCTTCTGTTTAAATGGTTGAGAAGTCATCCTGACCAGGGACTTCTGAACAACAAGGAAGGAAAAAACCCAGATAATTCTTCCTGGTACATTCTGAGCCCTGTACATGAAAAGGGAATACATTGATATTTTAGCAAGTGTTGTAATGCAGACACAATCAATAGAACAGTTACATACCTCACCACAAATCATCATGGCTTTGATTTAAGGAGCTTCTAGTAATCAGGGACTTGAGCTATTTTGGATGTTAATTACATGATAAAAATGTGTGCCAATATATTTTTTCAGTTAAGAGTTTATGTTTTTCCAACCTTGCCTAACTCAATTACAGCTTTTTCTCATGCCTTTAAAGTAGTTCACCAGCCAAGAAAGGACATGGAAAAAAATCAGTGAAGAATGTTTTGGGAAATTATGAGCTAGTGACTATAGTGTGTTTGTAAATAAGTTGTTTTCAGTCTAAAAGATATACTCTATTATAAACCAAATTCATAACCAGTGTATGTACACTTTGTGCAATTCTGCTGAAGATCACATGGTTATTTGTCAAAGATGACTCAGTCACTCCCTATAATCACTGCGGTTTGAATTTCATCTAGGCTGTTTCAGACTCTAACATTTCAAAATTATTTTAGTGTTGTAAAAGGACATGTGCCATCCCTGCACACGCCCTTGCAGCCCTGTATAGCAGGTAGGTGTGCCCCTGCCTTACTTTCCCCAACTGGACATCCATAAGATCACTTTAACAGATCAGGGCAAAGAGAAGCCAAAATTGAAGAAGCATGTCCCTTCTAATAAGATCTCAAGGAACAAGCAATTACAACACACAGTTGGTAAGGCCCTCACCCATGGACCCTGGTTCAGAGCTCCCAAATGTGAAGTCCCTAAACCAAGTCTTTGAAGCTGGTCAGACTAGTCTTCTGGAGCAGGAAAGAGAGAGACCTATCTCTTGCAGCTTGGATGCCTTCTAGTCCCCTCTCCTAGGCCTCTGTGGTTTTACAGGCTTTCCCGGGCTTTTCATTTTTCCATACCTGCTCCCTCCTGAGCTCTCCTAATCCTTAGTGACAGCCTAGCTGTATAAACATCACCTACCCCCTTTCATCTGCACCTGGATAATGCATAGGGCAGGCTGGCCCCCAGCCCTCTGACCCTTAAAGGGGCAGACCACCGTGTCACAAACGTGTTTTCAATTGATATTGAAAATTGTAGGTTAACAAGAGAGAGAATGCATCATAAAGGGGAGAATTAGAAACTAGGACTTGGGAGTTTCATTCACGGCTTAAAGCCAAGCCACTGTGTGACAATGGACAAGTCACTTAGGCCCCAACTGAGCAAAGCACTTAAGCAGATGCTGAATTTTGAGCACTTTTGACTGATTTGCTGAATTATGGCCCATTGCTGGAAGTGACCATATTTGCCATTTACTGTGCTAGCCAAATGCTCTGAGCAGAGTTGTAATTTTAATCCTTATTTCAAAAACATTTGGAAATTAGATAGTATATCATTTCCCACCACACAAAGGTAGTCTGAGGGTTGTTTGAGTTAAGGCTCCAACTGCAAAGAATCCTTATTAGTCTGAAGGTTAGTTTGAATCTTTCAACAAGTTTGATTCACCCATTTTGGAGCTTCTTGGTATTCCATTTCTGCTAACCAGCACCAAGGCTCACGGACAGTTAATTCTCAATGTTAATGTTCATCTACTCCTGGAAAATGAATTCTGAATCTTGATGGTAAGGGTTAACTCATCTGATTAGGGAAAAGAAACCAGTAACATGACCAATAATTAAGCAACACAGCTGTAACAACAAGACAACTGGAATTCATGTAAAACTTCTTTAAGTAATTTTTAAAAATGGAGAAATAAAAAGGACTGATACATTGAAGGCTCAACTTAATTAATTCTGAGCCCATTTTAACAGTCAGTACAGAGCTACATTGCTCCACAAGCACTTGTTGCTCTAGGTAGATGTAGGGCATAGGGTGACCAGATGTCCCCATTTTATAAGAACAGTCCCCATATTTGGGGCATTTTCTTCTATAGGCGCCTATTCTCCCCCCCCCTCCCCCACCCTCTGTCCTGATTTTTCACACTTGCTGTCTTCTGGTCACCCTAGTAGGGCAGGAAGCATCTGCCTCTAGTAATAGATGACTACTTCTGCTGTTTTGGTTCCGTTACACAAATCAGTGGGAACAGAGTCAAGGCTACACTCATTTACATGTCAGTGTTCCTGTGAGGGAGAGTAAGAGCCCCACAGAGGCTGCTCTCCCTGCATGCTGTGACCTGCAATTCAGGTGGCCCACCCACGGAAGAGAGAGAGAGTGTCTTGCTTCCCAGCATAGACAAGTATGGTAGCCCATTATCTAGTCTTAAATATTTTAATTATGAATTACTTGCTCTGCTCAAATCATTGCCATCGGTGAAGGACCTTGTTCAGAATCCAAATCTAAACTTCAAAGTTAGGAGTGGCAGCTGGATCTGTTTTGACTCAGACGAATCTCTAGCTATTTAAATTCAGATGAAATCTTAAGATATTCATTCGAACTGTATATTTTTCTAGCACAGTTTCTAATTAGAAACTGTCCCCAGTAATGGTAAGAGTCTAAGCTGAAATGTGGTTAAAGGGGAGGATCAAGATTTATTGTGCCTCTAGGAGGAAAAAAAAAAAGAAATTCTAAGAACAACCTCAATGTAACAACTGGAATTTTCAATCTAGCCAGAAGCAAAGTAGCCAGCATCATTACAATTAGTATTTATTTTTGAAGTGTAGTTGAGCACGGTTTGCCACTGTCACAATATTCCAGGTTCAAGAAATAATACAGGGTAAAGCAGGTAAAGTGTGTGTCAGGGGAAGTTTTATTATGAACCCCATAAAGTCTCAGTCTGTATAGTTTTGTATAGAGTATATAAATACTGCTAAACTGTACACCTGGGCATGCTCAGTTGCATTGCTTTGGTACAAGTTATACACATTGCTTCCCCCTGGTAGTTGCATCTATTTTCCTCCCCCAGTCCTAACAGAGTTCCTGAAAAAGTAAGGAGGAAACTCATAAACATTTAAATTGATACATATTAGAGCTTATTCTAGGAGAATACAATCAATCAAGGTCTGACATGTCACAACTAAATCTGCTTTGGCAAATTGTGCTCCCCTTTGTGATCATCATGAATAGTTTAGTGTGCAGGTTTAGTGGAAGAGAATTCTTCTTCTCTATTTAAGTGGAGGTTCCTAAACAGTATCTGACCCATCTGCATGCCCAGTGGTATCTACTAATTGTCAATTAGTACCAGCCATTACAGATGAAAAAGACTGCTATGTGTGGGAGGATGGATGGCCTTGTGGCTAAGACACAGGGCTCAGGTTCCTAGATTAGATTCCCAGCTTCTCTTGGGGGATCCTGAGCAAATCATGTAAACTTCCTGTGCCTCGGCTCCCCAGCTGTACAATGGGAATAATTAGTCCCTTTCTCCCACATGTTGCCTGCCTTGTCTTAGACTGTGTCTGGGCAGGCATCGTCTCTTGCTAGGCATGCATACTGTGTCTAGCACAAGAGGGCATCTATGTGCACAATAAGACGAGTAACATAGTGAGGTCATTCTGAGTGACAGCAAATAGAAAACCTCTTAATTTTCAGAAACTGTGTCACAGCATGGACCAAGAAAACCTGTTAGTATGAGGTCTTATTTTTGTAAGGTCACTTTTTGTAGTATAAAAATAGCCCCATTGCATTCCTCCCTGTGGACCCAAGTATAAAGCTTGAAAAATACCTATACACATTGGCTCAATATCATAAGCTACCACAAATTCTCAAATATCCCTTTGCTCTCATCCTGTTAGGCAAAAGTGGGCAGTTCATACCCTTACCTTTTTTTTTTTTTTTTTTTTTACAAAACTATGATAAATGTTGTACAAAGTATACTTTGTGAGGTATCATTTGAACATTATTGTCCTGGTAAAATATGTGTGGCAACGTTGTATGTGAAGATAAGACCTATTCCAAGTCTAGGGAAGCAGCTTCAAACCAGTTCCCCAGAAACAAAGGCTTGCAGCATCTCATCCAGGTGTCAGCATAATCAAATATACTATCACCTGATTAAACAGTCCTTCTTTGACAGGAAGATGGGTCTGAGTGGGAAATTTACATCTTGGGAAACAGACTTCCTGTCTCTGAATCTCAACTGGAGAGGATTCTCAAAAAAGAGAACTGCTATAAGAAAGGATAACAGAGAGACTCTTACCTCCCTCTCCCTATGCCCACAACAACCACGATGCTTGAAAGACAAGGAAGGGAGTATTGAACTGGGGGGAATGAGTCCTGGCTGGAAAGCATCCAGCTAGTAAGACTGCTAAAGAACATGTGGTGAGAGAGACATTTTGCTTTGAATTCACTGAGCCTGTTCAGTTAGAGATTAGTTCAATTTTACCTTTTATTTTCTTATAACAAAATTCTGACTTTTATGCCTCATTACTTGTACCCACTTAGAGTCTTTCTCTGTGGTTAATACACTTGTTTACTGTTTTATCTAAGACAGTGTGTTTGGACTGAAGTGTTTGGGAACCTCCATTTGAAATAACAGGGTCTGTGCATAACATTTTCTATTAATGAAATAACAGACTTTCTATGGGTTTGTATTGTCCTATAAAGTTCTAGGGAGTACAAGATGCACATTTCTTCGGACAAGTCTGGGACTGGAAATTTTCTGTTGTCTCTCTGCAATATAATTCAGGAGTGGCTAGCTAAGAGCACTCACATAACTCAGCTCAGAGTGATTTACATGCTAGAGACTGTGTGTCAGCAGGCCAGGAGTGGTTGCACTCACAGTGAAGCAGTATAAAAGGGCCCAGGTTTGGAGAACTGAGGAGACACAACTGTCCAACAGTCCAGATTGCATCCAGGGTAATGACACACAAAAATCAGAGATTATCTGGATTATACTGTGGCATTAACTATCAACAGATAACAACTAGGTAGAGGGCCAGTAGGGCCTTATTTCATGGAAAGTAGGGATTTACTTGGGCAGTGTAACTACACGTCCCTATTACTGTTTCCCTTGTCCATACACCCAGAGGCCTACTGATTGTTTTACCTCACTTGTGGCAAAGTCTTCGGGCATAGGAACTCTCTTTTACTGTGGCTTGCACAGCAGGAATGTAATGCAGAGCCTCTAAGCACCAGAATGAACAGAAACAATGAATTTTGGCTCTGGAGAAAATGGGGGAAGCTAGTTTACAGAGTTGAGGACCTATGCTGAGAATGATGCACTTTGTGCACCCAGATGTTCAAATCTAGGGCACGTTAACTCTAATGATTTTAGCAAGGAAGGAAAGGCCATTTGAGGGAAATATAGTCAAACTATATAAAGGCTTTCAAGAGCAATAACAAGTCTTTTAATTGCACTTAGAAGTTAATAGGAAGTCTTTAGAGCAATAGTCAAATGTATTTCCTGCACAAAACAAAGCAAACAAACTGGCATATCTAGGCACTAGCAGTCATTTTAGAGTGGTCAAGGGTAACTAAATGCAGAATGTTGTGTGGATACCTCATCTGGAGATGCTTAAGGCAGGGTTAACAAAAATAAGGTCCACATGCACTGGTTTAGCCAAATATGAAGGCAGAGATGGCACAGGGCACAAAATTACTAAGGTAGGTTTGAAAATCTCAGCCAAAATCCATTCTAAACACTTCCATTCTCAAGAGTTGCTTTTCTTTATTCCAAATCAGGGTAAGTATGGTGATAAAACTAAGACTGCTTACTACCAGAGAGCGCTTTATTTTGTTGCCACATTTGTAATGCTATACAGACGATGTTAAACTGAAAAATACAAACATTTTGACAAATAGTTCCTGATGCAATGAGACTTCCAAGCCTGATTCACCAACCTTTTTTAAACACTTCTGAGAATTCCTTACTCCATCTGAGTTTTCAGCTCAAGCTTTTAAGGTTCAGAATGACAGCCAAGACAATCTCTGTGTTCTAATAAATCCAGTAATACTTTCAGTGAAACATCTATAATATGGATCGAATTTAGAGTTAATATAAAGTTCATACTTTACATAATCGATTTTTAAAACATACCTATTAAGGATGGCCTTTTATGAGGTAGGCATCTTATACAATTAGCCAAAATATTATATAAATACTTCTGAGTCATTTGAAAGCCACAGTTAGATCTTATTCCGCACTTGGAATTCTTACTGATATCCACACAAGTGTGACACACATGGGAAGGGAAAATACAGATTTCAATATGTCAATAATCCATTATACTTTATTCTTATCATAATTAAAAAGTACATATTGGAGTCATTTACATTTTAAAACTCTTACTGCAGATGCTATCTGAAAGAAATCATGTTGAAATAAATCTGATGTTAAATTCTCTGTAGGAACTCTTACAGATCTTTGTTTATTTTCAATAAGAAACTAGCTGTTAAGGGACTAAGGTTTAATAAAACAGTATGTTCTGCCATAGTTACGAGAATATGTATAATATGCTCCTGTTGGACTCATCTTTGATGGGTCTTCTGATATTTTGCTAATTACAGTGAACAAGCATAATTTCCTGTAGAACAGATGCAGTCATCTGGCAGATGTACATTAAATGTTACAGCTACCATATCTTTTACATGGAAAGAAATGTATTAGCAACACTGACCCGACCTAGGGCCCAAGCCTGCAAGCATGGATACAGAATTGACTCCATAATGTCCCAGGTTCCTGGGATGATTATTGTGTGCTTTATCCTCAACTGTCCTATTAAAAATCCATAAACATTCCTAGAAGAGTCAGATAATGTCTGAAGTTTTCCTTTAATTGCTATCATAAAGCAAGCAGCTAAATGTATAAAGAACAGGCCACCATGAAAATGGCCTCTCTGGTGTCTTAAAAGTACAACCACCTCCTCTGGAAATACTTGCAGGGTCACAGCATCAGCTGCATTTTACCCGGCTTTTCTTTTTCCTTTTAATTCTGTTGGAAAGAGCAGATAGTGCCTGCACTACACATCATGGGACCATAAGCATTAAAATTGACTAGTTCTAGAGGTTTTTTTGTTAGTATGTAATCTATACAAGAGTCAGGGGAACAGGAAAATGCATACACAGAAATCTTGTAGCACTATACTTACAAATCAGCTCATTGTAAATATAAAGGGACAATGTCAAGGTTGGTGGACCTAAATATTATGCATTTGTATTTCCAACTGATCCTTCTTGCATGGAAAACAAAATCTTGCTCTGTGCCTTCCTGTGAGACTGGCAATATAAACAAGCCATTGAACTTAACATGTACTGATTAGAGCTATGTGAGATGTTTGTAACAAAATCTGAAACTACATAGAATTTACCTCATGCTCTCAGAAAAGCCCACGGACTTGGGTTCCTTATCTTACCCCCCAATCAAAATCAAGGGCTTTAGGTTGACAGAATAGTGTATTTGAATGGTTACTGATACACAGTCACATTTGTTCTTGACAATTTCAGACCTCAGCTTCAGTTGTCTATTTTGAAAGAAGAGGAAAGACTGTTGACAAATTCACTTCCGTGCACCATATTTTCATTTGTCAATCAGTGGACTTGCATTTCAATGTTATTTCAATGTTTTGAGGAAGAAATGGCAAAAAAAATACAATCAACTTATTTCAGCATCAGTTCAATTTTTACTTCGCATTCGTGCATTCCAACATCTAGCACAAGTTTCCATGATAGAAAAGAATGGGGCAATATATTTAAAAACATTGGTTTAAGACCTCTTGATGCCAACTGTCATAAGGCACAGAGATACCTGAGGGTTTGCAAATCCTCTGTGTTCACCAAAAGAATGTAATGTAAGGTCTCTACTGGAAGCCTGTGTCATACTGTTCATCATAGCCATTATAAAATGCATATGTGCAACATATTCAAAGTGTTATGTATATATATGCTGAAAAAAATGTTCTCTAAGTCCGCAGTTAATGGCACGTCATCACTCAAGCTTCTTCAGACAGGAGGTGAGAGATATTTCTCTCTGGCAGACCACTGTGTGTCTTGCAATAGACGTCTATTAGCATACTGAGTTAAATGCTAATGAAGAGTTTGGGAAAACATCAGAAGGAAATTAAGAAGAAGAAGTAAACAGCAGGAGCACCTTGTTTTCAAAAGAAGATTAAAAGGTCTGGTCTCATATATCTCAGGGTTCAAAGAGAGGCTTTGGCATCTGTCAATCTATGGAGACAAGCTGCCAGCAAACTTGAGCTCGTGAAAAGACAGACCTCAGCCATCTTAGTTGAAAATATTGGGAAAAGGACTTGAAGGAAGCTATCCTAGGAGACAGAGGAAGGTTTGTGAGTTCAGTTTAGGCTCTAGCAAACAAGTTTTCATTTTGTTTTATATGTAACCATTTGTTTCCAATATTCTTATTTTCTACCATTTGAATCTCTGTTCTTCGATAATACACTTATTCTCAGTGCTGCGTGGTAAGAGACGTGGTCTAGTAAACTGGTGTGTACTCTTCCTTTGGGAGCAGCAAATCTGAGTTCTGTGAGTGTTCAATGGAACAGGGGCTGGGCACTCCAGGAGGAGGCTCGGAGGATGTGAGAGTTAGTATATGCTTATAACTAATATGTATGGAGGTAGTCGGAGGCCTGGGGGGCAGTGCTTGTGTTGCCGAAGTCTGGTGGATTCAGGGAACTGATCCACAGCAGATGCAGACAAGACTTGCTCACATGAAGGGCAGGGAGTAGCAAGGGGACTGACAATCCTGGGTACTCCCGAGCAGGAGAAGCATCACACTTACGGGATAATTGAGGTCATTTTTTGTTTCTGTCAGGCATTTCACTGACTATAATGTTGTTTTCTTATTTCTGAGAAGCAGCAGCATTCAATAAACCCAATTTTATTTAGATAACTCATTTAGAAATTGGGGCCTGATTTACACAGTTGTTAATCAGAAAAACTCCATTAAATCAATGGAATTACACTGGTATTAACCCAGTGTTGGTGACAGGAGAATCAAACCCTTAATGACTTAAGGTAAGAGGTGCACACTAAAACCTGCAGCCCATTGAAAAGATCTAGGGTCAATTTGAAACCACCACTGCACTCTTCAGATTTTTGTGGCCTTTCCTACCACAAAATTAATGTAGACAGTGCTGGATGAATGCCTAAAATGTGGCAGTCTATCCCCAACTGCTTATGGGTACCAGCGCTGGCTGGAATTCCCACAGTGATATGTGCTGTGGCTCTACCACCCCTTACATAAGGCCTGACTCAATACACCCATATTCTGGGACTTGCAGAGAGCCCTCGTAGAGCAGCAGCCTTGGCGACTTCTCCCCTTGCCATGTCTGGGGCTCCAGTGGTTCTTATGCTTTCACAGCAGTATAAAAGGGCTGTAGCAGAGGAGAGACAATCCTTCCCATAACATTTTAGCATTAAAGGGATGAAACTGTCAAACAAGGGAGTGAGCAAACTTGACTTCTCTTTCCTTGCCACTTTACTGGTAAACAGAGTACTGGCTCTGGTGACTCCGTTGTCCTCCATGGCTTAGCATCTGCTGTGTCTAAATTGAAATTGAGGAGTAACTCTTCCACATGCATGCATTTTATATGACATTTTTTCCCCTGAATTGCAGTTGGCTTAGATAGGTGTTGCATATAAATTCAGTGCTTAGGCATCTTGTGGAAACTCACTTCCCTTTTTACATAAGTCTCACGTGTAGCATGCTAAGTTTCTGTATCAATTTTCTTATCAGTGATATGCAGTGTCAGCATCACTGCACAATAAAACCTTTAGATTCACAGTTCCAGAATATGCAAAAAATATTTCCAGAGTGCTAAAGCTATGGATATTAACAAAGACGACCAAAAACCCCACGGCCTCACATCCCTGTGCTTTCTCACAGATATAACAGATACGTTTCTGAGAGCTACAGTTTTGGAGTTTCCCACTCATAATTACATGAGACTAGTAAAATAGACCATGAGCACCAAAGCAATACACTGCAGATAGTTCTCTATGGCAGTACAACAAAAGATGTTTAAAGATGCACTGCAGAACATTTGGTAAAAGAAGCTAACCCCTGTTCTTGGCATTAGATACATACCCAGAACTCACAAGGACTTCAGACACATCCAGCAGTAGCTTCAGAAGGACATTAAGACATTCTCTCTCACCAGAGCGGTCATAGGGGTCACAGCTGAAGGCTCACAGAGCGTTCTGCTAAGTGCCAGAAGAGATGGTCTTCACTTTGACAATACTATTGTGGGTTAGCAAGGAGGCATTGGCTGAGCTGACCTAAATAGGCAAAATGGAACTACGTAGTTTCCTGACATCCAAAATTACTACTTTAGCATTTCCTAATAGTTGGACCTTGACGCCGGTTTTCCCCTCCTCTGGTGCATCTGAAAAAACGTTAAGTGACATCTGGCCTTCTGCCTATGTAGAAAATACCATTGGTCTAATATACTAGGAAAAGATTCCAGGATCATTTCAGTTTAAACATTTCTTTTTACAGAATTATTTTTTTTTGCCAGAGGTCTGTGAAATAATCTCTACAGTACGTGACACTCATGTGGCAATAACACTCATGTTTCTTTCACAAGCTAACTGGGGCCTAATGTACTCCTGGAAAGAGCTTCTCTTCATAGGCCATTGGATAAGACCTTATTTATAGTAGAGGTTATTCAAGTCAAGTGTCAGAAAGTCAGCCTTTTGCATGACAGCAGCTCCCACCTGTGTCTTGATTATAAGATAATACACTTGAGGTGATAGCTTAAATAAGAGTCCTTCAGAAAAATATTGGGGCTATAGGAACCTTTGACCTTCTCTGTTGCAGGTATGTACAATATTTGTACAGCTCCTACCACAACAGAACAAAATTTAAATTTGCATAATGCTGATTGCCATTTGCTAAAATCCTAACTAGAGAAACATCAAGGCACAATAAAGACATCTAGGGTTTAATCCTGCAAAGTGGTGCTGTAATTGAGCCAAACACTTAAGCATGTGATTAACTTGATGCTCATAAGAAGAACATAAGAATGGCCGTACTGGGTCAGACCAAAGGTCCATCTAGCCCAGTATCCTGTCTACTGACAGTAGCCAATGCTAGGTGTCCCAGAGTGAGTTAACCTAACAGGGAAAGATCAAGTGATCTCTCTCCTGCCGTCCATCACCCCCCTCTGACAGAGGCTAGGGACACCATTCCTTACCCATCCTGGCTAATAGCCATTATTGGACTTAACCTCCATGAATTTATCCAGTTCTCTTTTTAACCCTGTAATAGTCTTAGCCTTCACAACCTCCTCAGGCAAGGAGTTCCACAGGTTGACTGTGCGCTGTTTGAAGAACTTCCTTTTATTTGTTTTAAGCCTGCTTCCCATTAATGTAATTGGGTGGCCCCTAGTTCTTATATTATGGGAGCAAGTAAATAACTTTTCTTTACTTACTTTCTCCACACCACTCAAGATGCTCAGTAGTCATTCTCCTGTCACAGTACTCTTGAGTTTTTCCACCTGCCACTTTGTTTTCTCACTCTCTTCTTCTCTTCTGAAGGGTGCTCAGCCTCCACACACACCCTTGGCTTCGGGGACAGAGAGGCAGCGTTCTCAGTCTCTCTGGCCCCAGAGCTAGGAAGTAGGCAGAGGGAGTCATGTTGCTCAGTTTTGGTACCCCTCTGGAAAATCTTGTGCCGGTTGAATCTTCTGTCAGTGAAACTGACAGGAGCCTTCCAGGACTGCTGCCATTATCTCGATTTCTCAATACAAATATATATATAAAAAAAATGTTGAGCAAAACTGAAATTCTCCCTCAAAAGATTTTGATTTGTGAAAGGGGTATTTTTTTGTTGGAATGATGGTCCAATGAAAAGTTTCCAGCTAGCTCTACCTGGGCGAGAGTTTCTGCTGAGCTTTACTGACCAGGACTAAGGTACGTGCAGCAGCTTCTCTCCTGTGGGCCATGGGAGCTTCACAGGGAAGGTTGATTGGGTGTGTGCTGGGGGAAGGATGGGGAGCAGCAGGATGGCACAGGGACAGTAGGCCCTAAAGTAATTGTAGGGGAGGAAAAGGTATAGTTGGGGTGGCAGCCACCACAAATAGCTTCTCAGTCCTACTCTGATAGTGGTGCATAATTCAGTACAACTCTGCCTTAAACTAGGATCACCGGCCCTAACCATAAAGTTGCCGCTTAGTTCACAGGCGTCTCATCTATATTAGTGTATATAGACTACTGATCTCTCAGAAAGGAAGGGGCATTAGGTCACTCATTTCCTAACCTGGCTCTAACAAATCCAGTTGTGTCAGACAATTGCTTGATAAGTCATTACATGCATGAGTTCAGATTTCCCCTAGCTCCTATGGGAGAGGCCTGTGCTGTTGGAACTGATAGTCCTGCTGAAGCCATGGCTGCGTGTATGAATTTTACTTAATTGTAACTTTTATCTGCAGCACATGGATTTATTGTGTTACCAACAAGAGTCACATCAGGTCATGAGGGTGTCACTTTCTACTGCCTCTTCATCTCCTTCCTACAATGGCCACGTACTGGTTTGCTGACACAGTCTTGCCACATGATCTAGTGTCAGGAGAGTGGACACGAGGTAAGGCTAAAGAATTTTCACATTTGTTTCATGTACACATTTGAGTTTTAGGGCAGTGTGTGTGTGTGTGTACATTCCCGTGGTTATGGTTTGGGGACATTACTCCCTCTGAAAGAATCATTTACTTCTGATATTGAAATACTAATACTTACTTCCCCAACAGCATAAGGACAGTTTTTTAGTTCTATTCATTTGTGAGCATGTCTCGGTGAAAGAAAATAAGTATGTAAATTAAGTTTTCCACCCTGAGTAGCTCCAGAAGCTGATAGCACCCGCAGATATCCTCCAAATGACTCCACAGAGGCTTAGCTTCCTGAAGCATCATCATGAATTCTGCAGAGCAGCCATCTGTGTTTTGCCATGAAAAGAACTGTGAAATGGCTGCTTAACAGAACCCCACTTGATTTGTTTTTTGTTTTGTTTTTTGTTAAAAAGAAAACAGAGGGACTCGTTTTTAAGAAGATCGATGTCTCACAGATGGGACTGTAACACTTGACTTGCACTGAGAATTGCTTAAATATTAAAAGTGGCAATATTTCTGTCACACTTTTTATTATTCTTTCTATTGAGTCCTGTACATACTCATATCTTTTGCCACTTGCCTTAAGATTTTTCACCACCTCTTTCAGAGACAGACCCTGACCTGCTTTGATGCAATGGCAAGATTGCCATGGACTTAAGTGGAAGCAGCAGCCGGCCCTTAACTGACAGTTGGGAATGCAAAGTACCTCAGAGGATGTGCTCATCTGATAGGATCAGATCAGAAGAGATGAGGCTTTCACCTACCAGCAAACACCATTCTAGAAGCAGCTGCTTTGACAAGCTGAGGAAAAAATCCTTTGGAAAAAGCTTCAGTTTAAATATTTTCACAGTAGCCCACTCAGTTAAGCACTAACTAAACCTTTTTGAAGTAAAGGAAATATAAAAAGGAAAGAACGCATTGCGTTCCTCCAGAATGGCCAGATATATGTTCCCACCCCCTAATCCTGGTCTTTCTTACCTATTTCTTATGGGTTTTTGGTTTGAAACCAAAGTATGAAAAAGATTTTTTTTTAAAGGGCAAGACAAAGCAAAACACTTGATCTCACTTTCAAATGCAAGAGCAAACCTATGTGCCAGCTACGACATGTGGAAAAACAAGAGCAGTGTGAGATTTTACCAGATGTGTGCCCATGTATTGAAAGCAGAATCAAACCATTAAGGGTCAAATCTCTGTGACAGGAACAATTACTAATGAGCTCCATATATAGCACCCAAATGTCTCACATGCAGATTCAAAAGAAGAGATTGTTTTTTTAAAAACTAGCTTTTTATTAAATTTGAACTTAGTATGCCTGAGGCTTGTAGAGAGAGGCATGAATACAGTCTAACCATTAATACAGTGTCTGCCTAAATATTAGAACAGGCACCTGAATAAGAGGCTAGATCTTCAAAGACACTGTAGAATCAAACTTCCCATTGACAGTATGAGATTCAGACTCGTCCAACTAATTTTTATGAGTATTACCGCATTTATTTGGTGATCTTTTATTCAATGACAGCAGCATTGTCCCATTGCTACAAAAGGTACAGTTCAATAGGCATTGATGAATAAGAGGATATTTCATGTTGTCATAAAAGAAAATGGAAGGAAGATACAAGACACAATGCCTGTGAGCAGGCTACCTCCAAGCTGAATTTTTTTTATGTCTTTGACTGCATACACATTGTTTACCTTTATAGCGATGTTATAAACAAATAGAAAATGTATGGGCCTGATTCTGTAAAACATGAGTAACATTGGTTCTGCTGTACTCAAATCAACTGAGTTCACGAAATCAGGACTAGTCCTCAAGTTTCTAAGAAATAATGGAATAAAGACTGATAAGTGAAACATTATAAAATGAGACTATATAAGTATTTAGAAGGATAATGAAAGATATCAATATGAGAAGGTGGGGATAAACAGAGCAATCAACCACCTAGTCAGAAGTAGATAAATACTAGACAGCTAATTCCCATTATGGTAATCTCAGATGATAAAAGCAGATTTAAATAATTTCTTGCTAATACCCTGTTTCCCCGAAAGTAAGACATCCCCCGAAAATAAGACGTACTTCCAGTTTTGCCTCTCGCTGTAATATAATGTAATGTAATTTTGGGAGCAAAAATTAATATAAGACACTGTCTTATTTTCGGGGAAACACGGTAGTATTCACTATAAATTTTAGCACATTTGTGTAAATGTTCCATTATTTGATCAGCTCTATGAATGGTTGAATTATCCATTTATTAGGACTACTCAAGTTCTCTATAAATGTTTGAGGGCCATAAAGAATAATTGTGACTTGGAGTAACTTTAGGTAATGTATACTGCCAAAAGAGAGTGCCATATGTCAGCAGTTCACCAGAAATACTGGTTAAAGCCTTATCTTCACTGCTAAAAAAAAATGTGTTTTTTTATCTCAAGATAATGAACAGGTGTATGTTATCCTAAGGTAAAACGAGTCAGGCGATTAAGCACTTCACTTTTGATCTCAGTGATTTTAACTCATGATAAAACTAAAGTGCCTGCTCTTCACTATGTTTTTACCTTGGGATAGCTCATACATGTTATTTACCCCAAGCTTAAAAAAAACAAAACACCTTTTTTTGCAGTGAAGAGAAGCCCTTAACCTATTCTAAAAAGTGTATTAAAACAGGGGTGTTGGCCATGATAAGTAGACTTACCATTTTAAGACAGCTTTTTTGATGCTATAGTAACTCAGAAGGAATCAGTTTTGTTTGCCTGTAGGTACTTCTGTGATGGAAGAGTATTAGAACTGCATGTGGACATGAATGTCTAACGCTGGAAGTGAGGATGGAGTTCAGATAACTCTGCCAGTAATATTGTTCTAAGTAGAGTGAGGATAAGGCTGAACCACACCACTGGAGTCAGACTCCTGGACCCCAACTCAGGGAAGCACATAAGAACATGTTTAGCTTAAAACGTACACCCAAATTACAGTGAGAAAGTCTCAGTGGCTAAGGGGCCTTAAAACTACCTTCATAAGTCAGTTTGTGGGAAACTCTACAGCCCCATCTTCCATAGTCCCTGGCAGAGGAGGCACATCAGAGACATGTCTTCATGTAGGGATGTTACTGGTCTATATAGCTATGAGAATATTTCTCATTGTGCCAGGGGCCGAAGTGGCCCCCAGCCAACCTGAGGAATTCGGAGAGTAAAGGCAAATTTTGATATCCCCAGCCTTGGGTCCTTCACTGAATGGCGTTCAGTCATACTCATAGAACAGGACAAGACAATTATTCTTAAAATCAATTACTAGAGCATCATTCTTAAACGGAGTAGAAAAAAAAATAAATCTATACTTCAGTAGACCTGGCAGGAAATAGTTTTCCTATCTCACAAACAATTTTCACGATTTCAAAAATGTTTCCTGTGCTGCATTCAAATGAAATGGAGACCTTTCAAAATTTGTAGAGTGAGAGCTTTGTTGGGACATGGAAGATCCAGGCTGAAGTCCCTGTATCTCCCACATCTGAGGTAATTTCCCTAACCACCGGGCTGTAGAGCCACTCTTTTATTTACGCAAAGTAGAACCGCTCCAGCAAAAGACACTGAAAGAGACCTACCACAGAATAGCTAATAGCTGGGTGATAAGGTCACTCACCAAGGCACAAGTTCTAACAGGCTATTGGCTATTTTGAGGTGTCTCTCTCAGAAACTCCATCCTGGACATGACAAACCTTCCTGCCAAAAGTTTCATCAAAACATATACACTTCTATCAAAAGTTTATTTTGACTAATCAACATTTTCCAACAAACTGTTTTGTGGAAAAATATCAAAGAAGCTCCAATAATTAGTCATTATTCTGTTCCCCCAGGCTTTGTCTAGTAAGAGTGGAGAATGGGATATAGGTTAGAGTTGATTTTTAAATTTGTTTTGATGTTGGTCTAGATTTTCTTAAACTGGAAGAGCTTTAGGAATTTTTTGGTGTTAGGTTAAGCATAATTGCACCTTTTTTGGATTAATTTTGTGTTTTTTTAACCCAACACCTACAGAAGACAAGTACACATCTAAAAAAGGGGGGAACAAAAATATCATAATACAATACATCAGGGGAAACATAAATGTTTAAAAACCATAATGATGCATTTAATGAATGGGCTAATGTAACAATTGATCAGCTGATTGAGGATATATATACTGTGAATATCAACAGAAGGACTTGGATGCTTTTACTCTCCTCTCTAATCTACTCGCAGTGAAGTCTTACAGGGTTACCATTTTCTAAGTTGGAATTACTTCTCTCTTCATCCCACCCCCTAATTGTAAGTCACCTGAACACAGTTGTCTAACCTTTGTCAAACCCTCTGGAGGCCAATTCTGCTAAGTCTTTCCATTTTCCTCCTACCCAAATTCATACAATACTCAGGAGATTGCTTACAAGGTTCAGTAGAACACAACCACTAATCACATTGAAGTAACAGAAAACACCAACTTCCATAGAAAATACCAATTTCCACAAGCAACATACTGTATTTGCCATAGTACATTTTATTCTGAGTTTTTAAACTATCAACAAAGCATGTTTATGTGCAGAGTGAAGACAGTGACACTAAAGGTTATTGGTTTATTTTGCAAGTCTTGCACTGCCTAATCTGTTATATTAATGCTTTTCATTTCATCTTGAAAGATAAGGAACTTAAAGCAACATTTTAATAATGCAGTCTCATTTTGCATTCTAGAAAGATTCTTGTGTTGGTGCTGCCGAGAGAATGTCTGAGGTCAGTTGAAGCTTAATTGTTTCCGCAGCTAGTTAGTCCTAACACATTTTATGCAACACATGCACCTTACACAGAGCATGTATGATTTTTTTCGGGGAGAGTTTCATATTCAAATCAGGTAAACTTCAAGCTAGATGCAGCCATGAATACATGCTCTAAGGACATGTTGAAATGACATTATCATTTGTCAGCAGGATACCACTGGCTGCTGTCATAGACAATTTACATTTAGCATCTTTGTTAAATATAGTCTGCTCAGTAGTTTGTTAATGATCTGCAACAAACAATGACTTCAGGATGTAGAACACAGTTTTGGAGTAACATTAAAATCAGCTTGGGAAATGTATAGGGTTGACTTCGTAAAAACAATAGCTGTGACGAAACTAAAATAAGGATTTGTTTAAAAACAACTTAGATCTACAGTTCATACATTACAAAGAAATTGCACCCTGTGTGGTATGAGGGGAGGGAAATGCGTAAGGACAGAGAAAAAGTATAGTGTATACAGCTATAAAGTATTTTATTACCACTTTTTAAAAAAGGGAAGATCAGGATAACTCATAAGAGGCTCCACTCCATCTGTGATTAATACAAGACTTCCCAGACAATTGGCAATAAAATATTTTACAGCACCCTAAACCATCACATATTTTGTTTATTCCACAGAGGTTTGTCTTTAACAACATTTTGATTTGGTAGTTTGTGTGTTTTTTTCTCCCATTTGAAGTTCATTAGTTACTGTCATTCCACTGCTAAACAGTAGCAGATTCTGGGGCGTTTTAGATCTGTTTCCCATTAGAGGAGAAATCAGTGAAGTGGACTTTGGGTATATTCTTAGTGCATCTTCATTTATTTACACATATACACCATTCCTGGAACAAAGGTGGTCACAAACAGCATTCGGACAACAACCTCTTCCACGGGAATCTCAGTGAAAACACCAGTGCCTGTTTTCTACAAAGCAACTCTGCCTAAAAATCTGACTCATTTGAGAGATTAAGTTAGAGAGAAAATTCCCTTGATGCTTGCCGAAGCTCCCCCAAAATAATCACTAAGCAATGCAACATTTCACACTATATAAATAAGTTATATTTAAAAATTGTAAGTGTCTTACATCACCATTTGATGACTCCTATGCTAACAGTTCTATAGGGATAATAGGGACACTTTTATAATAGGGGGGTCTGGGGGAGAAGAGGGATGTATACATGCCAAAGTTTTTGAAGGGAAGATTTTTCAGGTCCAGAGCTCTCTGGTCCTTTCTGATAAGCAAGACACACCCAAAATGTGAATCACTCTTTCACATGGAGAAATATTAAAGGCTTTAGAACAGACGATGGCTATATCTGAGCTGTTACTAAAGTGTCGGGAAGGGGTTATTAGGTATGAGACTTACTATTCACATTTCAGGACAGTACGAAACAGCTGATGTGTGTGTGACAAAGTATAAAGTTTAAACGTGAATTGGGGGGGCTATGCAAGTCATTAATAAAATCACAGGAATGGACATGGGAGACAAGATGACTAAATATGATACAAATTGACTCTGGAAGCCAACAATTTCAAGCCCAGCTAATAATAATAAGTGAAATGAAGAGTTTATTTCCAAAAAGCCCTTCCAGAACAGAGCTGAGGCAAACTATCATCACCCTTACTGTACTTGAAGTGATTCATTTTCTAGAGTTAATATCCTGACATCTTTTACCAACAACATACTCAGTATTTCAAATAGAAGGTTTTTAAAAGGATTAATCTCAGAACATTGTAGGTTGTGCTGTTACCTTTTAGCCCTTGTGTGGTTGGGATGTTAGAACTACAGAAAGCTTGAGTCCGCTATTTTTCAATACAGTCACTGTATAGATAGAGGAGAATTCCAGAATTGTCTCTGACTTGACCCAAGTTACTGTATTTGTAGAAGTGACTAATGGCAGTGTCTGCAATTGGTCAAGCATATATGGTTGTTATTAGATACTGTAAATGCGTGTACTGTGGCTTGTTATCTTGAGAATGTGTCTGCAATGTGCATATAAAGTAAAAAAGGTGATAAAAAGAAAAGGATGGCAAATACTGTGGATATAACATTCCCTGAGTGTGTTTATTCTGTCTGACATTAAGGGTTTCCAAAGCAAATAACTTGGAAATGCCAATAATGTTTTGCAATAAATGTAAGAATATATAAAGGCTTAAATATGTTCAGTGCCAAATTTCCCTTGGGTGTTGTTAACCCTTAGATCAGCAGCAGACTATAGAAGTGAAGTCACAAATCAGTACCTTCCTGAGTGCTACAAGTGAACTCTAAAATGAAGGGAGAGGAAAGTAGAAGAGTTCCAATTGTAGCATTGCACTGTATGTATGAAAGCTTACAAACTACAAGGCAGGTCTTTAGCCTCCTGAGAAATCCTTAATCACAAAAGGGACCCACTTACAGTAATTGGAACCACTCCTATGAGTAGTCATTTGGAGATGATGAGTGGGTTTTATCCCTAGCAAAGATCCTAACCTTGCAGTAATTTTCTGGTCGGTATGGTGGAAAGTCTGTTAATGATAAAATCATCTCAGCATCACTTGGGCAGCTTATAGCCTAACCTAATCATATATCTGACCTTGGTTACAAGGACTAGGTTTCACATACAAGCTGCATGGAAGGAATAGAAAAAAAAATGTAGCATTGATGCGAGGTGCAGGAAAATGTGTGTCCTACTAAAGAGCTAATTGTTACCATTCATTACAGTAGTAGCTAGAGTCCTCAAACAAGAGCAGTGCCCCATTGTGCTAGGCACAGCACATAGTGGACAATCCTTTCCTGAAAAGCTTACAATTTACACAGACAAAACAAAGGATGAAAGAGGATATATTATCCCCAATTTACACAAGGGAATCTGAGCGAGTATGTTACTTGTCCAATGTCACGCAAGAAGATGGTGGTACAACTGGGAGTTGAGCAGATCACACAACTCCAAGCCAGTGACAAACACAAGACCATCCTTCCCAAAGTTAATTGGAGGACAAGACAGAAGAGATACTGTAGGCTTTCTAGGTGCCTTTATGAGTAGATACCAACCTGCAGCAAAATTAGCAATTCACATGATCCCTTACACAAAACACACAAACCAGCAGGGAAACCAATCACAGCATCCAGTGCATGCAATAAAACAAACCTGAAGGCTTGAAACACAAAGCAAAATGCTTTTGACCCCTTGTCCCTGCACAATATGGAAACAAGAGACACACACACAAAGACATAGTCTTCTCTCAGAAGGGTCATAAATACTGTGCACATATCTGAACTGGGAAGACTATGCTCCTTCTCTTGCCTGCCATAATAGTTACTGGACTGATTAATTTTCAGTTTTTGCCACATGTACATCTCCATTGTCTTCCTGTTAATCCAAATGAAAACTGGTCTGAGAGCATAATCAGCCTGTCTCTCCGTTTTCACTGTTTTAAATAACACATTTTTAGTCAATTGTCTCACCTCTAAATGCTTAGTGTTGGGGTATATTGCTGTGCTAGTATTTTATAAGCTTTAAGAATAAGTCTATTAATCTATTAGAGGCAAGGCAGAACCTACTGTTATATCTATAGCTATTCATGTTGTTAGTGTGTCAACCTGAATTTATTTGCTTGTAACTTTTACAAACTCATCCCTCTTTGAGAAGAAATTTTCTACATTTTGTCTTACTCTGGTGGATTTTTTTTTTTTTAAAGTTGAAGGAAAAATGATTCTGCCATTTTTGGACATGAAAACAATGAAAAAAAGATACAAATGAGCCATCTTTTTTTTTAAAAGGTTGCAACACTTTTTTGAGCAGTTCCAGTGGCTCAGAGGCAGAAAGATAGTTACAGATGTGCTTTGTATTGGTACGACCGTGTATAAGGTTAAGGCTTTTAGCATCTTTGCAAATGCCGATTCATTATGTTACACAATAACTTATTACACCAACATCCCCAAAATGCATGGGTTCTGGACATGCATGCACAAACTATAGGATTGGAATTCTCATAAATGTGTACAGGCAGTTGGACTGTGATCTGAGATAAGATAGGTGGAATGAGGCAGGTTTCCTCTGAAGTTAGTTAAATTCAACCTTGAAATAAGACCATTTCCTAACTGAGGGTAATTAACCTTTGCAATGGCTTGCCAGAGAGTTGACTCACCATTGCTTGGAATAGTTAAGGTGAGATTAGACCCCTTTTTTGAAGACATGCTTTAATTCAATTCCAGGAAGAAATTTTACAGCCTGTATGGGGTAGGGGTTCCAGTTGGATGGGCATAGTGATCCCTTTTAGCCTCAGAATCTGTGAATCTGAGTCCCCTCCCCCCGTTCTTTTCCTTCTTTAATGGCCACAGGAAGAGGGCGGGGACTACATTACTCTCAGGCGTGTTCATGACATTGCAGCTCTGCAATAAGATTATGACTCTAGTCAAAGCTCGTTCTTCAAGGCATCAGCTTATTGCCTACAGGACATTTTTTCTCCAGTGCACAGTTGGCCAGATGTAATCTGGGTGGCACTGGTTAAGTTGTAGGGCTTTTTCCACCTGCCCCTGAAACATCAATGATTGGCCACAGCTGGACACAAAGCAGATGGGGTAGATCAAGACTCTGAAACTGTACAAAGAATCCTCTTAGTAGATACCTGCCTAGTGTGTCTCATTAACACACACAGGTTAAAACAGATCACCAGATATGGGGTGGGAAGAAACTTACCCCATGTTAAACTGGAAAAAGCCTTGGGTGTGTTTTTCACCTTCTTCTACAGCATAGAATATGGTTTGCTTGTTGAAATAATCTGTGCGTCCCTCACCTAACCAGTTCCCTGCCATTGCAGCGGCCTAGGATATTGGAGGCCCCTTGGTCTTCCCTGTTCTCTAACTGTGGGAGTTCATTCCAGTGTCTTGGACCAGTACCCTGAGACAGTTCTGTCATCTGCATGGCCCAGCTTTATCCTTACTGTATAAAGTTCCATTGTGCTAGAGAAGCACAGTTATCAACCAGTCTTCATCCTAGGGCTTTAAGTAGTCTTTTAGATATCCTGGGTCCAGCACACTCTTAAGTTAAGAATTAAGATCTTGAACTTAATTTACAGTTCTATGGGAAGCCAATACAGAGAGCAGAGGGCAGGTATGATGCGTTTGTACTAACCTGTATTGCTGAGGACATATGCTGCAGCATTCTGTACTAGTTGGAGTTCCCAGGTCACTGAAGGCTGTATGTCCATGTCTTACACAGGTCTGTAGTTCAGCCAAGAGATGAAGAAGACATAAACAAATGAGATAGAGTCTCAGGAATCAGAGCCTGAAGCAGAGCCAGTGTTTGGGCAACCTGAGTGCAGCTGGTCTATAGTAGGCTGCCTGATGGGCTACATAGCCTGAGTGGTTGGAAGGGTCAGCACACCAGCTCTCACCTAGCAGCAGTTCAGAGGCAGCTCAAAGCACTTCCCCACAGCCACGAGAGCTCCAGCATCTTTGTCTCATTCCAGGTAACCTAGTTCTTACCCTTGGATCCAATTCCTAACTTTGTCTCTTACCCTAGGTGCTGACTCCTGCTGTAACCACTGGGCATGACTGCCCACTGTCCTGGTCACTGACACTAGACAGGTGCAACTGGAGAGGATAGAAAGACTTACTTATGGATGCTGCTATATGAGATTTAGTCTCAGCAAGGAATCCAGAAGCACCTCTAAACTACAGACCAAACGGACCAATTGTGGAAGTCCACAGTTACAGCACCTGTATTTCCCCTCTGTGGTCCAGCAAGGGTCCTGCTCTCAGGCTTCTAGCTCCCTCGCTGTTGTATCTCTGGTAGAGACATACGTTCTTCTGCCTTCTAACTAGGGTGTTCCCAATCTGCATAACCTCCTGCTGACTGTGTTATTCCCAGCAGAGAAAAACCTGCTTTCTTCCTTTTCAGCATCAGTTAACAGGTGTAATTGCTACAGTTATAAGGTACCACACAATCTTTTCTATGTGAGCTATGTTATTCTTAAAGTAAATGCACTACAGAAAAAAAACATTAAAAATAATAAAACAGCCTAAACACGTTAATAAGCTCACAAGAGATCACAAGAGATCACAATAACATTGATTCCGGCAACCCCTCCCCCCCGGGTGTTCAATTCTAATACATTCAGGATTGACGAAGTGATTTACCATCCTGGGGCAAGATTTGGCAGCTTCAATTGAGGCGTAGAAGAAGTTTCTTTGGCATGTAATACAGCCTCAGCATAGGCTTTGAGAAATTCACCAGGTTTCATCCTGTTTCCATTAGCCTTTGTTTTCCCCACTATGGGTGCTCAAGTTTCTACCCCACTCGTGATCCAGCACAGAGTGTTAGAAAACCAAGTAGGTCTGAGTATGTGAGGGGGAGGAAGGGTCTGTTTGAGAGCCAAAGACAATGTGTCAGTGGTTGAGGACAGTGTGCAGTGATAAATGATTCATCAGGCCTTCGATGCCTCATCCTGTGGATGGGGTGCTGTTGTCCTTTAACACGCTTTGGAATTCATTTGAGTCCATGAATCTTTGTTGCCTAGTGTGGCAAGGGGGCACCCCAGGCTCCAGTCCTCTGGGCAGCTCCCCCGTCTGGGTTTGGCCTCTCGCTGGTTAGGCTGGGCTAGCTCCCTCCTGGGAGGGGCTCCTTCCTGCCTCCCTGCCTGCTGGCAGCCTCCCTGTAACTGCCTCTCACTTGCCTTTACCTCCTTCACAAACTCAATCTTCTAACTCCTCCTGCCTCCAAACACACTCCTCACTCCCACACCCCTCTCTGGGGAGAAGTCTCTTTAAAGGGCTCTGGCTTGCTCCTTAACTGGTCCCAGCTGGCCCTGCTGCTGGCTGCAGCAGCCTTTCTCAGCTGGACCTAATTTACCTGCAGTTTTCCCCTCTCACCACAGCCTTCCAGCCCTGGGTTTACCACACCCCCCCCCCCCCCGCTCAACACCATGGGGTTGGGCTACTTGGGTCGCTGAGCAGTGTACCCTGGACAGGCCATCCGCATTTCCGTGCAGGAGGCCGGACCTATGTTGTACGCGGAAGTGGAAGGGTTGTAGCGAGAGGAACCACCTGGTGACCCTTGCGTTTTTATCCCTATTCTGGTGCATCCACTTCAGCGGAGCATGGTCCGTGACCAGGGTAAACCGTTTTCCGAGCAGGTAGTAGCGGAGGCTTTCTACGGCCCACTTCACTGCCAGGCACTCCTTCTCTACCACGGCGTATTTCTGTTCCCTGGGCAGGAGCTTCCGACTGAGGTACAGAATGGGGTGGTCTTCTCCATCTATCATCTGGGACAGCACCGCTCCTAGCCCTACTTCGGAGGCATCGGTCTGCAATAAGAACTCCTTCTCCCAATTCGGGGCTATTAGCACGGGGTCGGTGCAGAGGGCCGTCCGCAGATCCTTAAACGCCTCTTCTGCTGCGTTCGACCATTTCACGATATCCGGGCCACGGGCTCTCGTCAGGTCAGTTAGTGGGCATGCCTGGGCGGCGAAATGGGGAATGAACCGTCGGTAATAGCCGACCAACCCCAGGAATGCCCTGACCTGCTTTTTCCGGACTGGTCGTGGCCACTTCTGGATTGCCTCTAACTTGTTAAGCTGGGGTCTCACCAGGCCTCTCCCCACTACATACCCGAGGTATCTGACTTCTGCTAGTCCAATTGAGCACTTGGCGGGATTCGCAGTCAAACCGGCCTTCCTCAAGGTGTCTAGCACTGCCTCCACCTTCCCCAAGTGTGTCTCCCAGTCGGGGCTATGGATAATCACATCATCCAAATAAGCGGCCGCGTACTTACGATGCGGCCGCAGCAGTTTGTCCATAAGCCGCTGGAAGGTGGCGGGGGCCCCATGTAATCCAAAGGGGAGAACCGTGTATTGGAACAGACCATCTGGAGTGGAAAAGGCTGTTTTCTCCTTGTCCGCTGGGGCAAGGGGGATTTGCCAGTAGCCTTTGGTCAGGTCCAGGGTGGACAGGAACCGCGCTGTTCCTAAACGGTCGATCAGTTCATCTATTCGTGGTAGCGGATAGGCATCGAACTGGGACACGTCGTTCAGCCTCCGGAAGTCATTGCAGAATCTTACACTGCCATCGGGCTTGGGTACCAGGACCACGGGACTGGACCACTGGCTATGGGACTCTTCTATGACCCCCAATCTCAGCATCTTCCGGACTTCTGTTCCAATCATTTCCCTTTTTGCCTCTGGGATCCGATAGGGCTTGACACACACTTTTACCCCAGGCTCCGTGCGGATGTGGTGGCATACCTCCCTGGTTCGGCCTGGTGTCTCCGAGAACACGTCCGGGTGCCGTCTGATCATGCTGATCACCTCTTCTCGTTGGTTTGGGGTCAGCTCGGGGGATATCCCTACCTGGCTAGGCTGGTTCCCTTCCCGGGGGGTTGCTCCGAGCGCGACTACTTGAGCCTCTCTATCCTGCCAAGGCTTCAGTAGGTTTACATGATAGATCTGCTCCAGCTTCCGGCGTCCCGGCTGTCGGACCTTATAGTCCACGTCTCCCACGGCTTCGATCACCTCATAGGGCCCTTGCCAGTGGGCTAACAGTTTACTTTCAGCCGTGGGTACAAGCACCATTACCCGGTCCCCCACCTGGAACTTCCGGCTCACCGCCCGACGATCATAATACGTCCGCTGGGCCTCTTGGGCCTTCTTCATGTGCTCTCGCACTATGGGGGTGACCTGGGCTATCCTCTCTCTCATCCGTAACACATGCTCGATGACATTTCTCTCCGGCTTCGGCTGTTCCTCCCAACCCTCTTTGGCTATATCGAGTATGCCCCGAGGGTGGCGTCCATATAACAACTCGAACGGGGAGAATCCCGTGGAGGCCTGCGGTACCTCCCTCACGGCAAACAGTAGGTAGGGGAGCAGGGTGTCCCAATCCTTCCCGTCCCGGCTCACTACCTTCCGCATCATACTCTTCAATGTCCTATTGAAGCGTTCAACCAGACCGTCCGTCTGAGGGTGGTAAACCGATGTCCTCAGGGTCCGCACTTGGAGCATGTCACACAAGTCCTTCATCAGTTTTGACACAAAGGGGGTCCCTTGATCGGTTAGGATCTCCTTGGGTATTCCTACTCGGGAGAAAATCTGCACCAATTCCCGGGCTATGGTCTTGGACATAGTATTCCGTAGGGGCACAGCTTCCGGGTATCGGGTGGCGTAGTCAAGCACAACCAGTATGTGCTGATGGCCCCGGGCAGATTTCTCTAGTGGGCCTACCAGGTCCATAGCGATCCGCTCAAAGGGGACTTCAATGATGGGCAGAGGTACCAACAGGGCCCGCAAGTGCGGCCGGGGGGCATGCAATTGGCAGTCCGGGCAGGAGGCGCAATATTGTCTGACAGCCGTGTAGACTCCTGGCCAAAAAAATCTTTTCAGGACCCTGTCGAGGGTTTTATCCACCCCTAGGTGGCCCCCGAAGAGGTGGCTATGGGCTAGGTCCATCACGCCTCTCTGGTGTTTCTGGGGAACCAGGAGTTGCTCTATGGTTTGGTCCGACATCCGGACTACTCTGTATAATAGGTCCCCCTTTATCACATAATACGGTCCTTGGCCCTTAACTTTCCCTTCTACTGGGACTCCATTCACCTCCACCACTTCCTTCTGGATATGGTGGTAGGCTGGATCATTGGCTTGATCCTGCCCAAAGCTTTCCATTGCCAGGCCAATCGGTCCTAGCTCCGGGGGATCTATCCCCGGCTCCCTCTTGGGGTCAGTCTGGGGGGCACTCGGTCCGGCGTCGGGCTCCCCCGCAGCTCGCCGAGTCCTCTTCCCCCTGGGGCTTACTTGTTCCCCTACCTGCGCTTCCCTTCGGTACTGGGTCAAAATCTTCGTCCCCAACTCCTTAGCTGCCCTTCTCTCCTTCCGAGACTTCTTGGGTCCCCCCGGCAGGGAAAATAGCCCTGGGTCAAACTCTCAGAAGGCCGGGGGTCCACAATCCCTGGGCGCCCTCTCCTGGCTCTCGGCACTAACACCTTCTGCCTCCCTTCCGGGGAGCAGGTTATCGAACCCTGGGAAGTCTCGCCCAATCAGGACCGGGTAGGGGAGCTTCGGGACTACTCCCACCATTACCTTTGTGGGGTTTCCCAGGATGTCTATACTTACGGGGATGGTGGGGTAATAATTGACATCCCCATGTACACAGGATACTCCGGAGCGCTTGGCCCGCGACAGTTGGTCTCGCCCGACCAGCTTCCCCGAGACCAGCGTGACCGCACTCCCGGAGTCTACTAACACAGTGGTACTAATGCCGTTCATCTTAACGGGCCGGGTGTATCTATGGGGGGCCACCGCGACCCCCACCTGACTTATTAGGACCCAGGGACCTTCCATCCCCCCCAGGTCGCATTGCATGGGTTCGGCCTGGTTTGGGCACTGGGCCGCTATATGCCCTACTTCCCCACATGCATAGCAGCGTATACCCGCTCGGGCTAGCACCCTGGTTCTCGGACTGTTAGGCCGTACCCCCCGAGTCTCGTTCCCCCAGTCCCCAAGCTTCTCCATGCTTTCAGGCTGATCCCCAGCCTCTTTCCCTCCCTCTATGTAACGGCTTGGGGGCATGGTACCCCGGGGTTTTGGCCCTGTGCCCTGCCTCCTACTCGGGCTCACTCCTTCCTTGGTAGTCCGAGGCAGCTCCTGGGAGGCTAGGTGTCTCTCCACGAGGGCTACTAGTTCGTCATAGGAGGAGGGATCGTTCTTACGGACCCAACCCCTTATGTCGGGTGGCAACCCCCGCATATACCTGTCCCGGACTAGGATTTCCACCACTTTCTCTGGTCTGTGGGTCTCAGGCTGCAGCCACTTCTGGGCGAGGTGAATCAAGTCAAACAGCTGGGTCCTTGGTGGCTTGTCGGACTTGTACCTCCAGTCGTGAAACTGCTGGGCTCTCAGGGCTGGCGTCATTCCCGCCCTTGCCAGGATTTCAGCCTTGAGCTGGGGATAATCTGCAGCAGCCTCGGTTGCCAGATCAAAGTAGGCCTTCTGGGCCTCTCCACACAGAAAAGGGGCCAGGATGCTTGCCCACTGCTCCCGGGGCCAGGCCTCTCGCAGGGCTGTCCTCTCAAACGCGAGGAGGTAGGCCTCGGTATCGTCGTCCGCCGTCATTTTCTGTAAATAGTTGCTTGCCCGCAGCGGCCGGGCATCGGGACCCCCACGGGCCAGGGTGCCCAGGACTTTCACCTGCTTCACTAACTCCTGCAATGTGGCTCGGTCCTGGGCTGCCTGGGACATCAGTAACTGGTTGGTTTCCTGCTGCACTCGAACAGCCTCCTGCTGGGCCGCAGTGGCCTGAACCAGTGCCTTCACCACCTCCTCCATTTTCTCTCTCTCTTTTTATGTTTTTGAATAAGGGGGGGGGGGCTTTTCGCCCTGGTCGAGGGGTCTTGCCAGCACGTCTACTCACGATCCCACCTCTGACACCACTTGTGGCAAGGGGGCCCCCCTGGGCACCCCAGGCTCCAGTCCTCTGGGCAGCTCCCCCGTCTGGGTTTGGCCTCTCGCTGGTTAGGCTGGGCTAGCTCCCTCCTGGGAGGGGCTCCTTCCTGCCTCCCTGCCTGCTGGCAGCCTCCCTGTAACTGCCTCTCACTTGCCTTTACCTCCTTCACAAACTCAATCTTCTAACTCCTCCTGCCTCCAAACACACTCCTCACTCCCACACCCCTCTCTGGGGAGAAGTCTCTTTAAAGGGCTCTGGCTTGCTCCTTAACTGGTCCCAGCTGGCCCTGCTGCTGGCTGCAGCAGCCTTTCTCAGCTGGACCTAATTTACCTGCAGTTTTCCCCTCTCACCACAGCCTTCCAGCCCTGGGTTTACCACACTAGGCACTGGAAGGTCCCTCATCACTGGCTTAATAAGATGATGGTCTGTCCAAGACAGTGGCTGGGTTGTGATGGCCTCTATCTTGACATCTAGGTCAAAGATCAGGTGAAGAATGTGACTAGCTACGTGATTTGAACCAGAGATGATCTGTGAATATCCCAAGGTAGCAAGTGTAGAGATGAAATTTGGGGCTCTCTCATATGAATCGTTTCAACATACATAATGACATCTCCCAGGGCAACACATCTACGGTACTTCACCACCATCACCAGTGAACTCCTTTATGAATCCTTTAGTCTGTGGTGGTCTGTCAATGAGTATAAGATCTATGTTAGTTTTGGCTCTGGTTTCTACTGTCTGATGAGTGAAGTTGTCTTACCAAAGGCAGCTCTCGGATTTGATGTTTGACAAGAAAATTAGTACAGTGCTGTTTGCCTTCTTGTCTTATCTAGTGCGCATTAGCACTGGATGTATATGGGTCACGAGCAATAGCCCATTCCAGTGCCCAAGCATATTACACATCAGACGGTATCTTGCTGGTGAAGTTTTTGGGAATGGGAACAACTTCAACATTTCCTCAAGGGCTTAAAAACTATTTGAGCACCAAACTTTACATCATAATGTTGGGCTATGATACTATCACACTGGGTAGCTTCTTATGGAACTTAAAGTAACCAGATAGATTTTTCATCAAGTGGTTGCTATGATTACATTAGATATATTAAAATGGGTTTGTTCTATATTAATATTGTTATTGCCCTATATCAATATTAATGTTATTGCCCTTGTAAAAACACTTTAAAAAAACCTATACGCAAGCGGCATTTTAATATTCAGCATCAGAATCAAATGCAATTTATAACAATGCCTTGTAAACCCATGCTGCTCTTCATTGCACTAATTCATTGCATTGCACTTCACTGCTGATTAAATTGAAAAGAATCAGCAAATCTTCATATGGGTTTTCAGGACATTTTCTCCACCGATTGTTCCTACTAGTAATCATCTTTTTTTGTAAGTGGAACAGAGAGGGTGAAAATATTAATAAAGATATTACAGTTCATTCTTGAGATTTTTTTTTTGCATTGCAATAATTTACTTTCTGCAAAGTCTGCTTTTGTTGCTTGCCTCTTAATTTAGGTTCTTAAATGTGTCCTTGAAATAGACACCTTGATCTTATAACACCTTCTTTATGAAGTAAGGCTCACCTTTATATCGATCTTCTATTGGAATGACATTTTATAGAACAGTTAGAAGTATAAAACCAACAAAAATGGGTTTCAGAAAGCCAAGAAACTGGGTTTTAGATTCTGCATGAGCTATTATGAGTGTGGAGTGTACCTGAAGTGAAGAATGCAAGCTGAATATTTATTGGTTGGGAATAAAGGGACGGGAGAGTCTTTTCTGGTCAATCCTACATTATTGTTAGCATTTGCCCCTTAAGTACTATCCTGCCTCCATATGCTCAGTGGACTCTGATATCAATAGATTTCATGTATCTCTGTTGTACAGGTGAGTGGGCTTAATGGGATCTTGGGGAGGGGTGAGCACCCCTCATGCATCAGAAACTACATATCAGTAGGGAATCCCTGTGCCCTGTCATGGAGGACAGTTTTGATGATGGACCAAGGGAAAATTGTGGTGAGAGCTGGGGTATCCAGTAGTAGTAGGCCACACTAACCATTCCTCTTACAGAGGGATATTGCAGTTTGAACACAGGCTAGTTGCCCTTAGCCACAGAAGTAGCGGCAGACTATCAGGAGGGAGAATTCCAGGTCACACTGTCACTTTCTCTCTGTTCTGAGCTAGGGACTGGACCCAAAAAATCTTATCGTAGACTTCTAGAATCTGTGGCAAAGGCGTATAATAATTATAGTCAGGATGCTTTTTAGGGCAGGCCTTGGTTTCCAACATTTACTGGATAACTCAAATGAGAGTTGGACATATCAACAGCTAAATCTTAATCTCATTTACCTCAATGGATGTTTTGCCATTAGGACAGACAGGATCAGGATTTGTCCTTGAAAGTAGTTGAAACCTTTCATACATTGCTTTCAGGAAGTTTTAGGAATTTTATAATCAGAATATTAAATGAGAGCAAATTAATGTAAGGCCAGAACTTCAAGTAGCAGTAGGTCTTGATTCTGCACCACTGAAGTAAATTGCATTATACCATTGACTACCAGTGCTTAATTGGAATGTAAAGGAGAATATGTGCTCTTAAGTTAACTTCAAAATCTAAAGTATTTTTATCTTCTACAATAGTGATCTTGTATCAGAACCACCGGCTTCCTCATACTTCAATAAAATTTACACAAGTTACTACTGCTTCTTCTCTCTTGGCCTTTTAGTCTCAACTGTGGCTGTACAGAGACATGTGTGAATTAATGTAACATTTCTATGCTACCTTATTTCCTATTGAGACATATCATCTTTTTTGTACTTCAGAGTAAAGTGCTATAGAAAAAGAGCCTGCTCATAACCTGGATGACAACTTATTGGCTTGTGTGAAAAATAAACCTAAGTATTAACTTCAATATAGTCTTATTAAGCTAGTAGTTTACTATGTCTTGATCGCATTTGGTACTGGTCCAAGCTTAATACTGAAACTCTATTTTAATAATTAGTGTGTGCACATGCTGACAAAATGAACGAAATGAGGAAAAAAGTCTGCCTGGTACCTACTTACCTTTTTGTATCTGGTTTGTTTAACTATCTTTCAAAGTCAACTCATTTGCCATTAATAAAACTCCATCTGCCATTTCATGGCATGTACACAAACTGCTGCAGGAAGATGCCAAGGCAATTTAGAATTTCTTACTGCAGCCTAGGCTGAAACTAATTTCATTCAAGGGATAAATGAGGAAGTATCCCTTTGCCAACTGACAAAGGGTAATGATTCATGATTAATGAAACTTTTTGTCCTCCATAGACCTCTCCCTTAAATATGTTACACTGCTATCAATAGAGTGGGAGAAATTGTGCTTTCAAACAAACAGAGCAGAAAATACAACCTTCACTTCTACTACAAGGATCCACTCCCTATTAAAGAAGGGAGAAAACAATTAGAGAACCAGCATTTGTTTCTGCAGAATTCCAGAACCATGGGCTTTCAAAGTATAAAAACTTGCCTAAATTTATACGAGAAAGCTGGATTTGCAGGTTCTGAGTTGGGCTGACTGAAAATATTCAGATGAAAAGTTGGTCAGAAAATGGTGTTTTGATGATGATGAAACCTTTTCAGAGGAAAATTTTGTTTGACATTTTTTCCAATTTTAAAAAACACACACACCAGGCGAAATCCCCAAACACACACCAGGAGAAACCCCCAAATGTCTCCTTTTAAAATTGTGGGTTTATCCCCACACATCCTTACTGTTCTCGGCAAGGAACATGTGAGAAATTTTAAGGGTTGTAGTGTTCCTTTCATTCTGAAACTAACTTTTAACACTTAGATTGTTTTCAAACTGATAAACTTGGGGACAAAGTCAATGCAAGATTTTTCCTCTGACTTCCTCCAAGAGTAAGTGTGGTAACTCCCAAACTCTCAGACTCTTTTCCAAGTTCTGTCAGCAGGGAAAAGTGTGTGGGAAAGTGGGGTGAAAACTCACTGAAAAATTCCTGTGGGAAAACAAAACTTAATCCTGATAGCAAAACACTGAAAGTGGATTTTTCTGCAGGCATATTCCTGCTTTTCAACCATCTCTACTTCTGCCTGGGATTTTCAAGAGTGCTCACCATTGGACTAGAACTGCTCACTTTTAGGTAATGGGAGTTTGACCACTGACTCTAATAGAAGCAGATTTAGGTTTCTGAAAAATATCACCATCTATACACAGAACTTCTATCAACTTCAATGAAAGCGTATAGGCACTCAGAGCTTTCAGAACTATGTTTAACAACTGGCTTAGTGAATACGCCCTGTAAATTCCAAGAGTAGCCTTACACTCTGTTCTAATTATTACAATGTATTTGTCATTCTTTTGACTCGTGGAAATGGTTGCTTAAAAGTTTTAATTCTAGGGTGTTGAAAATTCTACTGAGATTGGACAGTTTGCTTGATCTTGGTAATAGGGATATAAACCACAGTTTTCTGAGAAGACTGTCAGATTTTGTTTGTCATCCCTTTTAATGCGGCTTCAACAACCTAAGCGAAAAAGGTATAAGCCTGCTGTAATTAAAATATACCATATATATAAAAAAATACAGGAGTGAAACACAGTAATACGCAGAGACACTCAACATCTTGCCCAAAAGTTATGCTGCTGCTTCATAGAGGTGTCCTTGTAATGCCTCTCTGAGTGCACAATAAGTTAGACTCCTTCTATATTTTATATGTATTCACACTGCTAAGCAATGTGGCATTCCAGACATCGTATCTGATGAAATGGGGAAATGAATGTGGTCACAATATGAAATGGCGATTAAGTAGAGATAGAAAGGTAGGCATTAAACTGATTAAAAACAAAGCAATATTTGTAAGAGCTTAGATTTAAAAAGATTTATAAGGTGCATGCAAATGCTGTGTTGTACAGAGATTGTGTTCTTGATAAAACTTTGCAGTGCTAATAAATTTTATGCTGTGGTATAAATCTAACAAGAAAAGAGGAACTCAAGGTGCAAAACCTGATTTTGTGCCTATGCTAATAAACTTTTACAATGTTTTTACTTGTCAGGTTGAAATCATAGAATCATAGAAGGTTAGGGTTGGAAGAGATCTCAGGAGATCATCTAGTCCAACCCCCTGCTCAAAGCAGGACCAACACCAACTAAATAATCCCACCCAGGGCTTTGTCAAGCCAGGCCTTAAAAACCTCTAAGGAAGGAGATTCCACCACCACCCTAGGTAACCCATTCCAGTGCTTCTCCACCCTCCCAGTGAAATTGTGTTTCCTAATATACAACCTAGACCTCCCACACTGCAACTTGAGACAATTACTGCTTGTTCTGTCATCTGCCAGCACTGAGAACACTAGAGCTCCATCCTCTTTGGAACCCCCCTTTAGGTAGTTGCTATCAAATCCCTCCTCATTCTTCTCTTCTGCAGACTAAACAAGCTGTTGTATCAAGCAGGCAAGGTACTAACAAACTTTAACAGACTTTATTTAACAACAGTGAAACCTCTTTACAGAGCTGCTGCTGCATCCCTCTGTAGTTCTAACTCAGGCTTGGCTCAACTCCTCCCCCCTCCAAAAATACCACACAAGCCCAGTTCCCTCATCTTATCCTCATAAATCCATATGCAGATGACATGAGATGAGGGATGGACTAAGTGGATCTTTGGACACAACTGCCTGAAATAATTCTAGGTTTCTTACCAAATCCTACACTATAGTGCAGTTGCCTGAGTGGTAGTTCATAGGGATATGCTAGAAGCAGCCCTGAGGACCAGATGGATGTACTGTTCATTAATAGAAGAGCGCTGAATATTTGAAAAAAAAAATACAGGTTAAAGATATTTGCATTTCAGGTATGCACTTTAATTTCAAGCATGCAGCTCCAGAGGCACTGAATAAAAACCAGTGTTATTCCAGGTTCAGTCAGAGAGTGTTTTAATATAAAGGGATCTGAACTGCTCTGATGGGTGGAGTAGCTTTGTGCCAAGTCGTGTTGCTGAACGGTGATGTTTTTGCAAGTGTGTTTCTCTGAAGATTTCAGTGAGAGAGGATGCTCGGCACCTCAAAAGGAAATGGGCATTTGCTGTGTATGCCTTATCCCCAAGATACAGATAGGGGCCCAACAGTACTAGTGCTCTCATAGCCAACTGCCTGTATGGCCCCAATTCTGGAATAGGGCCCACCTCAGGTAGACTCTCTTGTAAGGTCAGAGTCACAGAGAATTTTAGAGGCTGATGTTTTATTTTATCTTCTATCTCATTCTTTAAAATGTGTTCTCCCTCACCTTTCACAATACTGTTACCTCCCCCAGACTGATTCCTATTGCCACTGTGGCAACCTGTGTGCCATAAGCAGCTGGCAGTGAGCAGGCATTGTGTGGGGTCACGACAGGCCCTCTGTAAACCCTGGCGCAGGAAATATGCTGGAGGATAGCCATCGCAGAACACGACAGAAGATTCCGGGCTGCTCTAGACAACGGAGCAGCCTACAGACAATTGTAGGGAGGCTGAGATAAATGAGAGCAACCCCTGGCTGTTTTAATTCACACCGGGGCCATCCGGAAACCTGAACACCCAACTACGACTTAGGGTCACACTGTCATTAAAAACCTGTGGCTGGCCCATGCCAAGTCAGCAGGCGCAGGCTAAGAGGCTGCTTAATTGCAGTGTAGAAACTTGGGGTCAGGCTACAGCCCGAGTTCTGGGATTCTCCCACCTCTCGGGTCCTAGAGCCTGGGCTCCTGCCTGAGCCTAAATATCAACTGCAGTTAAACAGCCCCTTAGGCCTAGTTCTGGGAGCCTGAGTCAGATGGCATGGGCCAGCTGCAGGTTTGTAATTGTAATGCAGATGTACCCTTAAAGAGCCACCTAAGACACACCTCCACCCCTTCTTTTTCTGGTCTGCACCATCTGGAGGCACAGAACAGAATTTAAACCTTCGTTCTCCCACCCTGTTTTATATACCTGGAGCACTTTTGCTCCCTCCCACCAATAACCCACTTTCTTTCCCACAATCTCAGAAAAAACAACCAAACAACCCCCCCAAAACCCCTATGGTGGTAATGTATGAATTTGGATTTATTTCAATAAAATTTTAATATTCACGTTTAAAAAAAAAAGATTTGCTATGCCTAAGGCCTCCAGAAGCCTTATATAATAATTACAGAAGTTAACTAGTTGAAGGAGCACATACACATGCAGCTTCAAACAATTAAGTAGCTAGATAAACCAGCAACTACCCCTTCATCACACCCAGGAAATGCAAACATGAACATGCAGAACACAGAGCTAAATAAAGAGAGTCTCTGAGAAGCAGGGTTTCTCATAAGGCAAGTAGGGCTCCAGACCTGCAACCTTTTTGTAGAAGCAACTACATAACCCTCCCTCTCCCCCCGCCAACGCCTTCTCCTCTACGGCAAGTGTCATCATCTATTGTTGAGCAAATGGTTCAAACTACTCTCTGTCCTCCCCTCTAGCTCTTATTACCTTTCTCCCAGAGCAGGTCTCTCTTTTGTGTGTATGCGTGGCTGATCACATAAGCAAAGTCTAGTGTAAGACCAAGTGAAAAAGCAAACTGAATGTGGCCATTGACCTTCTTCCACGATCCTCAGATGCCAGACATTTGATGACTGCCAGCTTAATCAAGCTGTGCTAGTTGAAATCTCTTCTTTACTATTTAGGAATTTTTAGTCAAGTTTCCAAGGTAGAACCTCCTAGAAAAATTACACAAAAAGCGCATATAAAAATAAGACTATCTGGAGACAGCTTTAATTTGTATAAAACCTTCCTTGGGTTTTATGTGCCTGTTTAATCTTGTAACAGCTGCTTCTCCAAGTACTCATTTGAGCTAAATATATATCACATGACACAATACATATGCTCTTTCTAAAATAAAAAACCTGAATGCCGTCTTAAATGATTCTGCACCTAGCAATATTCAAGCAGCATCTATTGTTACCATTAGAGCTAAGTACCTGAAATAGCTATTACTGTCAGGGGAAACTTTTAAAATCCCCCCGCCCCCCCCTCACAAACAGTTCTTGAGTTACTTCAGTGAGTTAAGTGCTGGGAGGAATGCCGGAAATGAAAGAGTAAAACTGGCAAAAGTGCTTATGTCCCCCTGACTTACAGTGAGGCTCAGGAGTCTAAGGCCATGGTTACACTTACAGGATTATAGTGCTTTTGGTTATAGCTGCCCCCAGATACAGCAATAGGTATAGCGCTATAGCATGTCCTGGAGTGGCCACATTTGCCAGTGGTGCATTATGGGCAGCTATCCCAGCATTCAGCTGGGTGCAACATGCTTTTTAAACGATGGGGGTGAGGGGGAATATGTAGTGTGTATGCAGAGGGAGAGAGTGAGGGGATTTTCTACAGGCTAAGAGTCTTGTCAGTGGTTGTCCTTTGAAATTTAGAACCTGCTATAGTTTCTCGGTCACACTGCTCCCTTTGTAAACATTTGCAGTGCTTATCTGCCGAGATAAGAGAGAAACTCTGAAAAGTTACTTCCACATTCCTCCTGCTGAGTTCAAAACAAAGTGAAGAGATGTCAATTGCCTTAAATGGCTCGGAGGCGTGCCAGAGATCACTTATAGCATAATGCCCATTCACACTTGCGATAATACGCTACCGAGAATACACAATAGCGGTTATTCCTCAAGGAAGGGAGGATTACCAGGAGCGGTATAACTGTGGGTTTATAGCACAATGCATGCCTTGCCAGTGTGGACGGGTAGGGAGTTATAGCGCTCCTGGAGGTTTTATAGTGCTATAAAGTGCCAGTGTAACCAAGGCCTAAGTCAGATAGGCCATTTTGAAAATTGTATCCAAAGTGCAGAGCACTTTCATAACAAACACCATTACCACACCATCCTATCAGCATCCCCCAAGCCTCTTCTGGAGGAAGCAGAAGGTTGAGAGGTTCACTATGTAGTTAGTTCAGTCCCTGTCCATTTTGGTGTGGGCTCTTGTCCTCTATGTGGATAGAGTCCTTCTCTGAAGTGGGCTCTCATCCTCTATGTATTGGGGTGAAACCAGTAAGGTCACTTTCTATAAGCCACTGATACAACATAGGAGGGCAGCTACTTTTTGACCAAAATTTCCCCTTACAGCTTCTAATTGAGTGTGCCTCAATTTTGGGGTTCCCAAACTATGTTAAAAATAAAATCATTTCCATGGTGTTTGAAGTTAGGTAGCGAAAATGGAGGCATATAAATTAGAGGCCGGTCTGGAAAACGTGAGCCTTGATCACTACCAACCAGTCAGATTTGAGCTACTATAGTGACTGAGTGAGACTATTCATGCCATTATCACTTCTCTAAACTACCCACCTCCCTTGAAGTTCAGGAGCTACTGTGAATTCTGTAGATGTGCACAAATAATGTTTTTATGCCCAGGGAAAACTGTCATATTTTTGCATTGGTTCCTGAGATTTAGGTGGAAAAGCCATGGATCTCAATAAGATGCTGATTACAACTTTTTTTTTAAAAAAAGGAAAACATCTTATTAGCTTTTCAAAAAAAAATGGAAGTACACATGGAGGTACTGTCTCCAGTTTTCATTCCTCTGCTTTGCTTAAGATTTGTGGTATAGGCTTTGTCCTGAGATGCTCATCATATATAAATCAAGCTATAACAAGCTGTGAACAATGTGTTTGCCAGAAGCACGTTACAGTCAGGTAAAGGGTTCTGAAAAAAAAAATCTGTAAAAATGGCATGATTCCAATAGAAAAAGGCAGAGAGATGTATATTCCCATAAATGCCTGTAAATTTCCCGCCAGTGGTTGTTACTGAACTTCAGTGGTCATGAGAACTAAAATTAACAGAGTTGCATTTTCTCTTGGAAAACGTTACCAAGAGAACATTGAGAAACAGACTGAGTGTGGGAGAAAGCAAGCAGCTACATTTCTGAATCTCTGCAATGGGATGCAGTTACTTACTGAGGGGGTAGCTGATCACATCTGACACCCACATAGTGAGAATGGGCAATCTATTCAATTACAGTGCCATCAAGTCATACATTCCAATATGAAGTTAAGAACATTGTGATCGTTGCACTATACAGTACCATCAGAATGGTCAAAGTAATTGGAGGATAATCTAACTTCATATCTGTTAGCACTAGTTTTCTTTCAATGTGCACTTCAAACAAACAGATTATATCTCTGTCATGCATGTTTGGGGGGAAAAATTATCACTTTTTCTTTCTTTGTAGGCACTTGGACTAGACTCACAATCCTAAAGCGACCTCTTGCAGCAAGACCTGCCATTGTGGTGTTCTGTCTCAATTTCCCCACAACAATTTTCAGCCTACTCCTGACGTAGAGGTGTAACTTGGACTAGGGTGACCAGATTTCCCAATTTTATAGGGACAGTCCCGATTTTGGGGTCTTTTTCTTATATAGGCTCCTATTACCCCACACCCCCATCCTGATTTTTCACATTTTTTGCCTGGTCACCCTAACTTGGACTGGCCCTCCAGCGAAGTCATTAACAAAAGCCCACCCCTTCCTGGGTATCCAAGTCCAAAACCAAAAAAAGTCTCAAATTGGGACAAGTCCCTTCTTCCTGAGGGCCTGTCTTCTCTCCTATTGTTTAAAGCCTCTACTACACATTCAGCTTGCACCCTTCCTAGGGTTGTCACATCTGAGGTACAAAACATCTGTTTCTTTTGGGTAACACTCTGCTCTCTCTTGAGCAGTCACCTCACCCCTGCCTGCCTACCTTGAGTCTTCCACAAACCCCTACCTGCTTTGTACACTCCTCTGAGCTTTGAGTTCTCCTCTCCAGCCAGTGCTACACCACTGGGCTCCCTTCCGCTTAAGTCCAAACCCATTGTAAGTGTAGCAGGGCAGGATTAATTGACCAGGGCTGACAGACCCAAGGGTTCCCGACCCTCTGTTGCAGAATTACTATGGAATATAATTAGTTTTTCAAAAAACAGATCTTTAGGTATAAGGTAATTGAAAATATTGAAATATCTTAAGACGTGAAAGGTTCATTTAAAGCTTGGAGCATTTCTAAGAAATTTATGGACGTGCAGTACATGTGCCACCATCTTAATCTTGCAAGTAATCACAAGATCAACTCCTCTATACGGTATAAAATAAATAGGTAATTTTGAAAGAGAAATGCATATAGTACTTTGTGACACTGCCTTCCATACTTAAAACTGGAGAGATTCATTTCTACAGTGTTACAGTAGTGAGTTCTAAGTTCTATCTATTTTTTTAAAACCACTCTGAAACGTTACTGTATTTTGTCCCATTTCTGGGTATTTCATAACTTTAAGCCCAACATATGAGCGTGATACATTCAGATTCCCCTTCGCAATCAGTTCTCAGGCTCAACAATGCTCAGCAGGCAGTAGTCAATTTAGCAAGAGATCGTATCCATCACTGCTGAAAAAATACTGGGCATTGACTGATGAATAGAAGATAAATCACAAGAGGGTTGTCCATTCAGGCAGGGCTGAATTACTCTGACAGAGCCCTGCATGAAAGCTCATTTTGTGCTTGCCTGTACAATATGTCATTTGTAGAGTGTTGCTCTCCAATGATATCAGTCCCTTCCCAGTATGAATCCCTTTCCCTTTATTCCCATCAATAAAGGTGTCCAATCTGTGAGAAGGGAAACCTCAAAGCAATGAGAAGCTATTATCTAAAAATTCAAGTTCAGAGGTAGGCTCCGGCTTTGTCGGCTGCTGCACCCGAAGCCAAATGCAGCCACTTCTCATCACCCAAGCCGGGGGGAGGGTTGGGGAGGAAGGATCCAGCAGGTGGTTTAAAGCATTTTAGTGGTGCTGTAGCCTATACCTCCTTGAAAGCTTCTCTCTGACTGAACTCTGTTTATTATTCAGACCAACGTCTCTCACTAACAGATGTCTACAGTGCTATCTCCTAAGGGTAGGCCAGTGCTCCCGCCCCCCCGCCCTCAGTACTTTGACACCCAAGAAGTGAGTTCAACCTCTCCTTTTGAGGAGCAAGGAAGACACTTATGCTCTCAGCCACTGCCTATTGTGTTGTCCTTGATACCAGAAAGTATTCTATTATGATAGTGGAGATGAGGGAACTACTTGTGTGAGTGTGTGTATGTGTGTGGGGGGGAGGGTGCATTTGCTAAACAACTTGTGGATGCTACTGAAGTGTTAGAAATTACTTTGTCTATGGTGAGTGAGTTCTAAACCAGTGGTAGACTATTGAGAGTTAGTTTTGTTCACAATTTAAAGCGGTTTTATGTTGAGAAGTGACTAAGTAAAAACAACACCTTCTTAATTAACAGATGTGTTCTTCCTGTGTTTGGAGTCCTATCTTTTACTCCAGCTAAGCTTGCAGAACCAACACAGCAAAGACTGAGTGAGCTGCACATTCTATTCCATCTTGCATCTCAATTGAATTGTTTAGAAAGTGCCAATTAGCTACACCTGTGCAATCCCACCGACAACTGGAGGGATGCACAGCTGCTACTGAGGGTTTAATTGAAAGACAACATTGTATGAGCGGCTGAAGGCTCAGTTTGACTGGTAGAATTTTTTTACCGTGGATGCCAGAGTAGAAAAGAACTCTATGTGATTCTTAGACACACAACAGTATTTGTAGACTTGGCAACAAAAACCACAAACCTACAAAATATATTTTAGTAGATTGGCTCAAGTGACAATTTGTCATGGATGTAAAAAACACAGAAACAACATACCTTGTTTGCAATGGCACTTGTCAGAGTAGCGCTCTACTCAACAGGTTTTTATTTTTTCCCTGCGATGTTGCCTCATGTTATGTTAAATATTCTATGTACCTGTTTAAACAGGTCTTGCCTACCCAGAGAAGATATAATTTGTGAAAATAGTATAAAAAGGCCACATTCCATCTGTTCTGATTTTTCTCCAGGAGAGGCTTAGCACAAAAGCATTCAAAAAATGATTTGGTAAAACTGTTGCAAACCAAAGCACACTTTGGATAGCTCCAATTTGCACTCAAATTAGTTGGAAGTAGTCAGACCATAACCTCCAAAAATCTGAAAAATTTCATGCCATGTACATAGCAATTTTCATCAGTAGATCTCAAACCACTTTATGAAGGAGATCAGTATTATTCTTCCCATTTTACAGATAGGGAAACTGAGACACTGGAAGGTAAAGGGATTTGCCCAAAGTCACCCAATACAGATAATGACAGAACCAAGAATAGAATCCAAATCTCCTGGGTTCTATCCCAATCCTCCAAACACTAGTGCACACTGTCTCCTACAAAAGTTTCATGAATTTTTAAAAGATGCATTTTTTTTTCAGTTTGTTAGTCTCCTTTTTTAAATGACTCATTCATTCAAGTAGATAGCAGAAGCCTTGCCATGTGACACCTTGCGAGCAAAGTACACAAATAGTCAAACAAAACAACCTATAGTCTGACAATTACTCATGAAAACTATTAGACAAATGTGAGTACAAAGAAAATCAGATTTTTTTTGAATGATTAGCTAACGCATAAATAGGGCTAAATTCAAGACAAGAGAAATGAATAGTTAGGCTTCAAGTAAATGAGAGCACTAGGGAAAGCTATGCTGCTCTTAGCAATCAAATGAGTACTAGCAAAAAAAATAATTAAAAAAATTAAACCTTAAAACTTTGTACGAGTAACCCGGGGCCAAATTATGTAGCTTTAAAAAAAAACCAAGAGTCCCGCAGCTCTTAAGCTCTACAACTGTTAACACAGAATTTCTATAGAATGTTTAGTTAAGGGCCACAGAATCTGATCCTTAATTAGGACATTTATATCCAAATATAAACAAACCAAAGTTATTTTATAGGATTTATTTATAATGCAAGGATCTAGTGTCTTAAACAAATGGGTCAGATTTCACTTTACTAGTAACTATTTAAAATGTTCAATAAAACTACAGGCTAAAGATACATCATTGTTTGTATACACAACCAAAAATGTTAGACAACCTTAGCTGTTGTTGTTGCTATCTGCTTTACGTATAAGTTCCCAAGTTAAATCACCAGTTTTCAGTTATGAAAAAGGAAAGGCATTTACAAATACAAAGCTGCTGAATTTCTTTGATCCCAAAACAGCTAAAGAACATGTCTCGTAACTTACTTTCTATTGCAGAAATGGAGTCTGGCATGGAATGAAATACGTCATAATAATTTTATTATTTGACTTTGCTTTGGTGTGATTTTGCATGGAAGACTCCAAAAGGTAATTCTTTCTCCTCTTCCTGATCCTAGAATTACAAGAGATTGGACTGAATTCACTGCAACCCAAAGTCTCTTGGTAAGAGCTTTCTGGGAGATCAGCCTGACTCTGACACAGCCAGAGTACAAAGCAAAATCAACCTAGTCTCTGTTGCAGAACATGTATTTCCAGCACAGCAGTTGGATCTTAAATGTTACTTTGTAACAAATCAGTTGATGTTATTGGAGGTTACATGTTACTGGTGTAAAAAGAGACCCCTCCATACATTTTCTTAAGGATCTGTCATTTTTTTGGCTGTAAGTTGCCCATCCTTTGCCTGTGAAGATAACATCAAATACACTATTTCTAGTAATGGAATAGTATAATCAAACAGTACCTGGAACATATGGGCCTTTCACTTTTTTATTTATTTGGGGGAGGGGGAGAACATGGAGTGGAAACTCTTGCTGCATGTTTGTTTCAGTCAGTATTTACTGGCACACTCTTAAATACATATTTTTCAGTGCCTTTAAAAATGCACTCACAGTATTTGTAGGTGCCCTAGTTTATACCTCACTTTGGGTTTCTGCACAAATACCTTGGAATCCTCAGAAAATGAGCTAAGAAAATATAAAGATATATAAATAGTGACCTAAAGAAAATATTTTTAATGTAGGGAAATCAAAAGGCTAACAAGTTCAGATGCACAGCCAATGGCTTGAATAGACCATCACAGGAATGTCAAAAATAGATTCCAAAGCTCAGAAGTTTGTAGAATTCAGATTGGAGATATTTACTTATATTCATGTGAATTTGAGTTTAACATTTACTTGTCTTAATGCCACAGTAGATTCTTCACACCCACTCACATAACTTCGGTAGGAGAGTATGTGAGAGAGAATTCTGTCCTCTACCACAAAAAGGAAAGGATAGAGGTCTTTTAAAACATGTTCTTCTCCCATCTCCACAGAGACCCACTTTTGGCTGACATCCTTCCTCATACATTTGACAGTAGATGATCCAGAGATTCAAATACATCAAATCTCTTCATAGAGTGGGGAATGTATTTTAAAAAGAGTCAGTGGAGCAGTGATCAGAGCACTTGATTACATCTGTCAGTGTATATGGCCAGATGTTCCTAGGATGCTTTGAAGAGTTTAGCAGACCCTTTAGAGAGGACTGCTCCAAAATGTGGAGCTGCTCACTTATGAGACTGGGAGGTTTGGCTTCTGGCCTCATTATCCCAAATGTCACAATGGGACTTCTGTGGTTTAGGTCCAGGCACACCTCTGAAAAAGACCTCTTGGGAGCCAAGTGTTGGGTCACTTATTTTAGTTTGACACTCTAGTTTGTCAATCCCTGTTAATGCTAAGTGGATTGTCATTTGGAACCAGTAGTGCCAGTGGCTGGATAAAACAGAATTGCTCTGATTTCTCACTTTTTCCCCTTTATGAAAGAATTTAAGTTTTGGGCAGAAATTATTTTGGGTAAAATATAGTGAAAGTTTGTGCTTCTGAAAGGGAGCTGATAGCATCAGCAAGAGCTAGGTTTAGCACTTCAACTACTCTATTCCCAGGGCCTCTCTTAATAAACAGATTATCAGTCATGCTAAAAGAATCTGGTAGTTTTAGGACCTGGGTAAAACATCCCTGTGAAAAACTCATAAGAGAGAAAAGGGGAGAAAGGGAAATCAGGTTTTGTGGGCTCTAATCCCTAGCTATTCACTTAACTGTGGTAAGACTTAGGCAGACTACTTTACCACATTCTCTGTCCCTCAGTATAATCACCTATATAAAGGCATAATACTTATACAGGAGTCTTGTGAAATTCATGGTGATCTTCAGATGAAATGGAAAAATATGTGAATGGATTGTATTGTACTGTCAAATAGAATCCAGGCTGATATTTATCAATGATAATATAGTTCATTGGTTTTCAACTTGTGGTCCGCGGACCTCTGAGGGTCTACAGACTATGTCTGAGGGGGTCCGCAAAAGGTTGCCCTTACCACAGAACAGTGGTTTTCAATTACAGGTTATGTCTAAGATTTCTCAAGGTGTCTGCACCTCCATTCAAAATGCTTTAGAGGTCTGCAAATGAAAAGAGGTGGAAGACCACTGGTATAGTTAATTTCTCAAAGTTTCATTAGGCAAGGTTTGAAAACTAAGTTCTATCGCTATAAAATTGTCACATGCTTATTTTCCTTATGTTAAACAGCTTAAGGGAGTTTAATGTAAAAACTTGGAAACTGAGTTAATTTAGCCCTAGAGTAACAGTCACATTTCAAGAGGGATGGAGAGAGGGAGAGGCTAAATTAAAAATATGCTTTTATGTTCTTTGGCAGTAGAAATAACATGAAAGTTTTGGCACAACCCTCTGCCTCCATTCCATCTGCTCTTTTCATTCAAGCCCTTTCCAACTTGCCTCCATCATTTCAACCTTGCATCCTCATTGTGGCATGGGGCTAAATTCAGAGATATGTACAGTGGGATAAGCTCTTTATACATTAATAAGTGTCAGGGAACATAAATTGGTGACATTTATATGGCATGGAGTTAAAAGAAAGCACAAATTAAAGTGAGAATGACCTACTTTACCTCACATCCCCATATGCTCTCCTGTTAGTGGCCTTTCACTCTGTTTTCTGAGTACACAAAAGCATCCATGTACTTACGGTCTGAATGACTGACTTAAGATTTTAAAAAAGCAGGGGGGTGGGGGGGGGGAAATAAGTTTTCCAGAAGAGAGCATATTGAGTGTGAGAGTGTTGTTTTCAGCCCCGGTGTGACTCCACTCAGTTCGTTACACGTGGGATGAATTTGGTTCTTGGTTTTAACAGCAGCTGTCTAATGCAGGCCCCTCAGCAGACAGGCAAGCTATTTGCATTCAAAGATTCAGTACAAAAGTCCCTATCTACATATGCCATACTTTCCTTTCTATTCATCTCTCCTCCCTCAGTGAGAGAACTGAAAACATGATAGATTTAGAACAAAAAACAGGGGTAAATCATATGCTCATAAGTGGATGAGAGTCTAAGTAATTCTAGGAGTAAATTCAGGTATCATACACTTGTATGGTGTGGGGAGATGGGAGAACAGGTGCACAATACAGCAGTTTAGACTCCTATCTGAAGTTAACCCTCCATCTCTATTGTCTCACACCTCTAACTTCCGCTCTTCACATGTAAATTCCCCTTATGTTTTAGGATCAGAGAGGTAGCCGTGTTTTTGTTACCTTATGTTTTAGTGATGTTTAGTAGCAGCTGCTCTGGTTCTATCTGGAGAGAGGACTGTGACATGGTTCTCTTTCTGGGAGGGGAATGGAAACAAACAGACGGAAGAAGGCTTTTCTCTTATCTAGTTGCTACCCTAGGTTTGTGAAGTCTGAGTTACCTAAAGGTGGGATACAACTTCAGGCTCACTTGAGCAGCACAGCCAGCCATTCTTCCGAGTCTCAGCTTTAATGTCAGAAGATGATCCTTTCACCCTTACGGCTGTAAAGAAAATTTTCAAAACACTGAGCAACTGATATAGATGCTGGGCTAAGTTTGCAGAGAGCCTTAAAAAAAAAACTTCTGTGAGGTGTTACCTCCCTTCTTCCTTCAATGGGCACTAGCTAGAGTGCCAGTGGTGATACTTCAAATATCAAGATGTTTTGAGCAGAGAAATAGTTAACTATGTAAAAAAGGATGTGTAGTATCATATGATGAACATCTATGCCAGTGCTTCCCAAAATGAAGACCAGAGGAATGGCACAAAGGATTACCCAGGAGAATATGGAAGATGCCTACATTAAGATGTATAGGTCTTTAACATCACATGGCAGAGCTACATGACAGCTGCAAGTGGTTTCATCTTCCTGAAGGGGGCCTCAGCTTCGAAAACACTGGGGAACGCTGGGATAAGGAGTGCATCTGCAGCCAGCTGCATGGCAGCCATTACAACTCACTTGGCTTCCAATGTTCACCCTTGTAATAGTTAAATAGAGAATACAGAAGGAGTATTGCATTCAGCGTGTTGTGTGATGGGTCAAGTGGGGCAATAGTTCTTCCTTGGCAGAGCAGCCTAAGATTACAACAACCACTATAAAACACTAGTGAGAGGACAAGCTCCCTCATGGTGGGACTCTAGCCAGATATAATTCCAACAAGTTATTTTTTCCTACAGAGAGGTGAAGCTTCATAATGAGATTTGGATACAGTCGCTTAGTACAAGCCTGCACAACTCGGAAAGCAGTGAGGGCCATATTACTGCAAAAAAACCAGCTGCAGGCCGAAAAGCCCCACCCTTGTCCCGTCCCCATCTGCTTCCACCCCCTCATCCCCCGCTTGGCTTGCCCCATCCCTACTCACCACCAGCGGGCCACATGTTGTGCAGGCCTGGCTTAGTAGAAAGTTGTAATGTAATTTGTGGGCATGATGTGTTTCAAAAGGCAGTGTGACCTAGAAGATAGAGCACTTGCCTGGGAGGTAGTAGAGGAGACCTTGGTTCTACTCCTGATTCTGCCACTGGCCTGAATTACCTTGGGTAAATCACTTTCCCCTCTGTGTGCCTCAATTTCGGGCCAAGCGGGGGATGAGGGAGTAGAAGCAGATGGGGACGGGACAAGGGCGGGGCTTTTCGGCCTGCAGCTGCTTTTTTTGCAGTAATATGGCCCATCTGCAAAATGGGGATGATACTTAGACTAAGGTCAGAGGGGAACATCACAATCATCTAGTCTGCTCTCCTGTACATTGTAGGCCATGGAACCTCACCCGTCCATTCTTGTGTTAGACCCCCAACTTCACCGAGTTAATGAAATCCTCAAATCATAATTTAAAGACTTCAAGTTGAAGACTACCCACCATTTACTCTACCTCCTTTTGTAAAGCATTTGTGATGTACTGATGAAAAGAACTAGGAATTATTATTAATGAGTTACATTTGTAGCTAGGTGACATGAAATAAATACCTTCACAATAGCAGCAATATATAAATAAGAGTATTCTTTCACAGCGTGACTCAGTAGTCTATCAAGAGGAGTACTCTTAAGAATGAAGCGACCATGCTACACACTTTACCATTGAAAGGAGTGAAGATACTGGTCTGATCATGTGATGTCAAAACTACTCTACAACTTAAGTGACTTATGTGACAAATTGCAGAGTCCACTTTAGACTGGTTGGCAACCTTGGTGGACTGAAACCGCGAAGAGTACAGCTTTTCAGGAGTTTTTTGATTGTTTTATTTCAAATCACAAAAGGCTGAATTTGACACATTTCTCAATTAGAAAGAGAGAAAGCTTCAAAATTGTCAAAACATTTCATTTTGACCTTTAAAAAAAAAACAATTGTTTTTTTCTGGTTCAACATACTTTTTCATTTAGAAATGTAAACCAATTAGACGCCCCCCCAAATGAAAAAAGACCAAATGAAATCTTTTGAAATTATCAAAATGAAACATTTTGATTGTCCAAAAATTTAAAAAGTTTGTTTTTCAGTTTGTGAATATGTTCAAAATGTTGACTTTTTGTCCCAATTTGATAAAGAGAAAAAATTCCAAACTCTTGAAAAATTTTTAGAGGTAGAAAAAGCAAAGCCCACCTAGTTCTAGTGCAGACTTAATTTTGTTAACACATGGGAAAGCAGCTGCTCCCCTCAGTTACTAATAATAGCAAATGGTAAATAGTTTCTGCTTTCTTTTTATCTAAAATTTGTACTGCAGTAGCACCCAAAGTCCCCAGTGACTCTCATAATACCACTGTGCAGTGCTATGCAAATACTTAAGAGATGGTCACAGCCCTGAAGACAAATATATAAGATAAACGTCAAGTAGTGCTAGATGAACATTTTGAGACATTATAGTTTTCCTTCAGAAAATGCTGATTTGATGGAGTTTAAACTGTCCATGGGAATGTATTACTTCTGTCAAAACATTTGATGGAAACACAGTAAGTGGGCAGGTTGGCAATTCCCTGGCTCCCCTCCAGGCTGCAGGAGAATCTTGCAGCCCACCCACTTATTTGTCATCCAGACAGTTTGCCAGCCAACTGATTGCTCTTTATTGCCAGAAATTCTGGCATATAAAGGTATTATTCTAATGAAGAATTCAATGACATATTGATGACCCGGAATGTCATGTTAAATGTGAATTTCCTTTTCCAGTTAGCTCTGAAAGTAAGTAACATGTGAAGGTACATACTTTAGAAGCCAACAAGAACTAGCAAGTTGACTTAATCGAACCAGAAGGGTGTGGGTATGAAGTCAACTTTTGAGTTGAACTCTGTGCGTTTGGGGGAAGAGAGGGTTAATAAAACTCTTCAGATGGGGATATAATGTTCTTCTTAGGAGTCATCTAATTTTAAAGGCTGGACTAATGAAATTTGGGCCTCCAGTAAATAAGGGGAAACAGAAAAGTAAGCCAATATAGTTTAAAGTGGACACATAACAGCGGTATATGAAATATTAGTGTAGAGATGGTGGACTAGGGTGCTCTTATTTACCTTTTTTCATAATTCAAATCAAGAGGACAACAAATGAAAGTGAATGGGAAATTTTAAATCTTAAAAGAAACACTATGCAGAATTAATCTGTGAAATTTATTGACATAAGATATAATCAAGATCAAGAACTTCACTGGAATAAAGGAAAGTTTCATTCTAACATGGATAATAAGAACAGTCACATATGCAAGATATGTAATTGAACAATGTGTGTGATAAACTCTTATGCTTCACGGCATAAGCCAATCACTAATTGCCTGGAATTTAGGAGGACACCTCTCGTGTGGGTAGCTCATGGCATAATTATCCATCATGAGGCAACTTAGACATCCCTCTGAAATGTCTGCTATTGGCTACTGTTAAGGAAAAATATCAGAATAAATGGACCATTAGTTTGATACAATATGCTGATTCTTATGTTTCCACAAAAAATGTCAACTTCTGACCAATGATGCATTTCTGCATTTAGATCCGATCAATTGATCATATTTTCTTAATGATTGCAAAATATGAGAGATGAATAAAGCTGAAAACAATAATTGGTCAATCGAGCCTGCGCAAACTGTATTGGGAACATTTAATAGAAATCAACAGTGTTCAGAAATGCTAAAGAAAGGCACAGCACAAAAACCCCTCAGTCAACAAGCCCCAATCTCTTTGAATTCATTGTAATCATACTAAATCTAGATCACAGTCATTTTCCTTTGGCTTTTTAAGTTTAAGATAAGCAGTAACCATATTTACATAATTACAATTCTGCACAACAGTGAGATTCTATCTTTAAAATATAACATCATCATTCCAAAACACAAAGGAAAGGACAGATTAATGGACCTGTTTGTAAAAGAGAGGAAAAAAAATCTACAAAATGGAACTCAATATGGTGCCATGCACACTGTATAATTTAGCAACAAACAAATGTCATATAGAGACAAACATTGTGTTCATTCTGCATAGTAATAGTTCATTAAGAGCCCATAATTATGTTGAAATTAAATATAAAGTACAAATTGACCTTTAAAAAATGAAACCCAAATCCTGCTTTTAGCTACACCAAAGCATCCCTATTGATTTCAATGCTGGTTACAGCATTTGGCTAACTCATTGAGTATCCCTGATCACATCAGTATTTCATTGAATTACTCTGCCTAGAAAATCCTTTACATCCTAGCTAGATAAAACATCCCATGAGTTTTTAATAATGGAATAGTCAAAAACTTTGGGACAATTTCTCAACTAATTTACACCAATGTAAAAACAAACATGTCACTGAAGGCAAAAGAGTAATTCATGTTTACACAAGTGAAACAGCAGGCTACAATCCTATGGATTCGTGGGGATTGTAGATTTGTCAGCTATAAAAATGCCCAGATATCCTTGAAGCATGATCTAAGGTTGTCAGGCCCCGGCTTTTGGCAGATGAGAGAAATTGATTCCATAGCCAAGGTATCAACACCAAGAATGTTGAGCTGGCACCAGCGCTGATATTTGAACCAGCAGGACCACACCTTCGATACCAGGCCAAGGTCCAAAACATTTAGGATGTTAGATTGAAAACAACTTCACTTAAAAGTCAGTCAACAGGCAGCTAAACACAGATCATAGAGCACAGATGTAATATGCTCCGTGTGATATCTCCTGTAGTAAGTGGTCTGCCAATTTCTGTACTATCTTCAACTTCAGGATAGATCTGTGTGTTATGATTATTTATGGCTGTGCATACTGCTGGCTAAACACTCCAGGAGGACAGGCCCTGCTGCTCAGAGGAACTCACAATGCAAGGAAAGGCAAGAGGTTACGGGAAAGGGAATGGGAACAACAGGCAAAATATACAACTTGTTGTGACTGTGTGGGAGTGAAGAGGATTGATGATGATGATGATGTGACTGTGTACCCCATAAGGCTTTATGGGGGGCGGGGGGGGTGCCTATAAATATATGTATGATATTACCGGATTATGGATTTGCTACATATGCCAGGTAACATATCTATGTAAAGCTAATGATCCCACTGGAACTGTTCATCCTCTTTGTATGTATGTGTCTGTTTTGTATTCAAAGTTATGAATATTGGCTATGTGCTTGGTTAGTTGTATGTAGACTTTGGAATGCAGCTGAGCAGCTCTCTGAGAAAAAAAAAACTATTTTCAGTTAAGCCCAATCAGGAACCAATCAAGCTAACAATGAACTTTGTAGACGCCTGTTCACACCCGAGCTTCTCCAGGAATGTGGCGTGGCTGGAAATGAATGGAGTCTGGCTCAAACATGTGGCTGGTCCATGTGCTCCGAAACTCCATTTTACAAGTGGACTCTGCATAAGAAGGAGGAGGGCGTCTCCACCCACAAGAGGAAATCTATATAAACCCTGGAGAGACCCCTCCATTTTGTCTTCAGCTGGCTCAAAGAACAGCCCTCCACCTCCCAAGGATACCTGGAAGAAACTGGATCAAACTACAGTGCCTGCAGGGTGGGTGTGAGTGATAGCTGGACCCAGGCTAAAAGTGAGTTTGGCCTGAAAGAAGGAATTCACGGAGGGTGAGGCTTTTTACTGTATTAGTGTTTGATTTGCATATTCTATTTTATTTTATTTGGTAATTCACTTTGTTCTGTCTGTCACTACTTGGAACCACTTAAACACTACTTCCGGTCTTTATTAAAATCACTTTTTACTTATTAATCAACCTGGAGTACGTGTTGGTACATGGGGGGGCAAACAGCTGTACATATCTCTCTATCATTGTTATAAAGGGTGAATCATCTATGAGTTTGTCCTGTATATGCTTTATACAGGGTAAAACAAATGTATTCAGGGCTTGACCTCATTGGGAGTTGAGCATCTGAGTGTAAGAGGTAAGAATACTTCCTGCCTGTTTCCAGACAAGCCCATAGCTGCAGGGGATGTGCCTCAGATCTGGCAGGGTACTGAGGTCCTAAGCTGTTTGGGCAGGAAAACTGAGGCAGGAGTAGCCTTGGCACATTAGGTGGCAGCTCCTAAGGGGGTTTCTGTGATCCCAACCCATCACACTTGTATTCAAGGCAATATAGTTTGCTGACAGACCTGGATCTTTAGGAGGGACTTAAATGTGGACAGGATGCTGGCAAGGCTGTACATCTTTGAAGATGATGATGAAACTTTTATCTGATGTAATAGTTGATTGGGGGGGAGCTTGCTGAAAGATTCAAAAGAGGCATCGCCTGATCAAATTGAACAAGGAAGATTAATTTAGCATCTGCACTTTGTAGGGACTGAATGGTCTTAAGGTTTGGTCCCATGAAGAGCACATTAAAGTAATCCAACCTCAGAGAGACAAAGGCTTAAATCACTGTGTCAATATCTGCATCGGGGTGGACAGAAAAGGAAACTAACTTCTTGTCAAGCTCAAATGACTAGGAAGGCACTTGAACCACAGCGAGGCACAATTCAGAACCAGCAGCGGATCCAAAGAGATCGTTGAGTTACACTTTGTGGCTTAGCTCTCCGGACAAATCACCAACATCTGCCCCTTCTTGGGTATGCTCAGAGTCTCCGTCTCCACTGTGCTGACTGTACCACCCTTGTTGTGACTTGCAGGGTTGTCACGGAGTGCCAGGGCGATGGTCTGGAACTTGCTCCCTATGAAGCCAGTTAGGATTCCGGGGGAAGTGTCCCCTCTCCGTACACAGCCTGTTTCCAAGGCTAGGAGCTTCACAGCTACCCGCTTCAACCTTCCTGGGTCTGACCTCGGAGCATTCAGCACCTCTTGCCCCTCCGTGCGCTTCCCCCAGCGAGCCCGTCCGGGCGGGGTCCTGGGGGAGCCCGTGGATTCTGCACCCCACTCCACAGTCAGACGTGACTCTTAGCCAGCCAGTAAAACAGAGGTTTATTCGATGACAGGAACATAATCTAGGTAGAGCGAACATGACCCCTCTGCTGGGTCCATTTTGGGGGCCCAAGTGCCAGGCAGAGCTTGCCTGCAGCTCCTTGTCAGCCCTAGCCAGAACCAGACTAACTCCTCTCTCCAGCCACACCCCTGCATTCCTGTCTCTTTCCTTCCCTTCCCCCCGGGAGTCAAGTTACAGTTTCAGGTATGGCCACATTCACACAGGAGTCAGAGGAAGGATTCTACTCCATCACAAGGGGAACCTGGGCCCGCCCTGTACAGGAGGTTCCAGTCCCAGGACCCTGGCTATCTCTCTTGGTCCTTACTGCACCTTCCATGGACTCCTTCCTACCTTGCCTTTCTGGCTCTAACTCTTCCTCTTTTATCAAGGAGTATGACTACAGGCTTACCTCACTGCAGTTTCCTACTCTACCCTCAGCTTCTAGACATTATAGGAGCCTCACTTGTTCCTGCCAAGGTAAGCTTCATTTTCAATCAGCTTCATGGGCCCTTAGCTCTCCATCAGGTGTAGCCTGAGGCTACTTAGCCTCTCTTGCAACTTTAACCCCATTGGCGCTGGTGTTGGGTGAATGACCCTTCACAGCTGGGTAAGAGGATCTAAATTCCTTTATGAGAATTATGGCAGCTCCGCATCTCTGGGGAATGGGAGGGAAATTAGACTACTTGGCTACAGCTCTGATCCTGCCAAGTGATGGGTTCAGGTGGGCTCCATCTCTTTGCTGGATTGGAAAGCAAGCAACTACTGTACTTTGAAAAGGTTGACATGATACTTTAAAATCACTGCCAAATCTGAGGGAAGCCAATATAGTTTATTTTAAAACATTCCAATAACTTTAAACCCTTCACGGAACTTTCCATTAGGAAGATAACATTTTATATTTACACCGAATTATACTGAAGGGAGAGGGTGTGTATATAGCATCAATACACTCTATTAATTGAATGAGTTTCCATTGATATTTTCACTTTTGGAAAAATGAGTCCAACTATGAAGGCTACAAACTGCAAAAATAAATGGTGCTAAAGGGTTAATACTGTCCTATAAAAAAGAAAGTTGTCCATCTCCATCAGAAGATGGATTAAGTACCTCCAATATTTTGTTTTTAAACAGGAGTACATGCATCAAACAAAATATTTTCCCAGTTAAAGTTACTTGAGATTAGAGCATATGGCTGGACTCACACTAAAAAGGACCTAAAATATTACAGCCCCATTTTCTATTTTAATGGATAATTGGTAACACTAGATTACAGGATTTGTAGGGTCCAAAGAGCTGTATTTTTATAGGGAAGAGTCTTTCTTTCTTTCTTTTGGTCTTAATAAGCTTGGCCTATATCAGCTTTTCTCACATCAGTCCAAGTGTCACATTTGGGTTGGGGGAAGCTTGTTAGCTGTAATTACCAGCAGTAGGTTCTATTATTTGCCAAAGTAATTTTCACTGCTAAGTACCACCAAAACTGCCTCAAGCCTTTAATTTCTCCCCCCAACCCCTTCTCTTGCCTTCTTTTGCTTCCTTTTAAGTTAGTGAATTTTCCCATGATACTGCTCTCTGTGGTGCAGGACAGGGGAGAGACAAGGCGCTGGATATCAATGTGATCTTGAGAGATGGGGTCAGGCCTAGCGAAAGCCCTTCACAAACAGAGCCTGAACTCTATTAGAGATGCAAATCCACTCTCTAAGTGAGGATTGTTTCGGCAACATAATGGAGCTCAAGGAATTCCACGGCAGCCCCCTTTTCAGCATAGGCCTTTTGTCTGCGTCTTAGCAAATTTCTGCAGCCTGTTTAAACTGCAGCTATTGTCCTCATGGCTTCATTGATTTCTCTCCCTGCCACCAGTCACAATGGGCTGATATGAACATCTTTGTTACTGCTTTTGTACTGTATATCAGAGTAATGTTTCAGCAGATTGAGGCCTAGCAGGAAGAATTAAGCCTGTACTACAGAAGGCATGATGAATTGCAGGATTTACATATCATTTTAAGGGGTATTTTTTGGTGGTTGCTTCTGAATGGTGTTGTGTCTCGAAGGATGTAGTCAGAGGACAGAGTGACAGAAAAGGAAGTGATTTAGATATCCCCTGACAGCTTAATACACAAGACACAGGCAAAGGGTGGAAATTCTCAAATCACATTTTTCTGCACTATGTACATGTGTGTACGTGTGTGCATGTATGTTTGTGGTTTTGGTCCTAGCGGTTTACGATGACGGAGAAAGAAGGCAGCAAATTTAGTTCATGCCATAAGAGATTGATTTTTTCAGGGCAAAAGGTGCCACGGCTCACCACCTCGGTGTTTTTGATCCCACTGTTCTTGGCTAAAAGAGAAACTGCTTATTGAGTCAGGTCTTGACATTACACGACAACATATTTCCAGGTCCTGACGCGCTGTGCAGCTTCCTGAGTGAAACTGCTGAACTCTATGTGAGACTACATCACTAGACATAGGTTAATAATACCTAACATCTGCTGCATCCTTAAAAGATTAATTATGATGGTGTGGGGGGGGGGGAGGGTAAATTAAACCTTAAAGCCTAATAGGTAGATATTTTGGCACCTTCAAATCAGTAATACTTGGGAATAGATTTTTAAAAACAGGGTGTATTTTTGGTCAATATATGCACATACACACACCATTCTGTAGATCCATTATTAATAGGTTTAAGAATAATTTATTTTTAGAAATGCACCATTTAATCTTATAGGCTTGACAGTTGACAATTTATAAGTGCAAATCACAGGACACATATATGATGTATATATTACGTAACAGACACTAAAATAATACTTATTCTTCTCCCTTAATTGCAAATCTTTAAAATGATGGGTAACCCAACAGAAATAATTTAGAAGTAATGTCAGTAAGATTCTGCCATTAGAAGAAAAATTGTATTGCCATTAAATCAAAAATTACAAATATGTAAGAGATGCACATTAGAAGAAACCTCCTCAGCCTGACTTTCATGACAGTCCTCCAAGGCCGAGAATGGAGCCTCTCTCTCCCAATATGCACAGCCTACCCAAATTAAAAACACTACATAGATTTTGGCTGGTTTTTTGTGGGAAAAGGCCAAAATAATGTTACTAGGTGATTACAGACACTATTTCCTATTGAAGGGATTCACTTCCAATTTAAAAAAAATCTCCAGATCTTCTGTCATTTACACACACAGGGACTAAATATGGATTAAAGGGCACTACCACTCCAGACAGAAACACTGATCTACCACAAAGGCAGAAAGATGACAGACAATTCACTTTCCTTAATGCTTCTGTAGTAGGACTAGTTGAGATAGAGTTGTGGAGTAAAATTCTGGCCCCACTGAAAGCTCTGGGAATTTTTCTTAAGCATCCTCCATCTGCAAATGTAGAAACAAAGAGGTGTCTGCAGTGTGCCTTGAATAATATTTTCTCATTTGGAAGAGCATATTAAACCACCTCTACCTTCTTTAGTTATTTAATAAATAAACTGGGTAAGGAAAAAAATCCAGCTGGGATTCTAAGTACTTAGGAACAAGGCAATGAATATATTTTTGAAGTTTCTCAGTGTCAATTTGGCCATTTTGTGCTCCGTTTAAAAATATAGCCACAAAATCTGACCACAAAATGATTTCCTTGAAGGTTGCAGAGGCATGGGAAGAACTTAGCACTAGTCAGCAAGAATACTGGAAACAAATGATTACATATAAAACAAAATCATAACCCACTTTCTAGAGACTGTAACAAAGAGTCCTGTGGCACCTTAAAGACTAACTATAAAGTATAGAAGCATAAGCTTTTGTGGGCTAATACCCACTGCATCCGACGAAGTGGGTATTAGCTTCGTCCTGACTTAATGCTGACCTCCACTGCATGACAAGAGAAAGTTAAGATAACTTTTATGATGGAAAGTTGCAGAAGTCTACCCTGGATCAGTCCTAATCCAGTCCGCTTCAAAGAATCCCTAAACTATAACTTTATAATAAGTAATATGAGATAAACATCCAAACTTAATCAGACCCTTAAGGCAGATTTCATTGTAGTATTGTTCTGAAAATGCTCCTCCAGTCTAGACAAATTCACTAACACATCAACTCTCAGAGAAGTCACTGGGTCTGTCTGTTCCATACTACTAACAAAAAACCCACCCAGTTGAAAACTGATATCTGAGCACTTGAGGGCAGAGGTATGGGGGAGCACAACCTGGGAGAGGAGCAGCTCACCGGTGCTTTCACAGACCCCATCAGGCTGTGGATGGAGCATGTTGGAACATGGAGTTGGAGCACGTTGCCTCATCCTGCTCAGGAAATGGGGAGAAGATAGTAGGGTTGCATCATATGGGAAGATATAGGGGAAGAAGTGCACTCCAGTAGCAGAGCAGCTCATCAGGACTTTTGCACCTGCTGCCTCAGTTAGCTGGGGTGTATTATCTCTCCCTCGTCAAGAAGGGGGAGAAGATGGCAGTTCTTTCCACTACTGGGAGGATGATGTGTGTGTGTGGGGGGGGAAGAGATATGACCCTCTATCTAGCCTAACCTGAGTTACCTTATATTTTGAAGCAATTGTTTCCTTAATCCTCTTGGTACCTTTTACATACATTATACATGACATATTATACATAAACAGATAATGGATTTATAGGCCCCTTCCGATGACTGGATCTGCCTTGTTTCTAGTCTGATACCACCCCTACTTGCACTGTAACTAATTTTTCCTATTGCAAAACTCTGGCCTATTAGCACAAGAAAGAAGTGTATTTCCCCCCCCCCCGCCCCTTCAGATAATTAAAACCATCTCCAGTGCCGCCAACGTCAAAAAAATCTATAACTGCTCAGCTGTATGCCAAAGGCATGGCACATTTTCTAAGAATCTAAGGTCCTGGTTTATTTAATTACCAGAAATGTTTATTAAATCTGAGGTTTTCAGTCTTTTAAGCCAATTGAAGACATACCAATATTTATTCTATACATAATTAGTATTTTGTTCACGTAATTAGTACTAAAGCAGTCTTGTGCTCCATACAGAAGGAACACAGAACTCACTCTATGAAAATAAAGAAACGTGTAACTATTTATTTGAAAAGTTTAGTAGATCTGCTACACATATAAGCTGTAGATAAAAAGGTTTCTCCTTTTACTTGGGTCTCCAATCTCAGAGCCCTAATTACCAGGCTGCAGAGTCAATCTCACAAGCTTTCTGCCCGGAGACTATCCATTGTCATTTGTAGCCATTCATGATGGCAATGGAATGGATAGTCCTTTGGTCATACAGACCCAAGTTCAAATACCTTCTCATGAGGCAGAGGGAGAAACTGAACCTGGGCCTCCTATCTCAGTACCCAAACCACTGAGCTAAAGCCTATAAGGGGGAGGCAGGTCCACCACTTCCTCTTTCTGGTGCTGTTTTGTGGCTTCTTTGCTTTTGTCAAAATTCCTCAATGTAAAAACAAAAAAAGTTGACACTACCAAATGATTTCAACTTTCAACTGAAAGGTATTCAGTGAACTTGACACAATTCACTAATTTTGGTTGACCTGAAATGGACATTTTCAATTAAAAGTATTTGTTCAAAAAATGAGTTAACAAAGTCCTGTGGCACCTTAAAGACTAACTATAAAGTTTTGAAGCATGAGCTTTCGTGGGCTAATACCCACTTCGTCGGATGCAGGCAGTAGAAGTGTTCAATTGTTCACAAACAGGCAGTTATAGAAAAGTAGGTAGGGGGGAGGTGAAAAGGTTAGTCCAATTAAGCTGAGCCAGCTTGTTATCTCCGATCAGGGAGTGTGGATTATTCGTCTAGCATTTGAATGGGGTGTGTGGACATGGAGAGATGAGAAACAATGTCTGTAATGAGCCAACCATTGTAGATCCCGGTTCAATCCCAAAGTGTGTGAGCTGAATTTGCAAATGAATTGAAGCTCTGCAGTCTCTCTTTGCAGTCTGGATTTGAAGTTCCCTTTCTGCAGAATGGTGACCTTTAAATCTGTAATAGTGTGTCCAGGCAGGTTGAAGTGTTCCCCTACAGGTTTTTGTATATTGCCATTCCTAATATCTGATTTGTGTGCATTTATCCTTTTTCGTAGGGACTGTCCAGTTTGGCCGATGTACATAGCAGAGGGACACTGGTGGCATATAATGGCATATATGACATTGGTTGATGTACAGGTGAATGAGCCAGTGATGGTATGGTTGATCTGGTTAGGTCCTGTGATGGTGTTGCTGGTGTAGATATGTGGGCAGAGTTGGCATCGAGGTTTGTTGCATGGATTGGTTCCTGAGTTGGAGTTATTGTGGTGCAGTGTGCTGTTGCTGGTGAGAATTTGTTTAAGGTTGGCAGGTTGTCTGTGTGCCAGGACTGGCCTTCCTCCCAAGGCTTTTGAAAGTGAGGGATTATTGTCCAGGATGGGTTGTAGGTCACTGATGATGCGTTGCAAAGGTTTTAACTGAGGACTGTAGGTGATGGCCAGTGGTGTTCTGTTGTTTTTTTTCTTGGGCTTGTCTTGTAGCAGCAGGCTTCTGGGTACACGTCTGGCTCTGTTGATCTGTGTCCTTATTTCCTTGTGTGGGTATTGTAGTTTTGAGAAAGCCTGGTGAAGATCTCGTAGGTGTTGGTCTCTGTCTGAGGGGTTGGAGCAAATCCGATTGTACCTCAGTGCTTGGCTGTAGACAATGGATCGTGTGGTATGTCCGGGATGGAAGCTGGTGGCATGAAGGTAGGCATAGCTGTCGGTAGGTTTTCGGTATAGGGTGGTGTCGATGTGGCCGTCATTAATTTGCACTGTGGTGTCTAGGAAGTGGATTTCCTGTGTGGACTGGTCCAGACTGAGGTGGATGTTGGGGTGGAAGCTGTTGAAGTCATGGTGGAATTCTTCCAGAGTTTCTTTCCCATGGGTCCAGATGATGAAGATGTCATCAATGTAGCGTAGATAGAGAAGGGGTGTGAGTGGACGAGAGTTGAGGAAGCGTTGTTCCAGGTCTGCCATAAAGATGTTGGCATACTGTGGGGCCATGCGGGTGCCCATAGCAGTCCCGCTGGTCTGGAGGTATATATTGTCACCAAATTTGAAATAGTTGTGTGTGAGGATAAAGTCACAGAGCTCAGCAACCACCTGTGCTGTGGCATCATCAGGGATACTATTCCGGACAGCTTGTATTCCATCTTTGTGTGGGATGTTTGTGTAGAGAGCCTCTACATCCATGGTGGCTAGGATGGTGTTTTCTGGAAGGTCACCAATGCATTGTAGTTTCCTCAGGAAGTCAGTGGTATCACGGAGATAGCTGGGAGTGCTGGTGGCATAGGGTCTGAGTAGAGAGTCTACATATCCAGACAGTAGAGTCTACATATCCTGAACATATCCGTGTTCAAAAAATGTCACCCAGCTCTAGTCCTGAGTACGTTTAGAAATGCATACCACTTAATCGCTATACCTAGCAACTGTGAGTCACCAAATCCCCTTTTTGCTCTGGGCTCCTATGCACTTGAGCTGTGCAGAATCTCTTAAGGATTTATACTGCTGGCCATCACTGTTAGTACAGTACCAAGTGCTTTCCATTCAAAATCAATAGCAATGACAAAGTCCGAAGTGTACTGCATGAGTGTCCGGCACTCTTTTGGAAGAAAAATCCCTGTTTGGGTTGGAGTTTGTTTTTTGGGCTGGAGGGTTGTTTGATTTGTTTTAGGGGTTGGAGAGGGGCAGGGTTGGTTTTTTGTTTCGTTTTGGCGAGGGCAAGAAAGCATGTTTGGGTAGGTAGCAGTCTCAGGAATGCAGGACATAGCTTTCATTAAAGGTGATATTTAAACGTGGCTCAGACACTTAACTATTGCTTTTGATGACATAAATGGTTTATTTCCATATCAAATTTCACTGTGTACAAGCCTGATTCTCACTCATTCTTTGAAAAGTTCACTCTTGAAATTAAGCAAATATTTAAATAGGGGAGTTTAAATAGAATGTAAACTAATTATTGATTTGTCCTCAAGACAGTGAGCTTATTCCAAGGAAAAGAGATAATCCTCTTAATATTGTGCTGTAAGAAACTCTAGGAGCATTTAGATAAAATGTTATAAATAGGTGGCCACTGATAATTAATTTGGATTTCAGCATAAACAAGGGCGGAAGGTGGAAGGGGGAGAGTGGGCTTGGACAATAAGCTTCTGAAGTATTTCTAAAAAACAAACAAAAACAGATTGCTTCATAAATAGTACCCTTTATCATTTCAAATGCTACAGTGCAATCATTAAGCCACATCCTTATTGTAAAATGTGCTATTCATACCCAATGGGTCCTTTTGTCCCATTCAAGGTGATTTTAATGATTTGTTAGATCAGTTTCTTGTTACCCAGCCATCTCATTGTTCTTCAGCTGGCTTGCTTACAGCAGATGTTTTACTCTGCTTAAGAAGCTCAACCTCAACATGTTTCAAGGAATGAAGACAAAAGAAATTGTAGGTGTATATTTTCCAATACCAACTGTGATCGGTACAGCTACTTAACAGCTAAAAACTGCATACAGTAGACTCTCGATTATCCAGAATTGCATTAACCAGGATGTGGATTAACCAGGATGTCAAAAAAAAAGATGTGCAACTCACAGGGCTGGCTCTGGCTTTGCTGCCGCCCCAAGCACACACACAAAAAAACCCCACCAGGGCGCAGGGCAGCCAGTGAACCAACACCCCCTCCCCCCGGTGCAGGATGGCTGGTGAATCAACCCCCACTCCCCATATTTCCTATGGAGTGGGGGTTGATTCACTGGTGATTATCCAGGATTTTATTAACCAGAATTATTTTTTTCCCTATCATCCTGGATAATTGAGAGTCTACTGCAGGGGTGGGGAACCTCTGGCCCGCGGGCCTTATACGGCCCGCCAAATCATTCCATCCGGCCCAAGCACGTCGGGCGGCTCCCCCAGGCGCTTCCCAGCCCCTTCGCCGAGCGTGGAGCAGCCCCCGCCTGGCAGGACGCGCGCGGGCCACCAGGTGGGGGCAGCTCCGCGCTCGGCGAAGGGGCCGGGAAGTGCCTGGGGGAGCCGCCGGCGCCGCGCAGCCACCATTAGCCGGGTGGCAAATGGAGGAGCCGCGGGGAGCCGACGGTCAAGGGGGAGTGGGGGAGGCCTGGGCTGGGGGGGCAGGCAAGGGGACAGTGGGGGGGGGGGGGAGGCCAGGCTAGGCGGGCAGGGAGGGGGGCAGGAGACTAGGCTGGATGGGGTGGGCGAGGCGTGGGTGAGGGAGGGAAGGAGGTTTGGTGGGGGGGGGAGGCTGGGCTGGGCGGGTCAGGCATGGGGGGCAGGAGACTGGGTTGGGAGTGGTAGGGGGGAGGAGGTTAGGTTCGGTGGGGTGGGCTGGGCTGGGCCAGGCAGGGGTGGGGGAGGAAAGGTGGTTAGATGGGGGGAGGCTGGGCGGGCATAAAGGAAGATCACCCCCTACACCCAGGCTGATAGCGGGAGCTGACTGGGGCAGGCGGCAGAATCCCGGCTGGCAAGGGGCCAGTGGGGGAAACCCAAGCAGTGTAGGGCTAAGCACTCTGCCTGCCACTGCTTTGGGGTTTCCCCCGCTGGCCCCTTGCCAGCTGGGGTCTCCGTTCCCGTTGCCAGCCTGGGCTTCCTCGGGGGGATGGGGTAGAGCGGCCCGTGAATGACATTATAAATGTCCAAATGGCCCTTGGCAGAAAAAAGGTTCCCCACCCCTGGTCTACTGTATACACTTACCTATATTTAGACATGCTTATGCTTACATATCCTCCTGTCTCTTAATCCTGATTGCTGGCAAAAATCAACAGTTTATTACAGAAAGAATTTCTCTTCAGTGTCACTTACAAATTGCACCTCACAATACCGTAATTGTCCAATGACATTTCCTGTCACCTTCATTTATTAGTAAGTAGGTTTTAAAGTGAAAAAAATCAATAAAGGAAAGCTCTCTCCTGGAACATGTGAACTTACTTTTTTTTTTCAGCTTAATATCTTCCAGTATTTGTCAAATCAATGAAAACTGACTTCTGCTTTATAGTCTGCCTTAATCACTATTTGACTACCTTATTACATACACAATTACAATATACATCCCATGTATAGTATCCATGGTGGCATTAGCAAACGTATCTTTCTCTCATTCCCTTTCCTGTGGGTATTGTGTTGCTAAAAACACTATCCAATTCTTAGTCTAGTCCTTTGCGAACATTTACATTTTACACAGTGATACAGCAGCCCAGTCCAATAACAGGTGTGATGGGTTGAGATCACAGAAACCCCTTAGGAGCTGCCACCTGCTGTGCCAAGGCTACTCCTGCCTCTGTTTTCCTGCTCCAACAGCTTAGGACCTCAGTACCCTGCCCGGTCTGAGCCACGTCCCCTAACAGCTGTGGGCCTTCCTGGAAACAGGCAGGAGGTACTCTTACCTCTGGCACTCAGATGCTCCACTCCCAATGGGGTCAAACCCTGAGTACAATTAACTCATAGATTGTTCGCTCTCTATAACAATGATAGAGAGATATGCACAGCTGTTTGTGCCCCCCCTCTCCCAGGTACCAACACGTACTCCGGGTTAATTAATAAGTAAAAAGTTATTTTAATAAAGACAGGAAATAGGATTTAAGTGGTTCCAAGTAGTAACAGACAGAATAAAGTGAATTACCAAACAAAATAAACAGAACACACAAATATAACACTATTACAGCAAAAAGCCTCACCCTCTGTGAATTCTTTCTTTCAGGCTAAACTCTATTAGCCGGAATCCAGCAATCACTCGCACCCCCCCTGCAGTCACAGTCCTCTGTTCCAGTTTCTTCCAGGAATCCTTGGGGGGTGGAGGGCTGTTGCTTGAGCCAGCTGAGAACAAAATGGAGAGGTCTCTCCCAGGTTTATATAGACTTCTTCCTCTGGGTGGAGAGCCCCTCCTCCTTCTTATCCAGAGTCCACATGGTCTCTCAGAGCACATGGACAAATTTGCAGGTTTGAACCAGACTCCCCTCACCACCAGTCAGGCCACATTCCTGAGGAGGCTCCGGTGTTGACCAGCCTCTACAAAGTTCATTGTTTGCTTAATTGGTTCTCAATTGGGCTTAACTGAGAATAGTCTTCTCCCAAAGAACTGCTCAGCTGCTTTCCAAAGTCCACATACAACCAACCAAGCACACAGCCAATATTCATAACTTTGAATACAAAACAGACACATACACACAAATAGGATGAACAGATCCAGTGGATCATTACCTTCACAGAGATGTTACATGTCATATGTAGCAAAACCATATTCCAGTAATATCATACATATATTTACAGGCACCCTCCCCCCCATAAAGCCTTATGGGGTACACTGTCACAACAGGTATTTAGTTTTCCATACTGGCTTGTGTATAACATGCTCTATCCCCCTTTCTCCCTGACAGCTTGAGATCTGCTATGTTGTATTTCTGTCTCGTTTAAAGCACAATATTTTCTAATGTTCCCAGTTAGGAACAGTGAAAAGCAGGACTTTACTGCTGGAACATTTGGAGGGAGACACAGACATACTGATAGAGTATGAAGAGTATGTCCACACTCCGAGCTGGAAGCATAAAATGCAGCTCAAGGAGACATACCATGCTAGCTCTTGGGGAGACTAACACTGTTTCCTACTTAAACTACCATGACTAGGCTCTGTTTTTTAGAGCAAGCATGGCTATTTCTCCTCGAGCTGGAATGTATAGCCCCATCTTGAAGGGTAAAAATAACCTATTACACAGCCTAGCTCTGTGCTATGCATAGGACTTAGACCAGAGCTAAGCAAATAAACTGAAATTAATTCATTTGCTGAATTCTCTCTTTTATAGTGATCATCACGATGGTAAGCAAGTGTTAAGTTTGTATTAAAAGCCTTTTTCTGTTCAGGGATATGGTGCAAACAGAGTACATTTTCCTCAGTAATTGATGTTATTGGACACTTAGTTGCAATTACGTTCAACTGTGGGGACCATTGCCAAGTAGTTATCTGCCTGTATACTACATATTGTGAGTGTTATGTATTTATTTGAATTGATAAAATTAACAAAATCCACCATACTCTAGGCACCTTTAACTATTAATTAATACCACAATCGTCTATTTGCAGATCAAAAACCCTGAAGTTTTTAATTTGGGAACAGGTGTCAAAAGATGAGCAAGCGAGTAAAGCCTGGTGCTAGGGCACTGGCCTGGGAGAGATAAGGGTTCAAATCCCTGCTGTGCTTGATTCAAGGCAGAGGTTTCTCATCCAGGATCATTCAAATGTAGATAGGAGAGGGACTTGAACCTGGGTCTCTCACACCCACAGGCAAGTGCCTTAAGCACTAGACTACAGTGTTTTGATCAGTCACACTTCCCCTCTGTCCCTGCTCAAAAATCTAAAACCATTTGACGAAGTCTGTTGAAATCAAAACATGTCCATCAGACATTTCTGGTTTGAGGAAAACAATATCATTTGACACACTGAAATTTCATTGAAAAATGTTCCAGCCAACTCTGACATTCACCTTCTCCATCAGACCCATAAGAATGATAGTACCTTCAAGGTTGGGGAGGACAACCGGTGAAACAAATCCCTGTGTCACTAATTCCGGTCAAGGTGATGTGGTGTCTGCAATACACCTGCCTAAGCGGAATGATTTGCTCACACAGGGAACCTTGAGGAGGGTCTGTCCTATTGAAACAGGAAACACAACAAAGTCCTGCACCTTTAAAAAGCAAAGGAAGTCCTCCTCAGCCTACTTTAGCCAAAAGTTCAATTAAAAATATTAAAAGAAAATAAAGGGGCTTACCAAGGATAACATGGTTTATTTCAGCCCAGTCCACCAAGCACATATGGGACTACATCCCTTTAGTATTCTTTTCTGCTTCAACCTTCATCCTAAACAAGCCATGCATTGACTCTCCACTACCTTTTTCTATGAGGAATTCCTTCAATCACTCTCCCAGCTGGCCCCACCTCATATCCACCAACAGCTGTGGTTTTGCCTAAACTTAACCCTTTCCCTTCCAAACACAGCCCAGGGCCCACACGTGCTTGTTAAAATGTCAAACAAGGTGTTGCAATTTATTGTCAAGCACCAGATGGAATGGTAAAGGGGTAAGATCCTTTTTCAAAGGAACTCCCATAGCAATATTAAGAATATGGAGCAGAAAAGAAGAACCAAGAATATAAAGACCAAATTATCTCTAAAGAGAATCTCCCTTACCTCTCTGCATCTTTTCTTATCTGCATGTAAAATGTGAATAATGATATTTACCCCGTTGTAAAAAAGTTTTGAGATCCACAGATGAAAACCATTATTTAAATGGTTTGTATTATTATTTTGAAAGGTTTTCCTGAGAAAGTTGCCCTTGTAAGTTTGCCTCTGTAAAAGCCAGGAGTTTTTCTCTCATTGCTCATCCTGCTCCTTACTCTTCTGTCAATGACCCCTTTACTTAGTCCAGCTGTTGCCATATGTGAGCAAAACTTAAGAGGAGGAGCAGGAGCTAGTGGCATTGCTTATAGCTAAAGGTAATCATAATATTTACAATAAAAGTATTCCTATATGTAACCCTTTTTGCTATTCTCAGATCAGTCATGAAAATATAAATGATATTTTGGTGGGGGATTAAGACTAACCATTAATAAATAATCACTTACTCAAAATTCTAATAATCAACTGTTAGAGTCCAATAAGCCAGTAGGATGCTTACATCCTACTTATGTCTGTAACACCTATTATTTATTAACTAATTAAAATCATTTATAAACATATTAACATAAAGTGTGACCCTCTTCTCTAGGGATGCATTCATAAGGGAAATGTAAGTTAGATGTTAAATAGGAAAAACTTTCTAACTATAAATCCTAAGGATAGTTAAGTACCGGAAGAGGTTACCAAGGGAGGGTGTGGAATCCCCATTGTTGGAGGTTCTTAAAAATACTTTAGACAGACATCTATTAGTATGATCAAAAACCTGGTCATGCCTTCATGTGCTGGGATGGAATAGATGACCTCTCAAGGCCTCTTCCAGCCTTATGATTATATGAACTTCCAAATGCCTTGCTTAGTGATAACTAATCACTTCAACTCTTGACCCTTTGTGGTGTCTTATTGGTCATCTAAGTTACATGATATTGTCTCTACTTCCGACGTGGAAGCAGGAGAACAACAAGTGATGATTATAGAAAAAAAAACATTTCAAGTAAGAATTTTCAATCACACAAGTCATTCTAAAATTCTTGAAACTTTCAGTATCTACAAACATTGTCATGAATAAACTGGTAGCCACTTCAGTACTCACAAACAATGAACAATATGACCCCACAAATAACAGTAGAACTAACTTGCCATGATTATCTGGAAAATTTATGGTCAATCACTGTGTTCCATAGGCTCTGCGCAAAGAGATTACAGTGACACTACATAAGGGAAAGAAAGTGGGTGTGAATGAGCACGGGAACAACTGACAGGCACCTGGGAAAATTTATGGGCAATGCTTCCCCTTCAGAGTACAGTATTTATATTATCTTTCCAATTTTTTTTTTCTGCCTGGGCTCTTAAATGTTATTGGAATGCGTGCAGAAAGATTATTGCGATAGGCAAAGTGAATAAACTGGAAAATAAATACAGTGGGAGACATGTGATGAAGCTGGGCTATTTATTATTGAGAAAGATTCTGGAGTCAGAGGAAAAACAGACACTTGGAGAGAAGTCAACTTTAAAAACCGCAGGGATTAATGGAGATTAGGTCACAGAGGGGAAAGAATGACAAGAGAAGAATTACAGTCCCAGAGGAAACATCTGTAAAAAGTAGCCCCGCCATTCAGAGGTGCAAAGCATGCTAATAAAGTCCACTGCCTTACAGAAAAACCGCAAAAGATGGTACATGCAGTACAAAAAGAAATATAAACTCAGAGGTATAAAAATCTCCTTATCTTCTTAGGCCTAAGAGACAGCATCTCTTAGACCCCATAATAATGCATATGTGACACATGACTAGAAAGGGTTAAACAGCTTGCAGTTCCAACAATCCAAAACCCACCTTTAAAGTTAGGTAAGAAAGGTATGGGAATGATAATTAGGGACATTCACGCTAAATAGGCTAGAACTTTGAAATGCAAACCTATATTGTTAGAAGTTAGTTAGTACTAATTGTGTGTGTCTAAGGCAGGGGGCAGCAACCTTTCCGAAGTGGTGTACAGAGTCTTCCTTTATTTACTCGAATTTAAGGTATCACATGCCAGTAATACATTTGAATGTTTTTTAGAAGGTCTCTCTCTACAAGTCTATAATATAGAATTACACTATTGTTGTATGTAAAATAAATAAGCTTTTTAAAATGTTTAAGAAGCTTCATTTAAAATTAAAATTAAAATGCAGAGCCCCCCAGACTGGTGGCCAGGACCTGGGCAGTGTGAGTGCCACTGAAAATCAGCTCACGTGTCACCTTTGGCACCCGTGCCATAGGTTGCCTACCCCTGATCTAAGAGCTGGGCTACATTGGCACTTTACAGTGCTGCAACTTTCTTACTCGGGGATGGGAAAAAACAGCCCCCCTGAACACTGAAAATTTAAGCACTGTAAAGCTCTGGTTTAGACACTGCACCAGCGCTGGGAGCTATGCCCTTCAGGGAGGTAGTTTTTTATTTTTTAAGGGCGCTGAAAGAGCTCTCTCCCAGTGCTCTGCTGAGACTACAGAAGCCCGGTTAAAGCATTGCTGCGGCAGTGCTTTAACATTGCCAGTGTGAATTAGTCCTTAGATGCTACCCTTAAGGAACTGTCTGTCACTATAGCTATTGATTCAGAGATCAAAAGGGAATATTAATGTTTAGATGGATCTTGGGTAAAATAATGCCATTATCTATATTTCTTTTTGAAGTTTGTAATAGCCTACTTAGAGGATAAATTGCCCTATGTTAATTTGTGTAACTAATTACTGCTGGTGTTTAGAAAACAAAAGGTTACATCAAAAGCCTATTGTTTAATCAGGACTGTGTGGTCAAGTGGATACTAGAATATCCTTGGGTCCTGATCCTCTCATCTCATATCTGCTTAAGCTTCATCCGGGGAAGTTTGAGTCACCAGATTGAGGTCCCAGTTATGCTGGTATGCCCTGAATAAGATATTTGGATATTGGACTGTAACCTATGAACTATTTCTCAAAGAACTCTTTGCAACTACAAATCTCACCATCTCTGCAATGAATCTGCACCTCAAAGAATTGAACTCATGTCTGCATGTATATTGATCTTTTAACCATACTCTCTTTTCTTTTTAAATAATTTTTAGTTTAGTTAATAAAAATTGGCTGTAGCATGTGTTTAGGTAAGGTCTGGAATATTCAGTAACCTGGAAGGTAATGTGTCCAGTCCTTTGGGATTGGAAGAACCTTTTCTCTTATATGATGAAATAAGATTTTCAGAAATCATCATATTTGATATGGGCAGCTGGATGGAGGCCTGAGGCTGGGTCACTTTGAGGGAACTATGTTATTTGGACTTCTGAGTAACCAGTAAGGTAATAAAGCAGATGTTTTATGCTGTTTTAGTAAATCTAAGTATTGTAATATCCATGAGCTTTTTGGAGATTGTCTGCCCCATTCTTTGCAGTTCACCCTAATTGAGCGACCACAGCTGGCTCCCCACTAGGACCCCGGTCACAGCATATAATGTACATCGATGCAATTAATGGATTCAAGAACACCTGTAGGGGAGTGGGACTAGAACTCTCGTCCCTATGGTTCCAAATACTCATGCCTCTCTATCCATGTAGCTAAAGAATAACCCCTCTCTCTTTTCCCCAAGTGGGCAAAAATGATCTGAAGCTTCCTAAGTTCACAGCAGTTAAAAACAGCAGTTAGACATCAATCCATAATTGTTTCCTCTCTGTGGGCTAAACACTAGAGGGCATCCTAACTGATTCATTGAGTCAGGACATTACAGAATTCAATTCGCTAGCTAAAAGTTGTGTCTTTAAAAATATCTGATGCATGTCTTCCTTTCCCCCACCTTATTCTCATAGCTCCTATCACCTCCCTCACTGGTTATCAGCAACAAACTTCACCACAATCAGATGCGCAACCACAGCAGGGCCAACACCATTGGGGGATAACATCTATCTTTCTTCTGTTCTGTTTCTCCATGTGGTGTTGATTAAGTATGAACTTTGATTTGTGATGTAAAAAGTTTTCTCAAACAATCGCTCTCAAGCAAAATGTACAACATAGGTAAAAAGTGCCACACAAAGAGGTTTCTCCTTTTGTGTATCTGTGTGGGAGGGGGTGAAGGGAAATATCTTATCCTGTTAATATTCTAGCCTCATTAGCTATAGATTCTGACTTTTCTTTCTTGTTTATTAGATTTCCACTTTAATGCATATAATGTACTTTGATGTTCATACTTTCAATACCATTACGCACATTACCAGTCCCTGAATGTCAGATGTTAAGGGCAAAGTTCAGATTCTGTCTGAATACTGAGTGGTGTTTATCCTCTAAACAAAACAATCATCTGCATGATCTTCTGGACTATGTATCCATCATGTTAACACTCTCCCAGCTCCCTTATCTCAGCCAGCAGGAAACTGTGTTTATGATATTCCTCATTATCCCAAAGTAACTGTGATAAAAGGTGAAAGAGTCCTCGATGAGACTGAACACACAATGGAGAGCACGTTGAACCAATATGCAGCCTGCTCTACAATTTGCTAAGTAGCCTCAAATGTCATAGAGCAATTATACAGTGAAAGCTGTTTGGAAACAGTAACTGTGAAAAATATTAATGGCTACAGTCTCACCACTTTGCATGAGGATTTAGTGAGAGAGGGCCTTTGCCATGCATATAGCTATGTCACCGTCAGGCTATACATGGCAGCTTTGGTGCAGTATAGACACCTGGTCCTTTACCCTTTCCATAGATACAGCCCCCTGAGAATTAGCTCATGACTGCTGCTATTAGAGTGAGTTATATAAGCAGGGACTGCACCAGCAAGAAATGGTAAGTGGGTCTACTTTAAAACATGATTTTTTCGAATAGAAAATCCATACAGCTAAGCATTTGTTAGCCTACTTGTTTCAAAAAAGCCAAGAGCAGCTTCCCTCAGTCACGCTGTGAGGGAGGGCAGAGAAGGGACATCAGCACATGCCGTTCTATTAGTGCAATGGGTCTTGTAGTCTGGAGAAGGAAATTACGGAGGGCTCCAGTGTGCTGAATCAGAGCAGCACGTTCACTGTGATAACTCGTTTGGACTGTAGCTTGTGCCACATGCCAACAGTTTGCTTATCTCCGTTTGATAGGAATACATTTTACTGTGGGGATATGCAAATTCAGAGCATATTTCTCATTAGCCTACTAAAAACTCCATTTCCCACCAGAGACTGCCAAATGCTTGTACCTGTATATCCACCAATCAGCAGCCCTTTGCCCATCAATGTGACTAACCCAAAAATAATCCAAGGAACAGCTTTAATGTGCTAGTCTAATTTGCACATCCACCTTCTCAGAGAATTCTACTGAGTGGCCCCCTTTACTGCAGTATCTCCTCGCCTCACAGTCTTGAGTGTATTTATCTTCACTACACGCCTGTGCAGCAAGGGAGGACTACTGTCCCCATGTTACAGAGGAGGAACTGAGAAAGAGAGGGGCTCAGTGCTCTGCTCAAGGGCTCCCGGGAAGTCTGTGCCCGAGAAAGGAACTGAACCCAAGTGCTTAAGCTACCCACAGGACCATCTTTGTTCACTTCTGTTCACTTTCCTGCATCAATACAACTTGCTTGAAAAAATTCTTCAGTGCTTCCTGAGTTTAACAGGAATTAATGTCATTAGATCTCCAGCACAGAACAAACTGATAAAGGAATTGCTGTCCGTTGCTACTAGAAACTGTACAGGAATACAATTGTCTCTTATTAAAACCTTTTTAAAAGATCCATAGATGTGAAATGAAGGAGACTGTTGTATCAAGCAGGCAAGGTACTAGCAAACTTTAACAGACTTTATTTAACAACAGTGGAACCTCTTTACAGAGCTGCTGCTGCTGCACCTTCTGTAGCTCTCACTCAGGCTTGGCTCAACTCCTCCCCCCTCCTTCCTCTTTCCTGTCCTAAGAGTTACAAGCAGCATCTAAAACACCACAGAGACTTTATTAGAACTCATCCTGGCTGCAGAGTTTGGAGATGTTTGGATATCAAGACTCTCTCTATACATTATGCTTTAGAGCAGCAGAGTCCAATACATTCGCCACTAGCCACATGTGGTGAATAGGCTATTGAATTGTGGCTAATGCATGAGCAATGCGTTGGTGTATTGAAGACAGCAGTACTGGAAGATGGGCTGTGTGCTCTGATATACAGCTTGTTAACGGGACTAGGATATAGTGCGAGAGAGACAATGACATAGATGACAGTGCATGTGTGTGCGCTGTGTGTAATAGTGACAGGCGCTAGTGCGGTCCTGGAAGGTGAAAATGGCGCTAGTGAGACAGACACTAGTGCGGTCCTAGAAGGTGAGAAGATGCGCTGTCGGTATGAATTATATACCAGATTGCATTCATTTTCTTGTACCATAACCCTAAAAAGCATCACACTGAAGTAATTTTGTGTTAGTAGTACCTATTAAGATTTTTTGTAATATCTACTTATTTTTATATCAATAAAAATAATTTGAAATGTTGTTGTGGTATGTTTTTTAATCCTTTTTTACAATGTGGCAAATAAGAAAAATTCAAAACCACAATTGTGGGTAGCATCGAATTTCTATTGGACACCGCTGCTTTAGAGGCACCCATTATAGTTAATCAGCTATCAGTGTTATTCCCATACTCAGCTACTGTTTCGTACTCTGATGGAAAAAACCCATCTTGATTATTCCTATGAAATTATGTAGGCAATTTACCCATACTGCGCCCATAAATCAGGTAGTTAGCACTCGAACTATAATAGCACTTGCAATCAATTATAGAGGCTAGACTTTGGAAAACATAACCCTTCAGGTAAAATGTTTCTGATTAAATACCATTCTTGCTGCAAAAGAACCAAAAAATGATACTTGCTTTAGATGGAAACTCCTACTGAATATGACCGTGTACATTTGTAATATTGCCAGTCCCAAACTTTCAAAAATCCTAAGTTAGGCTCCAAAATGAATCACAAGATTTTTAAAAATACTACGTTTGGGATTCTTTTCAAATGAAAATTGCTTTCTGATGTTAGAACCTTAACAGGTCATATCTTCAAGATTTTCTTTACCGCCACAAGAGCTAGGAACTTTTTTTAAAAAAATTGAAACTGGGATTATCATATGATCACATGACTGCAGGATCTGGGGCTTGAAGAAAATCACCACATATTGAGAGACTTGTGAGAGCTAGCTATACATACATATAGGTATGTGTATATATTATATTTTATTATATATATGGGCTATGGTCTTCTAAAAAGAGTTGGCTGCCTCATATCTGTCAGAACCCTGACGATATATTTCCTCTATGCTTTTAATCATCAGCCGCTCTAGAACCCTCCTTCTGGCTGAGAGGGAAATTACTCTTTCAGAACCTGTCAATTCCATTAATTCAATCGGGTGCTGCTGAGCAACAGGAGATTGTCCCATTCCCCAGATATTAAGTGTGCTTCCCACATGACATTCACAGCTCCTCTTATTATAAAAATGAGCATCTGGGACCTGGAAATGATCCCCTGCTATTCTGTATGGCTATGCAATGGATAGCTGAAATGGAACTGTATAACTAAGACATGCTTGAGTTATAACACTCCACTCCTGTCTCTCAAGATCTTTCATTATTCATGATAAATAAGGCTTGGTTGACATTACAGACTGATGTTGGTAAAACTACGTCGCTCAGAGGTATGGAGCTCCGCACGGTTATACCCGACCAATCCCCTGTGGAGACAGTGCTATGTCAACGGGAGGGCTTCTCTCACTGACATATAGCTACCACCTCTCAGGGAGGATGAGTACCTTCACCAATGGGAGGAGCTCTCCTGTCAGTTTGGTAAAGTTTTCACTAAATGCTACAGCACTGTATGCATAGACAAGCCCCAATTAACATGCACGGTGTTTACAACACAAAAGAGTAAGAAAGTCAACAGTATTATGTGGCATTTATTCTGAAATCTGGAGAGTAAACAGAATTACTATTAGGAGTTAAGGTGCATGAAAGACTATACTGAGACAAGTGGGTTCAATTCTAGCTGCCGTATTATAGGAAGGAAGGACACTGGTGAGATTGAAAAGGTCAACCAAAATGATAGTAACTAATTCAAAAGCAAGATGTCAGGGACTGAAGTTATGAGAAAAGGATCAACCTATAAGCAATTCAGGCAGAATTTTTTTTAGTACACAAAGAGTAGTTGAAATACAATATGGAATACATTGACACGGTCAGCACTGGCATCAAGTGGTCTAAGAAATATCAAGATTAAATTGGAAATCATTTCCTGGAAAACAGAGAATTAAAAGGTACAACTATAAACTAGAAGCAGTTAGTGCCCTTGCTCCTGTGAGAAGTAGCATATAAAGCTATAGTGCCCAAATGGTGGTGCAGTGAGGTATTGTTCTTACACAGGGCAGATGAAGGCAGAATGCTTTAAGGAGAACCAGTGGTCTCTGCACTATACGGTCCTGAAAGTGCTCCATCCTTACACTAGCTACGGAACAACTTAGCATGTGCTCTCTTCTGTTCACATTAAAACACATTGGGGGGAAATGTGGTGAGGAAAGCCATGGTCATGCTTTCATCCTCATCACAGATGTAGAGTGTTGCAGAATGTATTGCTCCCAGTCCCACGCTTGTGCTCAGGCAGAAGTCAATCCGGATCTTTCGTGCACCAGACACCAGGACGAGGCAGGTCGCCTCTATTTTGTAGATCAGCCATCATTTTATTATATATGTCTTGCAGTAGAGTGACAACATATAGGCTAATTTTTGTATTCTAAGGTTGCAGGCCCAAATCCTGATGGATGTTCTGTATTATCTCTTAGGAAACGATCAAAAAGCCCATTGAATCCAATAGAAAAACTTTTCTTGACTTCAATGGGGTTTCAACCTCCGTTTGTCAGAGGGGGTTGATGGATGGCAGGAGAGAGATCACTTGATCATTACCTGTTAGGTTCACTCGCTCCGGAGCACCTGGCATTGGCCACTGTCGGTAGATGGGATACTGGGCTGGATGGATCTTTCTTATGTTCTTATGGACCAGGTTTATATTGAACCCTGAATATTCCTATTGTATCACCGCACAAAAAGGATTAGAGAAAGACAAATCTTGCAAAAGAGTTCCCAGAAAGCCAATTAAAAGCAAGTCAAAGTTGCACTTGATCTATCAGCACTAACTGTTGCTTTTCCTGCTTACACTAATCTGATGGAAACAACAGCTGCTGAATTTCTGGTGCAGCTGATGGGTTCATGTATTATCATCAAAAAATACAAAGCTTAATTTACCTGGATAAAAATTGCTGGTGGCGAAGTACAAAGCACTTTCCAATAATATTTGAGGAGGGGCAGGGCACTTTCAAGAGGTACTAAATAGACCAACAAAACATTGGTTTGGACAAAAAATTAAATACCCAAAACCAGACATCGTAACATCTTGCATCACAAAAAAAGAATGAATGATCCAATAAAAAAGGTTAAAAGCTGTGAAAGCTGCAGGTGAAAACTAAGTCATGGGGGGAAATGTTCAAAGTTTACGATGAGACCATTGATAAAAATTGCTGAATTTTTCAAAAAATATGGGACTATACAAAGCCTCCAGAACAATGGAAATTGGCATCCTAGTAAACATTCCAGAGAAAGGTGATCTAAGCAAATGCAATAACTAACAAGGCGTTACACTCCTTTCTGTGGTAGGTAAAGTCTTCTGTAGTATCTTAAGCAATAAAAAGGAAGTGACTGAGGCAAAGTTAAGGGAAGAACCATCTAGTTTTTGACCCAGAGGATCAAATCAACCAGATTATCATCCTAAGAATAATCACTGAATGGCAAAAATCACTCCTCAAACTTCACAGATGAAGAAAGCATTTGACTACATGCATCACAATTCACCCTGGAACATCTTAAAATGTTATGGGATGCCAAAAGAAGTAATCATCATCAAGGTGTGGCTTACACAGTTACAATAAATGCACATTTGGATGAATGGTTTAAACAGACACTAGTATCAAACAAGGATGCACTCGCACCTCTCCTGTTTGGCTTTCCCATCGAGTTTGTCATGAGAAAGTATAGACAGCTGTAACACAGGCATTGCATGGTTCAACAGCAGTACAATAGAAAATTTTGATTTTGTTGATGGTATATCTCTTCTAAATAACAGCTCAATCAATATGCATGCAATACCTGGTAAAGGCTGTCCAGCCTCGCAAAAGAGATGAGGTTACTAATTAATTATGAAAAAAACTGTAAGGAGAACCCCAACAACTCCCAAATCAAACATTACATTACAAGGCAAAGAAACGTGAGGGGTGAGTCAATGGACATACCTTGGCAGTCGTGTGCAAGCCACTGGGACTCTCCAGTAGGAAATAATGACATGTAATGGTAAGTCAGCTGCTGCATTCACAAGCTTACGCAAGATTTGGTCATCAAAAACCTTAAAATATGAACCTTCAACTCAAATGTTATTTCTACCTGAACGTATGGAAGTGTAAGATGAAAATCCACCAAAGGGATAGATGGACATCTAAATGCCTTCAAAAGGAAAGGCTTCCGAAAAAACACTAAAGCATTAAATGGAGTGAATTTATAAAAAATGCTGAGATTTGTCAGAGAGTTTAACAATACCCTATCTCCAAAGTTACCAAGAAAAGAAGATGGAAATATCTGGGATCTGGGTTAAGAATTAAGCTAGCGCAGTCGCCATGGTACGTGCGCCGTTGGTTAGTTGAAGGACACTGTAAAAGGGGACTGACTGAAATAATCTCTCCATTGAACAGTACTCGGAGATAAAATTGATGGGACTTTATAACCTGAGGACACGCAAAGCACACCCTGGGATACACAGACATGGTGAAACCTTATTTATGCCCTAAGTGACACTTGACATCACAGAAAGGATTCAGATTCAAAATACATATGGGCTGCATTCAGACTATCAGTTATGGGTTCTGTGAATAGTCAGAAAATATTTTAAAGCAAAGTCCTTATATGAATATTCTTATTAGCACTGGTCCAATTTGCCATTCAAATATTTTGACAGGAAATTACTTATTTAAAACACATTTTGGCAGAAAAAAATTCCCTTTTGTTCAAAGTTTAGGGCCTTTTTTGTTTTGTTTTTTTAACTTTTGCCACAGAAAAGGGTAGAAATATGTTTTGAACAAAACTGAAGTTTGAAAAAAAAATCTGAAAAACAATTTAAAATTTCCAACAAGCTCCTTAGTGGCTTGGCCTGGGATTAGTATCAGGTGCAGGTTAAAGGTCTAGGGGCCAGGAGCCAGTTACACTCGCAAAAAGGCTGGGTTAGAACACCAGGAGATCAGAATCAAGAGACAAACAAGAAGGCGGAGATAAAGAGTCAGTTACCACAAAGTCAGGATACCAGGTTTGCGGACAGAAGCAGAGGGCAGGAGCCAGTAAGCAGTAAGCAAGAATCAGGCTGAGTCAGGATACCAGGAGGTCAGGGTCAGAAACTGGTAAACACCAGACTAGCAATCTACAGCGGGATGAAGTCTCCTTTTATCGACAACTTTCTTTGCCTTTTCTGGCTTAAACAGAGGCTTAAGCCAATCAGGAGCCTTGGCTCTCTTTCCCAATCAAATTGTAGGGGCGGGGCCTGTGCCTGGTTGGGCTTCAGCAGTAGAAGTTGCTGGTCTATGAGCTTCCAGGCGAAGGACTGGAGTGTGAGGACTCCCAAGGACCTGGGTTCTTCATGACCTTGGGCCTGATATTGTAGCACCTAGAGGCTGCTCCAGCTGAAATCAAGGCCCCATTATGCTAGGTGTTGTACCAACAGACAGTCCCTTCCCTAAAGAACATTCTAAATACTGAAGACAGTCAATGGGTGGTGGGGTGGGGGTGGGGGAAGGAACCTGCACAACTAGGGTGACCAGATGTCCCGATAAAATCGGGACAGTCCCGATTTTTAGGCAGTTGTCCCGCGTCCCGACCGACACCTCTGTTGTCCCGATTTTGGGACCTTCATAAGAGCCCGGCGCCGGCAGGAGCACACGGCACGCCCCCACCGCCCCAGGGCCAGGCAGAGAGCAGCACACGCTGTAGGGGCAGGGAGGAGAGTTGCTGCTGCAGCCGGCTTGCAGCCAGTGCCGGCCGGAGGGGGGGGGACAGAGAGCCCCCCCCTCGCAACCTGGCTCTGGCCACCCCCCTCCCCACGCCTCCCCCAACGGTCCCCCAGCCTCCCCTTAGACTTTCCATAGCCCGGAGTACAGCGGGGCAGCCAGGAACGGCTGCGTCCCTTCTCCTCCCTTCAGCAACTGCCACCGCAGGGTCCTAGTGCCCACCATTTTCTGCTGCCAATGAGGAGGGTGAGCGAGTGTGCTGTTGGGGGGGCAGGAAAGGAGGAGCCCTCCCCAGAGCTTGCTGCTGTTGGCAGGGAAAGGGCTGGGGGGGGGGGGAGTCCTCCTCTCTGGCCCCAGTCCCAGAGCAGACTGCCTGCAATGTCCCAAACTCATCCCCAGCCCTACCCCAGAGCCCACACCCCCAGCCAGAGCATATCCCCCCACTGCACCCCAACCCTCTACCCAAGCCCTGAGTCCCTCCAGCACCCCAAACCCCCTCATCTCCAGCCCCAGACAGAGCCCCACCCCACCCCAACCCTCTGCCCCATGCTACATTACGTTACATGCAATATTCATTTTAAAAATGTATAATAAGCAATGGTCCGGGAACAGGGGAGGAGAGTACAAGGGAAAAATTTTGCCTAGGGCACAAAATATCCTTGCACTGCCACCCCCTGTTGCTCCGCCCCTTCCTCCCCCCCACTTGCCCCCGCCCCTTTCTCCCCCCCCCCCCCCCACTCTCCCCCCCCCCCCACTTGCCCAATGTGTCCTGATATTTCGCTCTTGCGATCTGGTCACCCTATGCACAACACAGGTGAAGTAACTTGCAAGGTCACACAACAGCTCAGGGTCAGAGCTAGGAATAGAGCCTGGGTCCTTAAGTCTATGGTCCAGTCCCCTGTCCATTAGACTGCTGCACTGCCTCATATATACCACTGCTCCCTATATACCACTCCCCAAAAGTGTCCTACAACCCTGCTTCTTGCATCACATCAGTGCAAACTGGTTAATTTCAGTCAAGCTGCTCTGGATTTACATAGGTATAAGAACAGAATTAGGACATAAATGACCAGTAAGCCTCAACATGTATAGCCACCTGGTGGACATTCAAGATTACAATATTTGTTATGTTATCACAATGTGGTCAGTAAAGCTTGCTGTTGAAAAAGTGTCTGCTGAAACAAGGGGTCAGAAATTCTAAAACAGTTTTAGGATCTTTGTGCTATTAAATCAGACACAAATAAAAATAAATCACTCTAAAAGGAAAATCAATTAATTACACCAGAATAAAAGTGTGATAGAAATATTGAATGGAGTCCAGAGAGCTCATTCAGGCAAGGTACTGAGCAAACTCAACCACCACCACCTCCAATGGGAGTTGAGGGCACTCAGCAATTCATATAAATGGTCAGTCCCTTGTGCTATTTAATTCATAGTAAAGAAATTACGTGCAAAATGGAATCTCATACAAATGACCTGCTTTCAGCACCTGTAAAGGGGGTTACCCCCCAGCCTCTATGCTCCTGAGTACAAAGGCTCGGCCTCTTCTATGCCAGACCAACAAGTCTTTTCCCCCCACACACCCCACTTTGCCAGTTGGGGTTTTTGGGGTCACCAATCGCTGCCACCAATCGAGTATACTTCCAAAACCTTGGAGGGCCCCCCCCGATCTTCCCCACCCCAACTTTGTCCCCCTCCCTGATTTCAAAGTCAGATACCTGAAGGCTGCTTTCCTTCACCCTCTGTCTCTCTCTACCTGAGAGGCAGACACCTGGAAACTGCTTCCCTTCAACCTCCCCGGCTGAAGGCAGACTTCCCTGAACCCTGACTCTGTCTTCCTCCCTGGAAGCCAAGTCGGATACCTGGGGGCTATGCACTTCCCCCTACCTCCTCTCTTCCCTGTGAAGAGAGAAAAACCTTAAGGAAAATAAACCAGACGGTTTTATAACTAGAAAATTTAATAAAGAAAAAGGTTAAAGCAGAGATACAGACACTTTACATTTGGGGTTCCCACTTTCTTCTGAAAAGGAAAGAACACCCCAAAAGGCACGGCTTAATAGAAGAATCAAAATCACTTACATCAGCTAAGTAGAAGTATCAGAAAAAGGTAGAGCCATCTTTATAGCCAAAGATGGTCTAGAACCCTTGCCAGCTACCTTGGCAAGCTTCCTGCCTCATGTGCAGCCAAGATGGAACTCTCCTGGCCCTGGCCTCCTCCCTGGAGACCAGCCAAGATGGAACTGACTGTTTTTCTCCTCCCTTCTTCCTGGGCTGGAGGCTCCTCCCTCCCTCATGGCAGGGAAACTCCCACGTCCTTTGTCTCAGACAACATAGCCCCCACCCAGGGAAGGCACACTGTATTAGATAACATAGCCCAACCCAGGCAAGGCACCCTCCATACTTATAACAGCACCTAATCAGACTTCAATTAGATACCCACAGTAGTAGGCTTTTACCTTCTGTGGACTAGCCAATAGAGGGGGATGTGTCACACACACTCTACAAGCATGTTGTACAGTCTCTGCAGACCTAAAATGGAAAGAATAAAGATTTATTCTAGTCAGCAAAGGAAGCAAATATGACTCAATACCAGAGAAAGTAGAACCATTGAGAAAAGACAGTAGCAACTTTATGTAGCCAATAACCACTTCAACAAAAGCAGCATGTACATGGAATACAGTGGAGATGAACAAACATTACATTAGCACATATCCACGGTTGAAAATAGCAAGCATGTAGATGTTGTTTAATGTTAGTGGGAGTTGAGACGCTAAATCCTGTGCACATCTTTGAACTTAGGTTCAAAATGGGGATTTAGCTGCAAATAAAAATAGGTTTGGTGATCTTAGCTCATTCCTCAGTGGGACTTCAGTCCCCTCAAGGAAGAGAAATCCAAAACCAGGAGGCCAGATCCTGAAGTTGCTGGAGCTATACCAATGTACACCAGCGGAGGATCTGATTGAAACAGAGTAGCTTCTGAGGCAAAGGAAAGTCTTAAAATGAGCAGAAAGGTGTGTAATATTGCTACTTTCCCCAGGAATACTCTCAACTAGTGATCTCACCTATTTAACAATCACATACTGTACTCAAGTGTAGAGGTCAGAAAGCATTCACTGAACTCGTCCATCTCCAAACAGTGGATGTAATGGTTACCTAATTTATAGCCAAACTGACAATCTAATTTTAATAGACATTGGAAAGAAAGGATGGTCTTGTGATGGAAAATGAATTGGGACTAGGGATATTTAGGTTCTTAATTCTGCCCTAAAGGACAAGTCACAGTCATTCTGTGCTAAATTCTCTCACTATGGTTATTTTTTTCATATTTCTCAGTGTTTCAGGAAAGGGGAATGGGGAGAAATGCATACTGCATTCACTACAGCAAGGCATTATGAGCAGCAAGGCATTGTGAGGCAAATTAACGTGATAAATTGCAAGTTAACAGGAAATATTTCATTGATTGGTACTATATATTTATTCACAATAGCTTAGTATGTTCCTGCATGTGGTATATTTGATTCTTCTGTAGCGTCAATCATTTACTAATGTTTTCAGCTTAATGTTTGCAATTAATGAGACATGGGTTCTGAATAAAAATGTTTAAGAATAAATGGTTGTTTTCAATGAGTCATATAAATCACAGCACTCAACCTTTTCAAAGGATGATTAGTGTCTGTTTTAGTTTTAAATAATGTTTTAGTATTTAAAGCTTTAATGTTGGTGTTGCAATAACATCATAAATCACGTAGTCAAAGTAGAATGAAGCACACTGCAGATATTTACTCTGATGACTGAACTTGTTATGGTAAATACCAATGTCTCTTTAGCAACATTGCTCTAAATACAGATTTTAAAAATAATAGGAAGACAGAGAAAGCCATCAACCATGCATTTAACTGGAGATTTCCATGGAGTCTCTGTCCAACTGGACGTCACAGGAAATTAGGCATCTCCCTAACGCTCCTTTGAAAATCCCTAACTTAACTCCTAAATATTTTTTCTTAAAGAGAATTGTAGTGCCTAAAAATGGAGCTGGCTTGACTTTGGCTCTGACTGCAATACAGCTACATGCACAGCACAACATATGCTGGAAACTGAAGGTGCAATATGGACAGTGGCAAATTCTGACACAATGCCTCACCAGGGTGTTCAACCTGGTTCGGGAGAGGCCTCCTCAATGATGATGAATTGTTCCTCCGAACTGAATTCAGACCACCAACTGTTGCCAAACAGATGGCAGCTACTTACCCTAGAATGGATTTTTAAGAGGCAACTGTGAAGTAACTGTTAGGTCATACTTCAGTACCAATCTGATCCTTGCTATATGTAATATTTTAAAAATCAAAACATTCAGTTTGTATGGTAAAATGGGAAACATGTCTTTCAGACTACTCTTCTCTGGCTTTTTTATGTCAAATGGGCGAAATCCTGACTTTTTCCTCATTTTCTGCTCAGAGACAATGGTAGTTTGCCTAAGAAAAGGCTGAGGACAAAAACTAGAGCTGGTCAAAGAAGGTGACCTTTTGTGGGAAATTTACAGTTCTTATGATTTTTTAAAAGAGTTTTCTGAGAATTTTCCAATGAAAACCTGAAACCACCTTTTTTTTTTTTTTTTTTTTTTTTTTTTTGGTTTTCAGTAAAAATTATTTCCAAAAGCTTGGGTGTTTTAGTTTAGGCTGTTTAGAAAGAAGAGAGAAGTCAAAGTATTAGAGGGAAAAGCAATCAAAAGAAACTAGCCATCGCTTCTACACCTTGCTTAAAAACCCCGCAACATGCCTGTGAATGACTTAACTCATTTGCTGCATTGTAATCCTTTAAGCAATCAGCTAGTGCAATCCCCTGACCTGTCCTGACTTACAATATTAAGACCTAAGTGAAACCCTAGTCACACTGCATGTAGTTCATGAACTGTCACCTCCAGCTCTTTTCCTAATGAATGAAAACTTCACTGAGAACCCTCATTCCTTTTATATTAATATCCAGACATCATCTATTCATCCTTTGTCCCAATTTCTTTCCCATTTGCAAATTTTTATTGTAAGCTCCCAGATTGGTTTAGGAATCTCTTGGATCTCATTTATACTCCACGGTGCACTGAGGGGCTTTTTTTCCAAGACCCAATCCCCAGAGAGCAGGGTCACAAGAACCACTGACTCGTGTGTTTAGTAACACAAAGGCAATATTCTGCTCTTATAAAATTCGGCAAAGGGTTAGTCAGGCAGATTTACATACCAAAATCCCTAGGCAATATAATCCATCAGCGTCTAGAATTATTACAAATGAACAAGGGCATGTGTTTATCAGGGGCACATTACATCCTTTTTGCCCAGATATGGTAGTTCAGTAACCGTTTAATTTTAGCTGGTTGGAAAGCATATACAATGTATGAGGTGTATATCATTTAAACTACAACTGGGCAATGACAACAAAAAAATAAAGAGGAAAAGACGTGCGTTTCACACCAGGGAATCATGCAAGTGACGTGTACTCTGCTTTAAATTCTGTAATTAGATTATGTTGTTTATCATATCTTTCTGTTTATTCACTTTGGTAGGGTTACTCCGGATTTATACCAGCTGAAGGATAAGAACCAGGCCTCAGGTTTTTAAGCTGTTATGAATCGAACACCATTTTAATTTAAAACCTTTGGCTCTTTTGGGGCTTTGCTCTGAATTCTTTTAAATACAAATAATGGGAGGACAATTGCATGATTCTAAAATTAGTACCATTATCCTTTAAGATCCTCACATGGAAAATTTCTAGTAATTACTGTAAAATGCTCCCATAACGATCACTGCAACTATGACTCATTTGAGGTTCACTAATTGCTTAAATCAACATCCTTATTTCAACATTTTGCTTGCAGCAAACAGTATATTTTTCAAAATGTAATGGTTTCCTCTCTCAGTATAGTTATCTAATTGTGCTGCCCTTGATTCAGCAAGGTACTTAAGCGCAGGCTTGAGTAGTAGTGCTTAAAGTTACACACACATTTAAGTACCTTACTCAATCATGGTTGCCATCCCTCCGATTATGGGGCTATTGTTGTCAAGTATACCTTTTATAATCATGTTAATGAACGGTTTTTCACTTACTGTACATAATAACTCCTCTGGGAAAAAGTCAAACTATAATCAGGGGTTCTCAAACTAGGGGTTGTGAGGTTATTACATGGAGGGTTGCGAGCTGTCAGCCTCCACCCTAAACCCTGCTTTGTCTCCAGCGTTTATAATGGTGTTAAATATATAAAACTGTTTTCATTTATGGGGGGATGAGGGGGGGGTCACACTCAGAGGATAAACAAGATAGCTAGCTCAGATTATGACATTATCTGTGTGCAGCTTTTTCATTTAATTAAGTGGGATATTCCAGTGCTGTCATTTTCAGTGGTTATTAAGCATCTTTGTGCTGTATTAAGGCTCTATGGGTCTGAAGTCTCCCATCATTTACACAAGTTCCACACTGATGCAATTCCACTCGTTCCAGTAGTGTTACGATTGATTTATATTGGGGTGAGAGGAGAATCAGGCCCTAAATAACTTTCTAACATCCCTGCTAATGAAACACAAAACTGGGGATACACAACAAAAACAAAACAAAAAATCTTCACATTTCAGAATCTCAAAAATATCTGTATTACAGTAGCGCCTAGAAGCCCTAATGAAGATCAAACCCCTATTCAGCTAGACACTCTACAAACACATCATAAAAAACAGTCCCCTTGCCAATGATGGTCACTCTAAATAAACAAAGCAAAGGCTGGGAGAATATATCATTATTCTCATTTTACGGATGGGGAACTGAGGCACAGAGAGAAGGAGGCCCCATTTCAGCAAAGCATTTAAGCACTAGACAAAGTATATGGGGCTGTAAATGGCATTCTGTCTGCACTGAACACTCCTCAGATACAACTCAGCATCTGGCTGCAAGAGAAGTCAATTTTCAGACACTGATGAATATTTAAGAGAATAAAATCCTTACTTCCCTGAGCGCTATGGAACAACACTCTTCCACACCACCCACCACCCTCCTAGCTAGCAGATCTTAAGCTTCAGTTTTTTAAAAAAGGAGACAAAATACTCTAGGATTAATTTATACTCCAAATATTGGCCTTTATGTACTCATTTGCTTCTTTAGCAAGTTGCTTCTTTAGCAAGTTTACTAATCATAAACTTCAACACAAACTCAGATTAAAGCACCTGATTTTCCTGTTCTACCTTGTAAAACAGCATACAGGAATTAGTTAAAAATGGAAAAGGATGAAACCACAAGTCCAACTCCATGATGTTTTCATGCTTTGATTGTTAGAGACCAAATGTACTGTAAGGGAGAAAGTTGCGTCACACTGTGTTTAACCCTCTCACGTCAGTCTCCAATCTCTTTTTCATTATTAAGTAAAATTAGCTAATGAAATCTACACACAGAAGACATGAGTATAAAGAAAACAGGTCACAGCAAAATGCACAACCCTACCAGCTCTACAAACACAAGTGTTTGACAGTCTTTGAATGGTGATGAGAGGCAGATAATGTAGTGGAAATATTCTAAGAATAAAGGAACAAATCTGGAAGCACCAATTATCCCAGGGTTTAAGCAATGCATTATAGGCTTAATAAACTAACTTCCTCCAAAATTTCAGTGGAAGATAGGTCAACTGTTTGGTCTTGGATTTCATTATTGCAAGTGGGTTTATGATTTGATGAAATAAAGTGATCAGTGTGCAGCACTAATAGCTTGTCCTAGGAGCTCCGCCTTGCAAAGTAGTAGCCTACAGTTTGGAGGAAGAGTGATTAAAAAACAGTGGGTAACAACGGCTAAACCTAAAGGGCAAACATTCCAGAGTTTGAACACTAGGGCCTGACTACTCTTCATGGTGTTTAGAGATCGGCCCAGGCCTTGAGGGAACTTGAGGGGAAGCCTGCTGCATCTTGTTCCTAACTTGGAAGCTCAGGCATTTCTCTAGTGTTCAGCCATAGTCTCATCACCTTACTAATGAACAGTAACGAAAGAGAAGAAAGTAAAAGAATCAAAACTCTTTTGACAGACCATTAGGACCTGATCTTTGGGCAAGCCATGGCTCTGGTCTTTTGAACTGGCATCTTTCTCTCTCCACTCTTGGGAATGGAAGTGTGGCTGCAATAATGGTAAATTCACTAGCTGGCAGTAGTTGCTTCTTTCCTTGTGGGCTTGCAGGATGTGGCAATATGTAACTGCACAAACAGATGGCCTAGGATGAGCACTAATATGATTAACAAGTGCTCTGTTTCGCAACAGAGCAGAGCAAGGCTCCTGCTTCTGCTCTGAACTATACCTCTCCTCCTCCTGCTCCATTTAGGGGAGATAATCTCACTTTGATGTCTATGTGACCATGTCAAGGAACCTTCTCCGCAGATGCAAGTGTGCAACTGCCGGGCTCTCATCCATTGGCAGGCACAGATATTAACTGCTTTTCTAATCTGAGTTGAGAGCAAAGTAAACATGATGATATGGGTAGGTGTGCAGGAAGGCAAGCTACTGTAACATGCTGTACAACACTGGACTGTAAAGTTATGATTTTGAGCATTTACACTAAGCACAGAATTTGCAACTCATGCTTCCTCCAGACTTGCATCATGCTGGATGAGAGATCATAAAAGCATCAAGGGACTATATAACCCCACAATGCAAAGCATTAATTAAATAAAACTCTTGTTCTGAGCAACTTTTGGGGGAAAGTGGGGATTTACGGGAATTAGGAATTCTTCTGTTCTTTGTCAGTGTAGTGGGCTGATACCCACTCCCTGCCGGCCAGGGCTGGGATAGCCCTGGGAGAGGGGTCTGTGGCTGGGAGCCTGCCAACTCCCAGGCTGATTGGGAAGCAGGCTCAGCTGGGAGGCCACGCCCCAAACACTCAGGCTGTATAAAAGCCTGTGAGGCAGGGGCCTAGAGTACAGAGAAGAAGGAGACAGGAGGAGGAGAGAGGGCAGAGAGAGAGAGAGGAGAACAGAGGAGAGAAGTCTCCTCTGGCACTCAGAAGGAGACAGGCGTAGCTGCTGGGACCGAGGAAGTAACCAGAGGGGTGCAGGGCTGGGGCTAGGCACCGGGAGCTAGGGAGCTCTAGCCCAAGAGCCCCAGGCGGCAAGACCTGGTAAAAGGCCTCACCCAGGGCTAAGGATAGAGCAGTCTCCTCTGGGAGCAGGGAGAGACAGGCCTCGCTGCTGGGAACCTAAGATAGGGTACTCAGAGTGGGACAGGGCAGGGGCAAGGCAGCTGGGAGCCGGGGAGCTGCAAAGCTCGAGAGAGAGGGCCCCAGGCTGCCGCGCCTAGCATAGGCCCGACCCACTGGGTACTGGGGGTGCGAGGAGGCAGCCCCAGGCTGGGTAGAAGCAGCTGGCCAAACCCTTCCTGCCTGTGATGAGCAGCCTGATATTGCAGTCTGTCCCAGTGAGCGGGGGCAAATGGTGACTAGCAGAGGCAAAGACTGAGGCAAGGTAGGGATAGTGGGTGCAGGGTTCCCCAGGGAGGGGGGACCCTAAGACTCGGGGGGTTCTGCAAGGGTGCAGCACCCTCAGTTCATGGGCACCGGGGTCCGGGAGGGACACGGGGCCATAGCAGGAGCGGACATCAGCCAGCAGAGGGCGCTCCGGATGCTGGAAAGAGCTGATTCCCCAGATGACCAGACGGGGGCGCCGCCGGGGTGAGTGACCACTTTGCTACAGTCAGACTCAATGTTTTATGTAATAATACTTTTTATTGCAGGATTTGTAAAGGTGAGAATTTCTTACTGTTCAAAATACAGTTATCTTTATCTCTCAGACCCTTCCTCTGTCAAGTGCCCATTGAAAATGTGAGAAAAGCACATTTTATGATGAGGCAAAAAGGGAATCTTTCTGTTTACTTCTAATCTTCTGGAGACAGAGGTGGATAGTGACATAAATTTTATTAGACTAAAGTATAGGGTTTAAAACATAGGATTTTAAGGCCCAAGAGCTCTTACATGTACGAAAATGTAAGTATTAAGTGGATGAAAACTGTCCAGTTATCTGTTTTGTCCACTTTTAAAATTTAAGTGGACCTATTTTCTTCATACTGCTCCTAAAGCACCTAATTTTAATGGATGAAGGACCGAGACTTGTACCACTTTGAATCCAGTGTTCAGACTCAGCATTAATTGTTACAAGTATCTGCAGAAGTAATCTGTGAGCATTTGTGAATATCAAAATGATTCAGAGCAGGTAGTTGGTTTTATAATGCTTTGGAGCAGGTAGATAGCTTTGTGGAAGAAAATATCTAACAAATCTGAAAACAGCCAGTCATGTACAAAAATGTCCTTGAGTGAAAGAGGTTATCTCCACGAGGTGGTGGTGGTATTTTGTTTGTTTTTGTTTTGTTTTTTTGTGGTGCGCTAAAAAAACCCCACAGCACTAAATCAACATAAAGCATTCTATGCACATATGGTACAAGTGAAGTTCAATAGATGTTTGAGATGGCTGATGCCAGCTCACCCCAGCTCCTATACAAGTTATCCCTTTAAAAGAACAGGGTAAAGGTAATAGCTGTGTACAAATGGGACCTGGAGACCGGAAACAGGCGGAGCTCTACGCTTGTTTTACATCTGCTTTGGGCTCTCAGTTTGTCCAGGCACTATATAAAGAGCCCAGAGATGCACTGTACTACAGGTCTTACTTTTGACTGTTATGGCTGTCATATAGGTTCTTTTTTTACTAGACATCAGAACACAACAGCTGACAAGGAACTATGTCTTATTGATATCATGTGATCTGCTGTAACAGAATACAGTACAACATTCATTACATTTGAATTAGTGGACAGAAATAAAACATTATTTACTTCTATCATGACTTTTGAACTATAATTTATTTGTATTGTGGTAGAGCCTAGATGACCTAACCCCACTGTACTAGGCCATGGACAAACCCTAGGAATGTCCCCACAGTACATGAGGTAGATAAATACTGTAATATTTCAGTGTCCATTTTTCATGTAGTAACCCAGGAAAACACAATGAATCTAGCAGAACCAAGTAAAGGACCCATGATTTCAGATTGCTGTGTTCCTCCTACAACCACAGAAAGGACTGCCTCTGTCATATACAATGCCAGTCAATCCACAGCAATCAACATCTTGTCTGAGAAAATGGGAGAATATTCTGAGAAAAGAATTGATGACGAGCCTAATTTTATAAAGTAAATATGTGCTCAAAAATAGTAAATACTCACCACTTATAGAACACGTCAACATTCAAAGTTATTTTTACTAACATCTAATTTAACTAAATATTGCAATTACTTTGTAATGATTTTAAATACAAGTAGAAGAAAAGATTAAAGGACCAACTGATAAATACAAGAGGACATTGTAAACAAGAGCTAGAAACTTCACAGCTTTTCTTTCTGGTTTGACTGAAACTCCTGGCTGTGGTTAATTTAGGGCAGCATTAAGCTAGTTTTGGATAAGCATACTACCAACCACAGTGTACTTTAGTATTTTCATTTCCACTCTACACTACAGCTTCAGTGGTTTGTCAATTATATGAAAATTCATGTGGGCTAAAATTCTGTATTTGTCACAAGGTTCGAACTTTGGAAGAAAAATCTTTGCTGTTGTTATTGTTGTTAAACCAATTTTGAACAATGGATTATCATTTAATCGTATGAGTTGAGAAATGCTAGATGTTTATGAATCTAAAATACTTACCATGTATTGCTTATACTGGACAGTATGATCTAGAGACTCCAACTGAGAATTCAGTCCTGATGTGCCAGGACATGTTCAATCACATAGGGGCAGATCCTCAGCTGGAGTAAAATGTCAACAGGCCTGCCAACTTTAATTGGACTATGACCATTTACACCAGCTCTCCCCCAAAGTAAAGGCATGTCTTCACTACCACTTTAATTCGACCTTAACGACGTTAGGTCGAATTAAAGGTGTACCTGTCTTCACATACATGCCCTTAAAGTCGATTTAAAGGGCCCTCAAGATCGATTTCGGAACTCCTGCCTAACGAGAGAAGTAAGGCTAAATTCGACATTACAAGCTCGACTGTGGGCTAGTGAAGAGGCATCAGAAGTTAAGCCTCCGACCTCCGAGCAGCCCCGTGAGGGGGGGGCTGTTCGGGGGGGCTGTTCGGGCGGGGGGGGTCCACGGGGCTGCTGAGGGGGGGGGGAAGCCCGCGCGGGGCTGCTTGAGGGATCGGCTCAGCTGTCTGGTCAATTTCACCAGGCAGCTGAGCCGATAGCCCCGCGCCGGCTCCCCCCCCCTCGGGCGGGGGGGGGTCCAGCGGGGGGCTGTTTGGGCGGGGGGGCTGTTGGGGGGGCTGTTCGGGCGGGGGGGGGGTCCGCGGGGCTGCTGAGGGGGGGGGGGAAGCCCGCGCGGGGCTGCTTGAGGGATCAGCTCAGCTGTCTGGTCAATTTCACCAGGCAGCTGAGCCGATAGCCCAAGCAGCCGCGCGCTGGCTCCCCCACCCCCCCTCGGGCGGGTGGGTACAGCGAGGGGGGGGGGCTGTTCGGGCGGGGGGGTCCGTGGGGCTGCTTGGGCGGGGGGGGGTCCAGCACGCATTGCACTGTGGGCTACCTACCCACAGTGCAATGCGGGCTATGTCGACCCCCTGCAAAAGTTCAAGGACAGACAGTGTTGACCACTGTCGACCTGCTGTCCTGGTGGGGACACACTGATTCGATTTTCTAAACTCGAGTTTAGAAAATCGAATTAAGGGAAATCGACCTAGACCTATAGTGAAGACATACCCTAAGAGACACTCTACCCTGAAGAACTTACTATCCAAACAGTGCTATTCAGAAACTTCAACATAGTGAAATCTACTGGATCCTAAGGAACCATAACAAAAACTTTGCCCAAGTTCAACCTGTACAGAGAGTTAAAACCCTCCACAACACTTAAGCATCACTTTTGGGCTGGTATAGGGTCGGGTATTTGAGCTGGCCTTGGTTTTCAAGCTGCAGAAGCATGCCATTAACCTCAAATTTTCCCTATTTACATCTTCTGCACTGAAGTGGGGAGGAGGATCATGCACAGCTGAGAGAAAAATTAGTAACTGGAATTTCTTTCGTTAATGGTCTTGTGCCGTCTACTGGAAATCCTTAGTATATATGTTAATTCATATAAAGATTGAGTAAGTTAACCCCACTCACACTCATTGGACCTATGGCTATATAAAGAAATCTTGCTTTTTATTGGAAAATCCCTTAGCCTTTAAACAAACAGTATTATAATCACATTTCATGCACTAGGGAAAATGGAGGAAATTACCCCAATCGAGTCATTATGTATGCTACTAAAGCTATTTTTTTCAATGGTGTTAGATGATGAATTACCTCTCTCAAGTTTTGCACACTAGTCAACATTACTAACTAACTATACCTTGAGGTACCATAATCATGAAAAGCAAATTACTATTCCTGATAGCCTTGCAACACAGTGCCATATAGTTCTATCTACCCATTGTATGAATACCATGTATGGCCAGTCTAGACATAAAATGTCATTTCATTTTAAAATTGTTCCTGGAATTTCTAATTGTAATTTAATTGTAGTCCTTGATTGGGAAAATTAAGATTAAATTAATTCTATAGTGGATGTGGAGCTGATGTGTAATAGTTGTATGGATACTGTGTGTGAACTAATTATTGAGATAACTATAACTAGGCTAGGGTTAATGGAATATTTGTTATACAGGCTATCTTGCTTATATTCAAAAAGGGTTGTTGTAAGAACAAGCAGGAAGACAACATAATTGGCTTCCCAAGTAAGAATATCTTAGCACACACTTGAAAGACAATGGGAAGAGCCATTAGTTCGAGGACATTAGTTCGAGTTCCAGTCTCCAACAAAGATGCAATGAACTTAGGAATCAAAAGGTCACTGAACAATTAGAAAGCCCCTCTGAGGAGAGAAGAGGTGGTGGGAGTCACCTGTCAGAGGCTATCCAGTGAGACAAGCTGATAGACAAAGGCTCTGTGAAGGGAGCCTGAAAGAAGTTGGGCTCTTCCCTGATCCAGGGAATAGTGAAAGACTTAGGGAGAGGCAGGAGAGCATATAGGCTGGTTTATTGTTTCAAAATTTGTTTAGTTCTAACTAAATAAAATTTTGCTTTAAGGAGGCTTTCTGGTCACTGGTTACCACTGCCGGTACTGAAGATAATTTATGCCTGCTGAGGTAAAATTACAATTGATCACATTGGTACTGCAGCCCAGGGCCCAGTCTGAGAAGGGGAGAATGACATGTGCTCTTGGGCCTGGTCTACAGTATGCGATTATGTCAAATTTAGCCATGTTATGCCAAATTAAAACTAAATCCATCTACACAACCAACCCCATTTTGTTTACTTAAAGGGCTCTTAAAATTGGTTTCTGTACTCTTCCCTGGCAAGGGGAGTAGTGGTAAAATCGATCTCGCTGGTTCGAATTTGAGGTACTGTGGACACAATTCAGTATTGGCCTCCAGGAGGTATCCCAGAATGGCTCCATTGTGACCGCTCTGGACTGCACTTTGAACTCAGATGCACTAGCCAGGTCCCTGGGAAAAGCCCCGGGAACTTCTGAATTTCATTTTCTGCAGTCTCAGAATCGCAAAAGAGCTCCAGCATAGACCAAAGAGAGGTACTGAATCTGATCGCAGTTTGGGAAGAAGAATCTGTGCAGGCAGAACTCCATTCAAAAAAATGGAATACCAATAGGCAGTAGAGACCGCAGGGACTGTGGGATAGCTACCCACAGTGCACCATTCCGAGATTCAATGCTAGCCACGGTACTGTGGATGCACTCCACTGACTTAATCTGCTTAGTGGGGACACACACAACCGACTGTATAAAATCTTATGAAAAATCGACTTCTATAAATTCAACCTAATTTCGTACTGTAGACGTACCCTTTAGAATGGAAGAGATGACAGACTGAGATCTCACATCCAATGGGAGTGCACTTGAAGAGACCAGAATAGGGGTCAGGACGGTAGTTAGCCCAGTAGCTGTGACAACTTCTTCCATCATTAAGTGACACTCAAAGGATGGCAAGCAGAATATGGACTGATTATTTTTCTCAGTGTAAATGCTATGTTCCTCAAAACATGCAATACTGCATTTCCCTTTTAAGCCTTCATTTTTATTCCTGTATGTGAAGCGTCATTCATGAAACATTTGGTCACTATCTGTTTACCATATCAACTTACAGGAATACACCATTCAAAACTGGACATTATTCTAGTTACCGGTTAAACTAAAGTAGTTAGCATGGTAAGTTTTAACCACTAATTTATCTACAGTATTTTCCACTACCCTTAAAATGGCATAGAGAAAGGTAAGCATTATAGTGCAATACATATCAATTTGAATGCAACTCCCTATTATTTCTGTATGACCTCGGATTCAGCAAGCTATTCAAGCACATTGAATAACTTGAAGCCGATAAACTTTGAAGGGACCACTCATGCTTAAAGTTACATGCAGTAGACTCTCGATTATCCAGGAATGGGTTAACCAGAGTGTGGATTAATGAGGGTGTCAAAAAAAAAATACATGTAACTCGCAGGGCCAGCTCTGGCTTTGTTGCCGCCCCAAGCGCACACACACAAAAAACACCCACCGAGGCGCAGGGCAGCCAGTGAACCAACACTCCCTTACCCTGGCGCAGGGCGTCTGGTGAACGAACACCCCATCATCCCCCCATATTTCCTATGGATGGTGATTATCCAGAATTTTATTAACCAGGATTAATTTTTTCCCTATCATCCTGGATAATTGAGAGTCTACTGTATGTGATTAAGGTACCTTGCTCACTCCGTTGGTATTGTTTTTCAAACAATTATCTTCATCCCTTCTAGTGTCATGACTATTAAGCTAAGTTTGAGGTGCTCCTACAGTTGATGATGTTTAGTCACTGGTGTTCGAAAGTAATTAGTGTCTGAGCCCTGTTCCATAACTTACTAAATTACTAAAGGAGTCATTTCATTACAGGCACATGTCCACATCATAAAAAGAAGAAAAAACCACCTCCCATTTGTGATTAATAGGCATCTTGGTTGTTGGTCTCAATAGAATGCCAAGGGGACTGAATTACCAACTCAGTAGTAGAGAGAGTTCAACCAGAACGTTCTTGAGGGACCTTGTTAATGCTGGTAACCATGTGCATGGATGCAAATGTACATATTTGGGGTTCAAGTATATTTGTATCTATATTTGTGTGTGAAACAGACACAAATATAGATACAAATTTATAATGTCTCAGAGTCATTTATTGGGCCAAAACAACATCCCATTTTGTCTCCTCACAATATTCCACTCCTAACATGCTGTTATTTGCTTTAGTGGAGTGATTATTTTGAAATGCTCTCTTTCATTTTAACATTCATATACATACATTTTTATTAAACATCTGATACTGCTGCCTGTTATTCCACTTTGCATTGTAAGAAAACACATATTTCAGTCAAAGACAGGAAAATTCCAGCCTCCTCCTATGTCTGGGTCTCTTCGTGCCTCTGACACACTACCCTGTGGGGTGGGAACATGATCTCATTCAATCCTCTCTCTGTAAGGCTGTTTGGTTTTCAGGGGATATTTTTTATTTTATTTTATTGTGTGAAAGAGGATGATGTGGGAGAGTAATTACATGTGTCCACTGATATGCAGCAACTTGCTACAATTAAGTGCTTTTCTGTAATGGTAATGCAGTGCAGTCTTTGCAGGATTAAAATTGATCTCTTCTGAAGATATATAGTGCCCCATGAATGGACCCAGCCTCTGAGATTGCATAGTGCACTAAACAGCAGAGGATGAGGGAGCAGCTTTCAGGATACCAGGAAGTCAGCCTTTAGGCTTCGGGCATGAGCAGACTACATTAAGACCGACATCCCTAAGAATGACAGCATAGCTACCTGCCTTAGATATTTACAAGACAATGGACAGCCCTCTGATATCCACCCCAAACACATAGCCAAACTCATCCATTTTATCCTCATCCATAACAATTTTACATTCGACAACTAACACTTTGTCCAAACCATGGGAACAGCTATGGCTACTAGGATGGCTTCCAAACATACCAACTTCTAAAATTACTGGACAAATGCACCACAAAACCAGATACACTGATGTATCCCTCACAGATTTCCATCACAACTTCAACCACCACCACCTGCCCATTAAACTCTCTCTGGAACCCTTCTATACTATCATCAACTTCCTGGATACAGGCAATCAGCTTCAGCAATAGAACCCTACAGACAACCATATACACGCCACAGAGCATCATATCTACCTTCATAGTTCCAGTAACCACACCAAGAAATCTGTTAATTACAGTCAGGCACTCAGATACTATCAAATATGCTCCACAGAGAAAAGTCAATCTAACTCACTAACCCCTCTTTTTGTTTTATGATTGAAGATGTGTTAACAGGCCACTCTACCTTGAATGATTCCTTACAATATGCCCTAACTACTTATGCTAAACAATCTCTCCAACCTTGTATTTTGCTTTGATGCTGGTAGTACCTTTCCCAGACCTGAAGAGCAGCTGTGTGTGGCAGGAAAGCTTCTCTCTCTCTCTCTCTCTCTCTCTCTCTCTCTCTCTCTCTCTCACACACACACACACACACACACTAAGGCCAGGTCTACACTAGGGAGGAGGGTCGAACTAAGACTAGGGGGAAGGGTCCCCCTTTCTAAGGGGAAAGGTGTAGACATCTGTAGCAGAGTGCTAGGCACCAGCATCTATTGAAGTCCAGGAGGAGGGCAAGAGCAAGTCCTCCCGCAATTGAAGGCAGGAGCTACTGGGCCCGGGATTCAAATAATGATGGGAAACAACTGATGAATAGCAGGGTCAGGAGTTTGGGTCATAGGTACAAAATCAGATGACCTACCACTCTGCTCACTAAGGAACTAGCTGTCCCGCCCTGGAGTGGACTTAATTGGGAAATGGGTGCTCACTGGCTTAATTGAGCAGGGGGCTGACAAGATACTGAGAGCAATCAACCCATCAGTTGGGAACAATTGAAGGCAAGGAAGGAAATGCAGGGGAGGAAGCTGACAGGGACATGGGGATATAGGATCTTGGGATGAGGAGATGCCAAGTGGAAAGTGGACTAAGGGGGAAGTTCGTGTCAACTTGCATGTTCCTGCATAAGGCGGTACTGATGAACTGCTGGAGGGAACCCAATAAATAATACACTGGTCCCTGTAAACCTAGAAAGTATCCAGACTGTTTATGGTGGTCCAAAGGTCAAGGAGTAGCCCGGTCACATCATCAACATTGGCAGTTATTTGAAGTATCAGAACCTTTCAATGAACAGCCATGGAGAGTTCCCCTTACACCTAGTTACAGACTCTCCATGTCAAGATTGAACCCTATTAGTGAGGGAAGTGGCACACTTGCATTACTAGACTACTACTACAACCAATGTCCACAGTAGGGCTGAACAAATACATGTTTTTTAAAAGTATTGCCAATGAACTAAACAAAAAAATCACTTCAGATCTGCCAGAAAATGCAATGTTCAGTAGACTAAGAAGTATAAAAAAGGACTTTATTTTCAATTTCAAGTGTCTTTACATGGTTTATATTACATAAAATGGACATAAAGTTTACAACAAAAAGTCATTCTTCATTTTAAAAACTGCAATGGTTCACTGCAACTTTTTCAGAATTGTAGGATTCGGGTTTCCCTCTCACCCTCCAAGACAGATGCTTTAGTGAAATTGACAAACTCACAAAATATTTCAACGATGCCAAATCTGCCAAAATGTTTTACCCATCTCTAGTCTGCAGAGAATTCAGTTCTTACCCTTTCACCAGTACTAATTTTTTTTAAAGTAATCTAGTTTGCCGATGTCACCTGGAGTTTCACGACCTATTTTAATGTCCTCTGGGGGCTGGGCCTTTGTTCACTGCACCTGAAAAGTTGGCCAAGATGCTCTCTGTTCCTTATCTCCACAACAAAAAATCTCTAAGGGCTTCCCATAGAAAATTTCAAGCAAAGCAGTATAAAGGGAGTCATAGAGAAGTGCTGGTAAGAGACCACACTTGATTTGACGTTCCTTGTCAAGCGATGTAGGATCAGGATTAAAAGAGACTACATCCCTGATACATAGGAGAGGTTAACATCCACTGCCAGAGCCACAAGGTGTTCAAGCATCAAATGTTTTGATTTATGTTATAATCTACAACCCATCATTTTTACATGGGTTCTAGATTTGGCAAAAAAAAATTCTCACAATCCTCAATGGAATTTTTTTTCATTTTTAGGGTAGATATTTTATACTCTCTAACAGTAAAAGCTGTTGGCAGTTAGCTAGATAGTTTAGAATGTAGTTTAATGTTTCTTTACTCTTACAAAGGTCACATGTATTCCTCAGTTCCACAGACATGGAATTTCCTTTAGAAATGAAACATTTTTAAAAAATTATATCTGTAGTCCTCACAGTTATGGAGGAAAATTTAAACTTAATATAAACTCATGCAGTGTAATATTCCTGAGTCCAAAGACAGTTTGAAACAGCAGTTCTGAGAAATTGTCATCGTTAGGTTTCAGAGTAAATATAAACAGTCACTTACTTCACCACTGATCATTTTAGTAGAAATATGCAGGCATTAAGCTTATCCCATACCACCAAATTGCCTCTCATGCCTCTCTAATTACCAAAAGCCCCGTTGTCCTCTACCCAAGTTTCTAAAACATCCAGCTTTCCCAAGACAGCTTCTCTGCTGCAGTTACATTTTGTCAATACAAAAAAGTCTGCAGCATATCAACCTGCTGATTGCATAACATTGAATGTACCATCAAGAGCAATGAAGCACAGGCTACTAAATGGTGACACATTTTCATATATTTCATCAACCTCCATGTTTTCAGTTAAATTGAGCTTCCACTGAAAGTCCATTTTTCTACCTTGGGGCCCAATTCAGGTAAGCATTTGAGCACATGCTAAAGTCTATCCCTATTCAAGCATTTACCTGCTTTGCTGAATAAGGAGGTACAGCTGAACCCAGTTTGAGAATCACACAAACCAGGGATGTTACAGTTTAGATCCAGGGTGCTGCTGAGTATACAGGGCCCTATTAATATTAACAGACTCTTTTTGGTTAGAAGTCCCTAGATAGAATAAAGTAGGTTAACAAGTTGCATACTATTGTTACTCTAAACTTCTCTGAGCATAAGAAAACTTATTAGAGACAGGAAATTTTGAGCCTGAAACTCAGATTTATGGTCCTGTAATTTCTGGGTGTTGCTATGGCTGAAAGCAGTGGGGGGCGGAGGGGAAGGAAGGGGGAATAAGCAACAATGCTTTAGGAACAACGGGGCGTATTACATGTGAAGGTTGATTTCTTCTCGGCGGGTGTCCAAACGTTAATGAACTTTATATGGTTTCTGTGATTTAATCTGGTGAAAAATGAGCCTAAATCTGTGTTCGGAAACGTGGTTTGCCAAACCATAGTCAGGTGCTACTACTAAATGGCATGTATTCCAGGATATCATGCTAATGACTGCAGCATAGCCAACCCACCTGTTAAGAGGCAGAGAGAACTTACTTATAAAGAATGCCTACCGTAAATTACATATGGATGAAAGGACCCTTTAATCCCCTCCTGCCTATCTCCACTCCACAAGGCATTGAGATTGATAATTTCAGGCATATTTACCGACTTCCATTCACCTTTCCTCCCTTCATTCATTTGCTGCAAGAAGCTAAATGAATAGATAGGAGCTCGTCTGAAGTATAGATGCTTTTTATATACCGATTCTGAATGGCATCTCTCCCACTCCTCTACTTAAATGATATATATAGATATAAACATGCTGCATAGTGTAGTGAAATATGTAGCTCATGATTGACGTTACGTTTGCATTATATAATACTGGAATGTGTTGATTTAGTGTTTTACCAGTTGTGTTTTAGACCAGCTGATAGGCCTGAGCTTCCCTTGCTCTGCTTGTTCTTGGGAGATTTAAATTACAAGCAGAGACACGAGGACTTTATGTGCAAAATCCATCGCAAGCCAGATGTTTTTCTGATGGGAAATACATCTATGAACTCATAGGGTTCTTTTCCTCTATTTTAGAAATCTGGCTACTTCCCAGACATACTATTTTGGCATTGTCCACAGTTATTTCTTTTGGTCTTAGAATAAGAAATGTTCACAGAGAGAAAGTGAGTATGAGGGAGTGAGAGAGAGAATGGAATGAAAACAATGATGTGTGTGTGTGTGCGCGCACGCACGTGTGTGTGCGCGCGCAGGGGGTTGTTAGAAATAACAATTGTGAAGCTGTGATAATAAACAGTGACCCATGGAGACCGATTGAACAGCTATAAAAGCATTGGGAAAAGAAACAGCATTCAACTGCAATGGAATCTCTTAGGACAGAGAGGGACACGGGCAGCCAGGAGCCGCATCTAGTTCGCCAGATCATTTCATTGGTCCTCCCACAGCCCAATTCAGGGAAGTTCAATCTGGGGGTGCCAGGAAGAGGGTGATGTGGGACAGGACACTGCAGAGGAAGACCCCAGCCATACAGAGCATGGGATGCTGTGGCGAAAGCCAACAGGCTGGAGTAGGGAGCTGAGTCCAGCCCCGAAGGACAGAAGCCACTGCTGTGGTGCAAGCAGGGGCCCGCTCTTCACTTGCTCTCAGTGGAAGGACTAGACCAGGGGTAGACAACCTATGGCACGGGTGTGGAAGGCGGCACACAAGCAAATTTTCAGTGGCACTCACACTGCCTGGGTCCTGGTCACCAATCCGAGGTGCTCTGCATTTTAATTTAATTTTAAATGAAGCTTCTTAAACATTTTTAAAACCTTACTTTACATACAGCAATAGTTTATTTACATATTATATATAGACTTATAGAAAGAGACCTTCTAAAAAGGTTAAAATGTATTACTGGCAGGCGAAACATTAAATTAGAGTGAATAAATGAAGACTCAACACACCACTTCTTAAAGATTGCCGACGCCTGGACTAGACCCTCCCCACATCATGCACCATAAGGGCAGGACACAATCCCTCCACCCACATATCACACTCCCGCCCGCCAAACGGTAGTAGTGGATTTTGCAGGCCTCCACTACCTTAAAGTTTCCCATGCCTACGAGGCGTTCCATGTGGTGCTGCACACGCAATCAGATGGTCTGCAGATCAGTAGGGTGTGAGCATGATCTTGTTATTTAAAAGCAAGCCACCCTTTCCAAGAGTGTATGTACAAACAGACCAGAAGATAAATAGCATCACTTCGATTTCCTTATTTTAAAATCAAGTCTAGTTAGAGTACAGAAAACATGAACTGTTACACCCTCCCTGTGTTCTTCCTGACTGATACAGGATGCTGTCTCCCAAAGGAAATGATCACCTCCTGTATGTGTTGAAGTAGTATTAATATAATAAGAAATACATAATTACAACCAGAGTCATATGAAATATGTACTTCCAAAATTAAGCTGGAGAAATGGTTAAGCATGAAAGGTCAGGGCTCATAAACTGAACATAATCTCCTGTGCTTTACATGCTCTCCCTCCCCGCAACAAATTAAATTGCAATGATTTTGGGAACTGAGAGTACTGACTATTCAGAAATGTGTTCTTCTAACCTTCCTCATGAATGACAGCATAACCCTAACATTGCCGAGCAAAAAGCCAAGGCCTATGCATTGGAATCTAAGGCATTGGATCATTCCCTGACACTTCCTATTGCGTTAGCAATCTGGCAGATTAACATGCTCCGTTAGGTTGAAGCACAGTTTTGGAACATATGGTCAGAACTCTGGAGGGGTGATTCTCCACTGGGTTGTGCAGAGATCAAAACAATAAGGTGCTGTGTTTACTTTGCATGGGGTTAAAATAGCCACTCTATGGGACAAGGCAGTAGAGGATCAGGCCTAAGGTGTTCAGTCCAAAAGATGTACAAATATACACTGATCAACATCGATCTTATTTTGAAGTGTGTTTTTCAAATCTGCAGCAGGGTTGGCTGCTCCCTACGTGCCTCCTCGTGGCCAGAGTTGTCGCTGCCTTGCCCCGCTAATAGTTTCTCCCTCAAAGGGCTCCTTACTCAGACCCGACATGTTTTTTCTGAGGTGAAAATACTCCTCTTTGGGGGTGTGGTTTTATTTACAGAAAATAACTCAGACTACAACTCCAAGTCCCAAATGACAGTCCCACAAGCAAATGTTTCTCTTCCTATGCCCATGGCTCTTTGCCTGGAGAGCTTTTGCGCTCTTTCCTTTGCCGGCTTTGGGTCTCTCCTGCATAAGCAGGCTGCACCCAGCCCTTCTTGACTGGAGTCTTAGATCCAAATTCCAGGACTCTGCTGGAGCCTGCTCACCCCTACCAGTCTCAGTTTCCCCAAGCATCTCTCCCCACTCTAGCTTCCAGCTGCTTTTTATAGAAGAATTACCTGTTCCCTCTCAGGTAGATCTCATCCTATAATCAGGGTTTGCTTAGCCACAGGCTCTCCAGTCCAAAGGCAATCCATCTTGTTAAAAAAAAGTCCAATCAAGTGTCCACACATACCACATTTAGGGTGCTCTATAGTGCCAAGATACTACAGTAATGGGAGTCGTACAACCAACTAGACAGACAGTAGGATATGTCCATTATTCAGATTTATAGCCTTTTTACAGCCCTTGAACAATTCTATGTATAAAACTTGTAACGCACATAGAATCATAGAATATCAGGATTGGAAGGGACCTCAGGAGATCTTCTAGGGCCAACGGTGACATTAAATTAATGTTGACACTAGCAGTGCAAGGTTTGGGAGGCTTCATGGTCTAGTCAGGTTAGGATAAGGATTGGGAGAATGAACAGATCTTAGATCATAATACAAGCTGAGCTGCTGTATGACCCTGAGCAACTCACTTGACCTCAATATCCCTCAGTCAAGTTGGAGAAGACGGACTTAGGGTCCTTACCAAATACTGCATCTGTGCACAGCTCAACTGGATAAATAAATTACTAAAATTTGCAGCAGTCTTTTAAAGGGTCATTCACTGCTCAGCCTTTCTAACACCTGATTATTTAGGTTATATATTGGCATGAAATGTGATTGTTTTCCATGACTGATAAGTAAATTACACTGAGATACAAAGTTAATAGTTTTTTTTATTACTGACATATAAAACGTCTCAATTTCAGACAAAAAGCATCTTGCGTGGGAGGATTTTAACTGTATTTAAGACATTCAACATGGATTCAGATTTACTAACTCGATCTGTACCAGGAAAGGCTGCTGCTGTTGTTTCTTAAATGACCACTACATATGGACAATGTACCCAGGTAGTTCAAATTCATGACGTTTACATTAAAAGTCAAAATGATGTCAACAGCATAAGCCTTTAGGATTCCACTGAACTAATCAATACTATTGTTATCTTACATCTGCATATCATCTTTCAAGCACTTAAAAATAACAATTATCCCAATTTTACAGATGGCAAAACTGAGGTAAAGAAATTAAAGGACTTGTCAATAATCACACACAGGCCAGGTCTACACTAGGAAATTAAGTTGGTATAAGTACATTGGATACAAGTGTGAAAAATCCACACCCCAGAACGCCACAATTCAACTAAACTAACCCACTGTGTAGACAGTGCTAGGTCAATGGGAGCATTCTGTCAACATAGCTATTGCCTCTCCGGTAGGTGGATTACCTGCGCCAATGGAAGAAGCCCTCCTATCAGCATAGGCAGTGTCTTCGCTGAAGCACCACAGCAACGCCGCTGCAGCATTTTAAGTGTAGACCTGTCCACAGTCAGTGGAAGAGTTTGGAGTATAATCTCACTTCCAAATGCCCTGGCTCTGCTTACTAGACATATTGGATACATCCACACTTCAAAACAGACAGACAGACAGACACACACACACACACCCCTGAGCATCCAGCTAATTCAGACTTGTGAGATTCAGGCTGCAGTATAGATGGTCAGGCTCAGGCTGGAGCCTGGCCTCTGAGACACTGTGAGAGGGGGTGGTCTCAGAGCTCAAGTATCTACACTACAATTTTATAGCCCCACAGCTTTAGCTGCGCTGGCCCAACTCAGCTGACCCAGGACTGCCACGGCCATGTTATAGGTCATTTATCACAATGAAGACATACCCATTGTCTCCCTCTCAGGCTTTAGCAAAAAAAGTTCCACACAAGTTTATTAAGAAAGATGATATTACTGTCACAGAACAACAATTTCAATAGAGCACTGCAATACATTTGCCAAATATATCACCATAAAAATCTTTCTGTTGATATTGGAACTAATTTAAACACATCAGGGATTAATGTCAATTTACAATATGAAATATTTCATGTGTCACTGTTACTGGAACCTGGGAAGTAGAACTTGCAACAAAACAGAGGAAATTGGGATTTATAAATTTAAAAAACCAAGCTCTTTATAATGTGTGACTAAGTTAACAATGATTTGCAGAGCAAATTTTTTTTTTTAAATAAAGATCAACTTGAGGTCATATCCTATTAGCAAAATCACATGGGTTTTTGACTTTTCACCATGTATGGGCTGGCCCATCTGTTATTTAGTATGGGTGCTTCCTGTTCTCTCATGCACCAAATGCAATATAAAAGTTTAGAAATCTGCAGTATAATTAACGTGCTTGAAGAATGGAATTCTAATGTATTGACTGGAGACACACAATACAGTGGAAGCATTCCTGTGCCTCCAAAAAGTATGGTTCACTGCTTAAGCCTCAACCATAAGCTTGGTGGATTATGGGCAAACATATCTGAAGGATAACAGGGTAGATAAAGACTCATGCCTTTGAGAGAAATGTATTTTGTGCAAAAACTGGTCATCACTTAGCTTTCCCATCTAGACACGGACCAGGGGCCCTTTCAAATGTACACACAGTACAAATAACGAAACTTAATAATGAACTCCAAAAACTGTGCCAGCACTGCTTTACCTGCTGTTTTCAGCTGCTTGAGGATGCTATGGAACTACTATACCTCTTTGCATGTAAGCTGATCTCCTATTTCCTTTTGAAAATGTTCCCCTGTACATGTAAGTAGGGAGGGCTCCAGAAGTTATAGAGGCAGATTTGTTGAAGCTCACAAACTCTTAGCCAACCCCCTGCGTCTCTACCTCTCACTTGGAAATAAACAGTAACTGGGTGTTAGTTCGTTACAATATACATTTTACAGATTTGCACCTCAACACTGAACCAGGAACTTTTCGATCATTAACATGTCCGTTTACCCACAGCTCCCTTTTTGTAACACCTACAGATAATGACAGAAAGCCTTCATCTATCTCCACTCTGGACTAATAATCTGTTTTGATCTGGGATAAAAAAACCCTGCCTTGAAACTGGCACCGCAGGGACTTGAACTTGAGTATTCCACATCACAGGCCAGTGCCTGTCCCCCAGTTTTTCCTAATTCAAAACTAGGCATTTCAACACAATGCTGTGTCTGCCAAAACACTCCAAGCTGTTTTGTCCATGTTCCAGTGGGGAACAAAAGCAAATGTTAAAACCTCAAAAGTTACTGTGAAACGGAATCATTATCCTCCAGTCAGCTCTGATATGTATCCATAGATAAGAGCACATCCTACAGGAACCAACCAGAGGAACTGGTACATCATTAACCTCAGATCATCATCCAAAAGATGGTACATCAGGTTCAAGTGCTCAAAGCCCCCCCACTTGCACCGTCTTGGTCTCAGAAGGTCTACTTTTAATTAGATCAAGTGTTTCCATTTCAGACAGATCATTAGTCCCTGTGGAAGTACTACTGAAGGTTTGAATCCTGCATTAACTTGTTGGCATCTTGTACTTCAGGCCTTCAGTCATGAAACACAGCATCCTTTAATGCTTTTCATAACAACATTGCAGCCTGTGACCCTGACTCTCCACCACCTAGCATCCTGGGCAACCATTTATACCTGTGACACACAGCTAGAAACACACAGCCTTCCTGACTCCACACTGTAGCATTTTGTCACTTTGCACATAGCTAAGGGCTTGGTTACACTTACAGCTTTATAGCGGTTTTGGTTATACCTGCCCTCGTATACAGCTATCGGGGTAGTGCTATATAGTGTCCACACTGAGACCCAGCCACGATATAGCATGGCCACATTTGCGGCACTTGCAGTGGCATGGGGAGGGGTGCATTATGAGCAGCTATCTCAGCATTCAGCTGGGTGCAATGTGCTTTTCAAATTAGGGGAGTGAGGGGGAACGTGTTGTGTGTATGCGGACGGAGAGAGCGAGGGGATTTTCTCTGTGCTGAGAGCCTGTCGGCAAATTTCCATTGAAATACAAAGTCTGCTAGTCTTCTCTGTCACACAGCTCCCTCCATAAACATTTGCAGTGCTTATCTGCCGAGTTAAGAGTTAGACTCTGAAAACATACTTCCGCATTCCTCCAGCTGAGTTCAAAACAAAGGAAAGAGACATCAATTGCCTTAAATGGCTAGAGGCATCTCCAGAGATCACTTAAAGCATTGTAATCTTAATACCCATTCACACTTGAGATAATACGGAGCACTGAATACGCAATAGCTGTTAACCCTCGGGGAAGGGAGGGTTTATAGCGCTCTACGTGCCTCACCAGTCTGGATAGGTAGTGAGTTATACCGCTCCTGGAGGCTTTATAGCACTATAAAGTGTAACCAAGGCCTAAATGTCCACACAAAGTGCTACACAAAGGCGAATCTAGCCCATTTTGTCTTACAGACTAGATTGCTGGTTTCCTGAGGTGGGAAGAGATGTGACAGAGAATCACTGTTGACCACATTATCATTTGTATCTCTAGCACAAGAACCTTATCACTTACACTGATGCTATATTTATGTTTGCTGCATTTGAAGATTGTTTATAGGGTGGTTTACTTTTGTGAGGAGCTGCAACAGCATCTCCTTTGGAGCAGCCAAGGAAGTTGATCACCACCAGCACTCTGGGGTCTTTTTTTGTGTGAAGCTACTAATGCCTCCAACGACAGGTGGAACGACGCATGGGTTGGAGTATCCCCCGGTCGTATCACTGGTTCTAAGCGGACTCTGCCATAGTGCGGGAATAACGCTAAGAAAAACACACTAATGGTGGTTTGGAGATAAAGAGCTGGACCACTTTCTCCAGAGTTATTCTGAGCTTTGAAAAGCATTCCTCTAAAGCAGTAGTGTCCATACGTTCACCACTAGCCACAGATGGCTAATAGGTTATTGAATTGTGGCTACTGCATGTGGCTTTTTTATAATGTGGCTAATAAAAAAAATTCAAAGCCACAAGTGTGGCTAGCATCAAATTTCTATTGGACACCGCTGCTCTAAGGAAAGCTCAGGTAATGTTGCTGCAGAAGCACCAAGGGTCTGTGACTTTCCTTGGGGCAGGAAGCATGCCAGCTTGTGCCTTTTTACCAGGATTGAGAAGGAGAAGCAAGGAAGGTTATGTCTGTGGTAGGCCCTGTGTCCCTAACACAGGTAGAATGATTAAAATGATCATGCAGCATGGCAAAGTATTGGTGAACCATAACCAACTAGAGAGAAAAATTGCTCCCAAGTACTACTTTTGTAGTCCCAGGAGCCTAGGATTATGCATAAGAATAAATTCCATGTAGCATTAATATGATAGTATTGCCCATGGTTTAACTCCTGTATATGTGTTTCATTCTCCCAATAAATTATTTTTCTTTAAAGAAACAAAGTTACACAATCTCATTTACCTTCATCCAAAATTACTGGCATATTCTCCCACACGTGGACCGGGGATGTTCTGGCTCCTGCAACTTGTTCAGAATACAATGGTTGCTCACTGGTTTGAGCTACCCTATTATGTCCTCTCTGCACTCTGTTCACTGGCTGGCTGAAAAGACTGGCTTTATAACAGCACTGATTGTTTTCTAAGTCCCTCATGGTGTTGGCTTGGCCAGGGCTGGTTGTGGTTTCTCCATCACCATTTGTGAAATGGAGCTGTTGGTCATAATGCCCGGTGATCCTGAGAGTCAGTGCATACTGTTCCATCATGTTACAGGCATAAATTCCTTCAGAACACTGACATAGGTCACATACTTAGAGCCAAGAGACAAAGCTCAGTTTCTTGCTTGGATGGCTGTCAAACCCTTACCATGTAATTTTTCAGTTTATGCAAAAATTTATACTTTTTAGATCTTTGGGCTAACCTTAGCTCTGGTGTAAACAGGTGTGTCTTCAGCTGTAACCAGCATTTGTTGTCAGTCCAGCATTGAAATCAGCCCTATGTCTGTAAAACAACTGACCATAGATATAATGGAATACTGTAAGAGTCAATCCAGGCCTAATTAGTGCCTGGGAAGGTACTTCCTGGCAATAATTGCTTTCTTAATCCAGATCCCAATCTGCTCCACTGATATTCTATAATGACTTTCTGAAGTAAGTGATAACAAATTGGAGAAGAAAAGATGTTTTCATCAGTCTGGAAGATTCACAGGCAACCTGAAGATTGGGTTAACATGCTGCTATTGCCAAGAGTCACTGAGCAATTACAATTCACTTCTCTAACTCAGTTTCCAGCAAGAAGGCAGCACTTTTAACTTTAATTATGACTGCCCCACTGTAAAAGAGGTGAAAACAATTGCCTTCCATTACTTATTTTATCTTGTGTCTTTCACACTCCTCAGCAATCTTGATCACTTAATTAAATTATAAAGCCTATTTGCTGACAACCTATGGTCAAAATGTAAGGGAAAGAATTATCTCAAGTTAGGTTCACTCCTTCCTGTAGTAGTAGTAGTATCTGCCAAAGTGCTTCCTTCAGTCAAATTACCGTCTGCCAGAATCAAAACGATTTTGGAAAAGAGATGGGGGAGATGTTGATAGTATAGTCGTTAGAAAAGAATTTCATTATTGCTTAACAGTCCATTTTTAATCGTACCCTGCATACAACCAAAGGCAAGAGCAAATCTACTGTTACTGTAGTAAATTTAACGACAGCGCTACTAAATGGGCTGGCTGGTTTGAAATAGTCTTATTACATGTACATATTGCAGCTCACTTCTTTCTCCTCTTTGATCATTTTGTGACTCAAAGCCCACATCCTGTGTTGGGAAGAGAAGGCCTGATTCTCTTCTCACAATGGTGAAAGCAAAGACGTTACACTGGGGTAAAACAGAGGAGTGGAGACTCAGACCTGGCCTACTGAAGTGAGAATGGGAGGCATTGGCATACTATCAGAATATCAGTGACAACTTTGGCACCTCAAGGCTTTATATTTAGCTAAGCATGCCAATGCCTAATGTTTGATTGACAATGAGGATGCCCTGAGATTTTTTAATATTGCCTCCAGTTTCACTTCTGAATATTTTAACATAAAAAGAGACTTTATGAGATTAAAAAGAAAATAAATGCAGGCAAAATATTTGAATTCCTTCCCTCCACTAGACAAAAATTTCCAAGTTTAGATGCCTTTGGAAAACTGTGAGAAGGAGAAAGCTCCTTCCCGGGGGGGGCTTACACAGGTTGTCTCTAGTCATTGTCTTTATCCCCCGTCAGTTACCCAGCTTCGCTTTGCCTAAAATTCTGTGTTTATGTTGGGATAGAACCCAGCAAATGGACCCAGGAGGGACAGGATGCATCCACTGTTGTTCCTGGGGTTGCCAACGACACTTGTGGCCCCTGCACAGATTACAGCAGCCCAGAGGACTCCAAATTGCTCTCCGGAATAGAATAGCCCTTAGTAGCTGTTCTGCTGCCAGAGAATAGCAGGGTCCTATTGGGAATCCAGGAAGTGGACGGGTGGAAGCTGCTCACTGCTAAAGAACTGCCCCTCCCCCCCCCCACCCACCCCAAACCTAAGGGGAGGATCCACAAGGCCCGGTTGTAGGCACACCCAGTCACACTGCTGACACAGCGCCTGTGTTGGGGGTGTAGGGGATGACTAATCTAGCCCCGGTCAAAGCAAAGTATTTGGGGATCTTATGCACTATTGTAATTGGAGACCACTACCCTCAAGTTTCCCTGCACCCAGGAAGTGGGAATCCTTGGCAAGGTGGGGTGGGGGCAAGGTCTTGGCTGCCCCACACTCACTGCATAAAAAGAGGAGAAGTACTTGTGGCACCTTAGAGCCTAACAAATTTATTTCAGCATAAGCTTTCATAGGCTATAGCCCACTTCACTGAATGCATAGTGACTCCTGTCCCAAGGGGACGGCCTGACTCCTTGCTCCAGCCTGTTGGCTCTTGCTACAACATGCAGGTGGAGATCCCCCCCTTACGGCACCTGTGCGCACCTGTGCTTTTGTTTTTCTCTCCCTCTCCCAGGCAGGGTTCCCCAGAAATTAAATAGTCCCTACAAGTGCCTTATTTCACTTTGCAGCCACTTGACATTTGCTTCAATGCAAACAGGAATTCTCCTCCTAGTTCCTTACCTCAGTTTACCTAGATTTTCCCCTTCCCGGCCCATATCCAAAGGTATTTCCTTCTTGGCTCTGAATCACCCCCTCTGTTCCCAAGACTTATCACTGCTTAACAGTTCCTATAATTGCCTTTTCCCACCTTTTGGTTTTAGTTCTTAAGTATGGGTGATTCTCATGCTCATGAAAGGGACAGAAATGGCCTTTGCTACAATCCTTCCATTCTTAATCTGGAACATTCTGCTATCCAGTCCTGGGCTTTTCATGAGTATGTATTGCCAAGAGTGTCAAAGTATACAGTGCTTTCAGGATTGGGGATAAAATGTGCCTGAGGGCCTTGCAGGGAAACACCAAACTCATTTTCCCTTGTGATCTGAGGCAGATAACTAGAGGCTGGGTTTCCAGAGGTGAAAGGCTTCTGTCACTAAGCCACTGCACCAACTTAATTGAATGTTTTCTCTCAGCACTTGCAGAAAAGACTGCTTTTACCATTTGATCTGGGTTGGGATTAGCCTGGAGTATTTGCCTGACTTGGCTCAGCTGCTGAACAAAAAATGGAAAAAAGAAAAAAAGATAGTTTGCAATTGCTTATTGAGTGTCATTCTGCTTTTGACTTATCCAAGGGTCATTCACATAGACTTCCAATCACTCTGGGTCAAAACTCATTTCTCTTTTGGTAAATCATACTGAGTCAGCTTCACTGCATGTTACAACCTGTCTCATAGCTACAGTTCATCAGGCACCTAAATTAAACAGCACAAAGGCTAGTATGTTTATTTCTCTTTCCTCTGGAGTTCTTTTCTTATTAAAGGAAAAAAACAAAAAATCAAACAAACTAAAAAAAAAAAAAAAAAAACCCACCAACGCTGCCATTTGTAATTCTATGTCTTCCACAGATTACAGCATTTCCCATTTTCATTCAGTTGTGGGTTGGGGACAAAGCCATCAAGATTTTCTCTAATTTCCCAGTGGGGCTATGCAGATCAATCCACATCCTAAACATGATAATGCTGGCTTTTCCTCCCCATCCCTTCACATACACACATACATAATGGAGATGGAGGAGAGATAATAAGGGAGGGAACAGGCAGCTCTTCACCATTTGTAAGGCTAATGAGCCTCTTCATTTGGTCTCATTGTACATGTGCCACCTCTGGCATTGGGCTTTGGTTCTGTTTCTGGTTACATCAACATCAGTTTCCAGGCACACTGATGCATTACTAACACTCTCCCTGGCCAAATCTCCTCTTTTCAGCCCCTTTTTTGTTGTACTATCTGAGACCTTCCCCTTTTCATTGCTCCTCCTCCGAGAGACACACAAGCCTAGACTGAAAAGTAATGAGACTATTAATTAGAGTCTCTGGAAAGGAGGGCTATTCTGCCTGGGTGTTGTCTCTGTCTCACTCTCTCTTTGTTCCAGGCATGTTCTGAGAGATTAATTCCTGTTTACACAGATTAAGACAAGAAATGAATATCTCCAGCTAGGAAATAAACTGCCAGTCTGAGTAAACAGCCTAATTCTTCTTGATGAGGACAGGCTACATTCATATTAGGGGGACAACCTTTTTGTCTACCAGGCATTCTAAAGGCACCTAATGAAAAGGACCCCATTCCTTTTTTCAAAATTTGTTTTTTTTTATCATATACGCTGATTACAAAGAGACACCAATTCCACAAATATGACACAAACAGTATGTGTTGTCATGGGGTTCCCAGTTCAAATCTTGACCAGGTGGGTATGGACAGAAAGCTAATAGCACCTGCTGGCTGCACAGATGCCTGTGTGAAATGAGTTTGTGGTCTCCTTCCAGTTCTCAGGAGATGTGACCCTCTTGCACTGGCTGGTCAGAGCAGAAAAAGCCAAGCACGGCAACTGGTTGAGGCAGATTAGCAGGGCGGCCTGAACTGTTGCCTAACAGTTCTGTGGGCAATAGTCCACCACACTACCACAGAGTGCTTTTCATCAGTAGATGTCAAAGCACTTTGCAAAGGGAGTGAAGTATCATTAGCCCCATTTTACAGATGGGTAAATGGAGGTAAAGTGAGTTGCCCAAGGTCGCCCTGCAGGCCAGTGGCAGAGCCAGGAATAAAATCCAAGCCTCCTGAGTCCCAGGTCAGTGCTGTATCTACCAGGCTACACAGACACCTTCAGTCTACAGGATGTTGAATCAATGTCTTCCATATATACTACATTCACTTAACTATCCCCTCATAAAATAAACAAGATACAGTGGTGGGCACCACAGATACGTTATCAGAACTGGTTGATCAATGGAAATAGAAGGTTATGAAAAAAATCAAAAATGTAAGTTGTTTCCATTTTGAAAAATGGACCAACTTTCCAGGAAACTTTCCAATATATTTTTGCCAACATTTTTATTTAAATCTTTTAAGCATTTTGTTTCCTGAAAACCTGGTTCTCACTAAAAGACCAGGGGTACTAGAATATGAAGAATGGCTATTGCTATTTAAAAGAATATTTCAGTAAAAGAATGCTATAATAAATATTTTGAGAAAGTCTGATATCAACAATTGTTTGCGTAATTTCATTTTTTTAAGCCATGTACAGTAAAACCTCGATTTAACGGACCTCGATTTAATGGACTTCGGATGCAACGGACAAAATTTCTGATCCATATCAGACCGCGACCCCTCCCTGCTGCAGCCCCGGTCCCCTTCCCTGTCTGCCGTCTGCTGGCTCCCGGCTGCCGTCCCGGTAGCAGGCAGGCTGGCTCCTGGCTCCCGGCTGCCGCCCGGGTCCCGCCAGTGGGCGGGCTGGCTCCCGGCTGCCGCCCGGGTCCCGGCAGCGGGCGGACTGCGGAGCTGCCGTCCCGACCCTGTGGCGGGCGGGCTGCTGCTCCGACAGCTCATTTTTAAAAAATTATTAAAAAACGGACTTTTTGATTTAACGGACACCCCCTCACCCGAATTAGTCCGTTAAATGGAGGTTTTACTGTATTGACAAAAAAATTCTGCAAAAAGCATCAACCACCTCTATATTTTACCGATTAGTTAGTAGACACACTGAGTCAAGATTAAATTCCTGATGTCTCTCCGACGAAATAAACAGACCACTCTCAAACAGAGGAGGAACAAAATCTAGGAAAAACAGACTGAAGGAAGAAGTGTGGGAAGCGGAGAAAAGGATAAGAAATACAGCCAATAAAGAATTAAACCTAGGAGAGCATGAGCAGAACCTTATAATAGCCTTCTACCACTCTAAGGAGCTCTCTACACTTGCGGTATGATGTGTGTTGAGCTGTGGGTGTTTGCTCCTATCCTGCTATCATTCGCACTGGAAGGCCTCAGACATGTGTCCAGGGGTGTGCAGAATGTGAGTTAGCACATCTGGGAAATGGGTGAGATTGACATCTGGCCCACCTCTCTATCCACCCCTTTAGTGCATAGAGGACAATCGCAACCCACTTCTGCACTGGCCTGGCATCCCTCAGATCAAGTGTTCTAGTGTGGAGGGGTTGGGGTAAGCTCTTCACGCAGCTTCAGGAGGATCTCCTTCCTCATGCAGACTTCTGGATCCACTGCTGGTCATCCCAGGTCTGCAGGACGATGTGGTCCCTGCTACGCTGGCTTGTCCTGCACCAGAAACGCTGCTTCCCACATGGAAAGGATGCACCAATGGTGGCATTCATTGGGATGGTGCAGGATGCTGTTTATGGACTCCCCTCCAAGTCCCACTGCCTTCATCTCTGAAGCTGTTCCCAAACGACATATGCCGAAGGTAGTAATTTAAGGCATGGGGTTTATCCAAGTGGGGGCAGACGGTTTTCCCCTGCCTGTGCCCTTTGGCCCATCATATGACCTCTCTTCCCTATTCCCAAACTATTTTACCACAAAAACTGCCTGGGAACTAAATATTTTTGTAGGAGACAGTGCTTCAGGATTCCTTAATTCTGTCCCTTGCAGCCATCATGCATGTGTCCACGTGCATCCTAGTAAAATACATACACCTTTAACAAAATCGCTTCACTTCTGTGTCCCTCACTTTACGAAGTTATACAATGGAGAGGATAATTCTTGTTGGTCTCAGACAACATGCCCTATATTCCGCAAAATCAAGTATTAATATTACACCATATGCTTCACTAACTTCGTAAGCAGCAATCTAGTGAACAAATACATCAGAATCCTCTAACCTGAGCACTCTGGAAGTCTAAGGTGTAGCTCTGTGGCCCCACACTTGGGTCTCACACCTGGCAGTGTACTATGCTGATAGCTAAGCCATTAGACTAGTGTGTTCATCATTAATGGAGGATTACACATCCTATAGACAGGAAATACTGAGCTGTTAGCCACTAATCTTTACACTTTACCCCCATTTCCTTCTTCCTGCTTTTAAATTTCATGCGCACAGAATAAGGAAAGCCTCAGACTCCAAGAAACTCATGAATAAGGAATTTAATTTGCTCATTAGCAAGTAGCAAAAGGAATAGAGGTCAAAAAAACCACATTTTGATATTGGTAATTTTTATATTGCATACTGCCTTCACTACAAGTTGTGACAAGTCCACACTCCACAATTTCTCAGACAACTATTGAAGATTAAAATGCAGCCACGTACAAAAGACTATCAGTTTTATCAGGACAGCCAGAGAGAGGCAGTTAGGATGATATAAAGCAGAGGTGGGGAACATCTGGCCCGCGGGCCTTATGCGGCCCGCCAAAGCCTTCCATCCGGGACGCGCACGGGCCGCCAAGCAGGGATGGCTCCCCCAGGCGCTTCCCGGCTCCTTCGCCGAACGCGGAGCCGCCCACGCCTGGCGGCCCAGGGCGGCTCCGCGCTCGACGAAGAGGCCGGGAAGCGCCTGGGGGAGCCGCCGGCCCGGGACGTGCGCGGGCTGCCATGCGGAGGCGGCTCCGCGCTCGGCGAAGGGGCCGGGAAGCGCCTGGGGGAGCCGCCGGCCCGGGACGCGCACGGGCTGCCATGCGGAGGCGGCTCCGCGCTCGACGAAGAGGCCGGGAAGCGCCTGGGGGAGCCGCCGGCCCGGGACGTGCGCGGGCTGCCATGCGGAGGCGGCTCCGCGCTCGGCGAAGGGGCCGGGAAGCGCCTGGGGGAGCCGCCGGCCCGGGACGCGCACGGGCTGCCATGCGGAGGCGGCTCCGTGCTCCGCGAAGGGGCCGGGAAGCGCCTGGGGGAGCTGCCGGCACCGCGTGGCCTCCATTAGCCGGGCGGGGTAAGGAAGAGCCATGGGGAGCTGATGGTCAAGGGGGTGGGGGGGGAGGCTGGGCTGGGGGGCAGGCAAGGGGGCTGTGGGGGGGAGGCCGGGCGGGGGGGGGGGCAGGAGACTAGGCTGGATGGGGTGGGTGCGGGAGGGAAGGAGGTTGGGGGGGGAGGCTGGGCTGGGCAGGTCAGGCATGGGGGGCAGGAAGCTGGGTTGGGAGGAGGTTAGGTTCCGTGGGATGGGCCGGGCCAGGCAGGGGTGGGGGAGGAAAGGTGGCTAGATGGGCGGGTTTAGGGGGGGTAAAGGAAGGTCACCCCCTACACCCAGGCTGACAGTGGGAGCTGACTGGGGCAGGCGGCAGGACCCCGGCTGGCAAGGGGCCAGCGGGGGAAACCCCAAAGCAGTGCAGGGCTAAGCACTCCACCTGCCACTGCTTTGGGGTTTCCCCCGCTGGCCCCTTGCCAGCTGGCGTCTCAACTCCCATTGCCAGCCTGGGCTTCCTGGGGAGGTGGAGGGGGGGGCGACCGGCCCGCGAATGATATTATAAAGGTCTAAATGGCCCTTCGCAGAAAAAAGGTTCCCCACCCCTGATATAAAGAGAGCAGAGAGGACTGAAAGAGGGCAAGTCAATTTTTTTTTAAAGGTTGTATGAAGAGGACATTATGAAGCCAGGCTGAAAACCAGCAATAGTAAACATCTTTGACACAATTGTACGTCACCAGTACTATAAATGACGGCACTGCAGTGCCACTATTACCTCTTTCCTTGAGAGAGGTGGTATGGTCTAGTAATTTGACCACAGGCCTGGCATGCAAGAGATCTGAGTTCTAAGATCAGCTCAGACAACCCGCCAACCTCAAGCATATTCTCACCAGCATCAGCACACCGCGCCATAATAACTCTAACTCAGGAACCAATCTGCGCAACAAACCTTGATGCCAACTCTGCCCACATATCTACACCAGCAACACCATCACAGGACCTAACCAGATCAGCCTCACCATCACTGGTTCATTCACCTGCACATCTACCAATGTAATATACGCTATTATATGCCACCAATGTCCCTCTGCTATATACATCGGCGAAACTGGACAGTCCCTATGAAAAAGGATAAATGGACACAAATCAGATATCAGGAATGGCAATACACAAAAACCTGTAGGAGAACACTTCAATCTCCCTGCACACACAATTACAGATTTAAAAGTCACCATACTGCAGCAAAAAAACTTCAAGACCAGACTGCAAAGAGAAATTGCAGAGCTGCAATTCATTTGCAAATTTGATACAATCAACTCTGGACTGAATAGGGTTCATGAATGGCTAGCTAACTACAAGAGCAGTTTCTCTTCTCTCGCTGTTCACACCTCCAATTCAGCTGCTAGAAAAATACCTCACCCTCCCTGATTAGAGATAACAAGCTGGTTCAGCCCCATTTGACCCACCCTGTTATCTCTAACCTGGTTCTTGCCTACCTATTTATACCTGCCCCTGGATACTTCCGCTGCTTGCATCTGATGAAGGGGGTATTAGCCCATGAAAGCTTATGCTTCAATACTTTAGTTAGTCTTTAAGGTGCCACAGGACTCTTTGTCACTTCTGCAATTCCAGACTAACACGGCTACCTCTCAGATTCTTAAGATCAGCTCTGTTGCTAGCTGACTGGGGCAAGACACTTTTTTCCTCTGCTCCTAAGTTTCCTCATCATGTGTGGTTTTCATTCTGAACCAAAAACCAACCCAAGCTCATTAAAATGTGGTCGGGTCCACCCAAAGGTTTTTGACAAACATGAGTCTGTTTTCAATGCCTGTTTCACAGCACTCTGGTAAGGGCCTCACCCTGAAGTTGTCCAAAGCCCCAAACACATTTCACTTACAAAAATTTGAAAAGGTAACTAGCAGGAAAGCCAAAATGACAGTTGCGTGACATCTTTCAAATCCATCTCCCTATCCAAGTACTCTGAGTCTGAAATATCCACTATTAGAATCAGATAACACAAATTATTACTACCAAGGCATGGGAGCTGAGACCTGGTTTCAGCTTTACTAGTCTCACATCAGGAATGCCTGGGTTCAGTTTGGTGGATTTGGAGTTCTGTAACATCTGCTTGACCAGTTCTATTAACTACATTCACCAATTAAAAAAATACATAGGTGACATTTATCTAAATTGTCAGCCAAATGAATGTGCCAGGAGGAAACCTCTGAGCACTCAGGGCACTGAGCAAAAAAAGGATTCAAAATAACAAAGCAATATCTGCACATGAAGTTAGCACAACCAGTACTCTGCATGTAATATAAAGGTAAGTAGAAGAAACAATTGCAGCACAAAACGTTGCACAGCTTGGGAACACAATTACGGATCATTTCTTGCATGAAGAGGATAACCTGATTTGCAATACAGATTTTTATATTTTTAGGATTATTTGAAAGACTCACTCATCATGCTGTAATTTATCTGAAATGACTTTGGACTTCTGAATTGTATTCAATTCCTAGATAATTGCTTAGTGCGATGTTATTCTACAGCTTAGAAATTCCATCTTCAGAAATGAAATGGCAAAGCAGAACAGGTTCACAGAAGGCACCCACGAGAAGATTTTCAGAACTATATTGGGGGGAGGGGGAGAGGTATAGTTTCCAGAAATACATTGGCATTTCCCCCATTCATTAAAAAAAAATATCTAACTAAGGGAATGCATTTGTGGAAGTACATAATACAGTGAATCACCTAAAGGGAGTCATGGAGGTTTGGGATTTCCTACCGGAAACTGACATTTTACAGATTTTGTATTGAGTTAATTTGCATTCAGCAGCATATAATTCCAGAATGATAAATCATAGGAAGAATTTAAATACTGTATCAGCAAATGATGACAAAACGCAAGCAACTGTGGGTGGGGACTGAGCATAAAATTCAATTGAAATCAAATGTTTTTACATTTATCCATTCTATAATAAAATATACTTTTCACAACTAACCTCATAGCTGCAAATTCCCAATGTGGAGCAGTGAACAGGAATGATCTACTACCAAACTAAGGATCCACGCCAAACCTAAAAATAAAATAATAATACCACCACAGGACTATTTGGTTTTAACTTTTTTAAGCTAATTGAAATGAGTGGAAAGACTCTATTCTTTTCAATGGGCTCTGGATCAGGCCCAACGTGCTGACAGCGAGACACATGCTGAACAGTCGGAAAATAAATTCAATACATCAGTAATACATGGGGCGACAGAGATACTATCACTTCATTCTCCTGCAGGTCACAAAATTAACTGCGCAGCCTCTGCTGGTTTCTGATGCTGGTGTTTGTTTATATTTCTGGCATGTCACCTTTTTACCATCTAATGTGATATGAAACGGATTTTCTTTTCTCGTGTATAGAAACTGATTACTGGTGTTGATGAACCAATGCTGAAGCGTGTGTGTGTGTTTGTATGTGTGTGTGTGTGTGTAACCTGAGGGTAAAAAACCCAGCACATTTTGCTATTTTCCATGAGCACATGTTCACAGGCGCTTGCTGGGCACATCTGCACATTGCCAATTAACTTCTTCTTTCAATTACTCTCTCTTCCCCCACCCTATTCCTCTCTACTCCCAAGAGCAAAAGCAGAGTGGTTCCGACCAAGGCTGGATCTTTATTGTCTTCTGTACTTCAGCATTTTCTTCTTCAATCTCAAGTTAGAAAATCCTTTCCTTTCCCCTAAAAGCCAATCCACCTTAAGAGCAGCAGCCACATTCCAATCAATTCGGTGAGATGAACGTTATTTACACTTCAGTTTGCACCTTTTCGTAAGATTTCATAAGAGAATAAATCCACACTTCCAGGGACGGTTGTGCATGAGGAAGTCTGGGGCTGTTAAGCGGAGGTGTTAGACACGTATGGGAATGTATTAGTAAGGGTTGCACCTCCATCTCTACGATTTCCAAGTGACAGTGAGAGCATAAGAGAGAACAGGATGGTGAGGAGAGATTAATTACATGCAACTCTTCCTTCTTTATCACTATATATTTGATACTGTCACCAAAAAATATCAGTATCCTGTCACCTAGACAAACAGGAGACTTGGAATTAAGGCTTCAATAAATTAAGTGCAGTTTACCATATATAACATATGAATATGATATTCAACACAATAAGGCCAGATAATTTCCAGTGTCCAACTTGTTCTAAAGTTTATTAAAGTCCTATTTAAATACGGATTTAGTAAAAATCTGCTGGGATTATGGGTGGCCATTCGCAGTGTTTCATATAATGTGTAATTTATTCGCATATGTCCCAGACAAAAGGATTCATTAGAAATCTACCCCAATACACGACAACTAGGACATACAATAAAACACCTTATTAATCCTTTGACATTGGCTCCTGCTTACATTTTTAAGGGCCATGTCCCTAAGAGATGCTGAACCCTTACAGCTCTGGTAAAAATTAATGAGTTAAAAGTACTCAATACCTCTATGGAATTACCTCATACAATTTGGTCAATGACCTCCATTAAAAAGTCAATGCTGGTTGTGTGAACACATCCTGTGCAGCCCACTGGAAATGTATGGGAAAATAGAAATTTACAGTGCACAGAGCTGAGGCTGGAGACTCATGAGAAAATCTGGTATAGGCACAGATAAATTCCAGATTTGAATTGTATCACCCTTATGCTGTGCAGTAGTACAATTCAAAACACTGAAGGTTCATTTTCCCATGGAAGAGAAATCAGTAATGCTGGGTATATCCGAAATACAACCTTTTTTGTTTACTCTTCATCAGTCCTGGAACAGAGGTAGTCAAACAATATCCAGGAAAAAAACCTTTTTTTCAGGAATCACTTCCAAAATACCAGTGCCTGGTTCCCAGGGAGCAACTGTCCCCAAAGTTGACTAGATAGAGCAGGGGTGGGCAATAGTTTTGGTCCAAGGGCCACATCAGAGTTCCAAAATTGTACAGAGGCCCGGGTAGGGAAGGCCCCGCCCCCATCGGACCCCCATCCACTTCCTGCCCCTGACTGCCCCCCTCAGAATACCCAACCCATCCTGCTCCTTGTCCCCTGAATGACCCCTCCTAAACCCTCCAAACCTCCCCCCACCCAACCCTCCCACTCCCTTTTCCCTGACTGCCCCGACCCCTTATCCACCCCCTCACCTCCCTTAGCAGAGCAGTGCAATGGGTGCAGATAGGAGCAGAGGATCTGGCCCTAATTATGAACCAAATAAGTGAAACTCCTGACTGTGAGACCACCACAAGGCCTACTAGTTATGAACTCAAGTACTTGGGCCTGATTCTGCTCTAGTTTACCAGAGGATAACTCCATGAAGCCTGAACACTCTCGACACTTCCACTGCTTGCATCCGACGAAGTGGGTATTAGCCCACGAAAGCTTATGCTTCAAAACTTTATAGTTAGTCTTTAAGGTGCCACAGGACTTTGTTACCTCTGCTATTCCAGACTAACACGGCTACCTCTCTGATCCATGAAGCCTGATTCTCCTCTCACACCAGTTTTACACACTGACGTCAGTAACATATTAATCAGCGTAAGACTGGTGTGAGAGGAATATAGTTAGCTGGCTCCCAGGGTTGAAACTAGCTCAAACCTGATTGAGGCGCAATAGCAAGCATTATTGGTCCTTATTCACCTTTGCAAACACAGGGGATACAAATTCTGCCTCCCTGAACCATTGCTGGCTAATGGACCCAGGATAGGATTCTTGTATGAAGACCAAAAAAAAAAAAAAAAAAAAAATTCACTTCCACTCTGGGGAGTTGTGCGTGGAGATGGCAGCTTTAATAGGCATGGGCTCCATAGGACCTCTACCCCCAGAGGCTGCCTGGGGGAAGAAAAGGAGAGCAATGAAACAGCAAAAACCTGGCCAGCTGGGTTATGCCTCCTTCTTCGCTCATGCTGAACAACTTTTCCAGATCAGTAGGCGGGCCACAATCATATAAGAACTTTAAAGGAAAGATGAGAGGTTTGAAGTTGGCTGGGTTGCCAGCATTGAATACCCGGCTAGCTGGGGTGATGAGGTAATCAGCTATCATAAAAATTGAGCCACTGCACTTTGTCTGGGAAACTCACCATAAGAAACAGGAAATAAGCTGGTGCTTACTAAAGGTGGAAGATATGTCTATATATTTTCCTTTGTATGGAATGGACTACAGATGCAGTTTGCTACGTAAGTGCATGACAAGTGTGAATGAATATTTTTGGAAACTAAAAAGAGATTCAATAATGGGAATTGGTCTTGTATAACAGGATTTTGCGGACCTCACTTTTTGCACTTGTATTGCTTGAAATGCCACAGACATCAATTATTCTCATTTCTACTCATCTGTCAATTCACATAACATCACAAGTTAAATAAGAGTTTTCCTACAGAATTTAGGGGTATCTAGTAAGAGGTGATTTTAATGTGAAAGTATAACAAATAGATTGTGTCTCAGGCTGTAGCAAGCTTTTTCCAGTGCTTTAATGATCTGACAGACACCAAAGATGATGAAGGTAAAGAGCCAGATTCACTGGTACCCTTGTCCCTCCAATGTAAATTGGATTTACAATTGTTCTTTGTGTTCTCCAAAGCACAAAGCAGCTGGAGAACACTAGATAATGTGACTCAAACTCTCTCTTTAAACTATCCTAACTCTAAATATAAAGTAAACTAGGTCCATATTTTGTTTGGCTTTTTTGGGTTTATTTTTACAAAAATTAGACTCCTTAATATTACAGTTCATTCTATCATTATTTGGGTATTCATAAATGTGTCTGATATCTGGACTGCTCAACCAGATCACCAGGGACTGAATTATATTCATACAGTCCAATCCCCGTGAAGGGCATGACACAACAGAACTCATATAAGAGCTAGGCAGTATAAAGGGTCAGGAATTTTGTCAATTATTTTCCAACAGAAAAGGCACTTTTAACAAAAGAAAATTTCAATTTTCCATGAAGAAAATTGAAATGACAACGTCTCTTGTCAATTTCCCCCTGAATGTGAAATTGACCGCTCTATTCTAACCTCAAATTCTACCCAACAACCAAACCCCTCCTGTTATACTATAAAAACAAGACTAACAGGATCTTATAAGAGGGATAAGGCAAAAACGCCACATTTATTGTAAATATAATAAAAAGATAGAAAAAACCCACAATTCTATGTTACTTATTATTGCTCTATGTCAGGGGTGGGGAACCTTTTTTCTGCAAAGGGCCATTTGGACCTTTATAATATCATTCGCGGGCCGGTCGCGCCCCCCCCTCCCCCCCAAGGAAGCCCAGGCTGGCAATGGGAGTTGAGACGCCAGCTGGCAAGGGGCCAGCGGGAGAAACCCCAAAGCAGTGGCAGGCGGAGTGCTTAGCCCTGCACTGCTTTGGGGTTTCCCCCGCTGGCCCCTTGCCAGCCGGGGTCCTGCCGCCTGCCCCAGTCACCTCCCGCTGTCAGCCTGGGTATAGGGGGGTGATCTTCCTTTACCCCTGCCCAGCCTCCCCCCATCTAACCGCCTTCCCTCCCACACCCCTGTCTGGCCCGGCCCGGCCCATCCCATCCCACGGAACCTAACCTCCTCCCAACCCAGCTTCCTGCCCCCCATGCCTGACCCGCCCAGCCCAGCCTCCCCCCCCCCAAAACCTCCTTCCCTCCCGCACCCACCCCATCCAGCCTAGTCTCCTGCCCCCCCCCCGCCCGGCCTCCCCCCCCACAGCCCCCTTGCCTGCCCCCCAGCCCAGCCTCCCCCCCACACCCCCTTGACCGTCAGCTCCCCACAGCGCTTACCCCGCCCGGCTAATGGAGGCCACGCGGCGCCGGCGGCTCCCCCAGGCGCTTCCCGGCCCCTTCGCCGAGCGCAGAGCCGCCTCCGCATGGCAGCCCGCGCGCGTCCCGGGCCGGCGGCTCCCCCAGGCGCTTCCTGGCCTCTTCGCCGAGCACGGAGCCGCCCCGCGCCGCCAGGCGGGGGCGGCTCCGCGTTCGGCAAAGGGACCGGGAAGCGCCTGGGGGAGCCGCCGGCCAGGGACGCGCGTGGGCCAGATGGAAGGCTTTGGCGGCCCGTATAAGGCCCGCGGGCCGGAGGTTCCCCACCCCTGCTCTATGTATTCATATATCCATTCATACAAGTTCTGCCCAGATGTTATAGTTACCAGCCTAAGAAGTTGCTCGTGACAGAGTACTAGCCAGGTAGTCTGTACACGAGTGGAGCTGAGTCCAGGTCAGATGCGCATCCGATGCTCCTGGCAGTTGGTGGCAGAATGAGACTCCAAGTTCCCAGTCTTTAGAGTCTATTTTTATAGGATTTTGTTCCTGTACCAGTCCATTGGAGGTGCTTTGTCATGCTGTTTGTCATGAGGACTCCACGATGGCTGTCAGGTGCTTTGTCAGTTCTCTCTTCTTTTGAGATGTTCCGGTGGCTTCCAGTTTGCCCTCCTGGGAGGAGGGGCGGGGGGTGTCCCTGGATGCTGGATTCTTTGGCTCTTAGGCTGGCAACTCCCTAACCATTCATTCATCATTTAAACCAAGCACTCATTCACATGTCTTCTTTAACTTAATCACATTTATTTTATTGTCTCCTTAACTTTCAGGGTGTTACTAATCTATTTGAGACTCCCTGGTTTTTTTATAAAACTACAGAGGGTGGGAGTCTCTATGTACTGTTACTATTGTAATGTAGCATTTGCAAAGTATTGCCTTTACTGTAGAGTCAATTAACAGCTTAGAACATATTTATATAGATACAATCAATCAGCAGCCCAGAGTCAATTAACAGTTTACAAACTTTACCTAGATACAGTCAGCAGCTTGCCTTCTTTAATATGGCTTTCTAAATATACCTACACTCGCTCATGTGACAAATGTCCACAGCTCTCAAAGCCTCCTGCATCCCACATCAAGGGAAGCATGGTGAGCTCGTAGCTGATGAATAATCCCACAAGCTGCCCCATGAGAAGCCTCCCTCCATCCCCAGACACAAAATTACTTTGACTTTGGACTCCAACATTATTTAAGGAGTGTCAGCTACAATGCAGTGTTGGTCATTCTTTCTATAGGGAGGTGATGCCCATAGAAACTGCAAATCATGATTTGGGGGCTCTTGCTCTACAAGGTATTGATTTTATAACTAAGAACTACTACATCTTTCTTATGTAGAATATTTTACTCTTTGATGCCCCAAAAACTTAATTCTAGGCTAATTAGTATAATTCTAATGTCACTATTGTAGGTTCTGTTGCACTGTACTTAACAGGTTTTAAAAACATCCTTGGCAGAAATTAGGTTCTAACATTTTGATCTCACTATTTAGCATAACTACAGATAGCAAATTTCTAATAAAAAAGATTGCTCTTTAAATTTATACAAGCTGCACAATTTTATACACCACTAATATTAACCATTTATGTTACAGTAGCTCCCAAAGGATGATGAAGTGTGCTAGATGCTGTATAACAAATAAAAGAAGCAATGCCTTGCAATCCACAACACAAAAACACTAAAAAGTGATACAGAAATGATAAAGATACACACTGAAAACACATGATTGGCCTTAAATGCAAATCGACACATTAATCTACTATTAATCAACAGTGTTGTCCATGTTCCCTATACCCAGGCAACATTTTCCAGAAATAGGAATAAATACTTCACCAAATATTTGCATCAATAATTCATGAATCTATATATATAAAAGTCAAATGGTGTATGCATGCATGCATATACGTTCCCTTACTCCTTCCACACCGTTTGAGCTAGAGACTTGAAATTTGGTACAGTTATAGACTTTAGGGTCCTAATCAGGGTAAGAATTGAAAATTTTTCAAATCTCACCTCTGACGCCCCCTAGGGGTGAAATTCTTTAAATTCCATTAACATCAGCTGGGCAGCTGCTGTTCTCTGTGACATAGTTATGATGTAATAATACCCCCTCCAATGGAACCTGCACTCGCTCAGCTCTCTCCCCCCTCCCCCCTCCAATGGACCCCTCACTCGCTCAGCTATCTCCCCCTCCCCCCTCCAACGGACCCCGCCCCCTCCCCCCTCCAATGGACCCCCCACTCACTCAGCTCTCTCCCCTCTCCCCCTTCCAACGCCCCCCCACTCGCTCAGCTCTCTCCCCCCTGCCCCCTCCAACGCCCCCCCACTCGCTCAGCTCTCTCCCCCCTCCTCCCTCCAACGCCCCCCCCACTCGGTCAGCTCTCTCCCCCCTCCTCCCTCCAATACCCTCCCACTCGCTCAGCTCTCTCCCCCCTCCTCCCTCCAATGCCCCCCCACTCGCTCAGCTCTCTCCCCCTCCCCCTCCAACGACCCCCGCACTCGCTCAGCTCTCTCCCCCCCTCCCCCTCCAACGACCCCCGCACTCACTCAGCTCTCTCCCCCCTCAGGTAAGCATCGACATTTTTTAAAATCTCACACCCCTCCCCCCCTCCAACGGCCCCCACATTCACTCAGCTCTCTCCTCCCTCCCCCCTCCAACGGCCTCCCCACTTGCTCAGCTCTCTCCCCCCTCCAACGGCCCCCACATTCGCTCAGCTCTCTCCCTCCTCAGGTAAGAATCAAAAAAAAAATTAATCTCCCCCTCCCCCCACTCCAACGCCCCCCCCCACTCGCTCAGCTCTGTCCCCTCACCTCCTCTCCAACAGACCCCGCACTCGCTCAGCTCTCTCCCCCCTCTCCCCCCTCCAACGGATCCGAGCAACACCGGGTATTTGTGCTAGTACAGTAAACCCTCGATTAAACGGTCCTTGAAGGATGAGTCAGTAGCATACAGGGGCATACCAAGTGAAAAAGCTTATACCAGCAGCCCAAAAGTATAATGTTCTCTACCTTTCCTTTCCATTCTTTTATGGATACAAGTTTTGTAAATGAAGTTACAGGTAACTACATTGCTGTCACTAAGCAACCGCGATTGATTTTAGAAAGACATATTTTTTCTTCATGGAATGTATAGATGGCTTTATTTACTTTGCCAATAAGTAACTCAACATTTGGGAAGTGTCAGATATGGAAAAGATGAACATATCCATTCACCAATTTATACAATTTCTGACAAGCTCCCACTGCTGATGTTAGAGAAAAGCAGGGGAAAAGTTGGGTATTGTATAAATGAGGAAAAATAAACAGTTAAAAGCTGTATTTACCTAAACAATTGTATTCCAGTGGATAGCATAATCCAGGGAGTGAAAAAGGCACAGATTGGTAATGTAATAAAGGCAATTAGTCCTGTCAGCTTCAAAAGAACTGGTGAAGCAGAAAAATCAGTCTAAGAATGAATCTGTAACTGCACAAAAGCAATGTCTGATAGCATATCTGAAACATGGCAGCTCAAACAGACAGGACAGAAGTGTTTTATAGATGTCTCAGATAACTGTCATCCACAAATGACTCTTAATTGTCTTTTTTTACCTGACCCCATCATTCAAGAAGCTTAGAATGAGAATATGGATGAAGTTTTCATTTGCCTCTGCAACTTAAAAAAAAAATAAAAATCTGTGTGAAGATCAGTGGCTGAGAAATAGAGCTTCAAGTTTAAAACTGAACAGCAATTTTCATAAAAAAGAAAATTACATACTGGTTTCAAGCCTGTAATGCACTAAGCACTCTGGCCCCAATTCAGGAGATCACTTAAGTACAAGCTTAACTTACTGTAGTGACACTATGCAAAAGCCATAATGCTCATGATCAAGCTTTGCTATATAGTTAAATCAGTAACAACCCCCTAAATAGTGTAGCCTAATAGTAAGCACACGAAACTGGGACTCAGGAGATCTCAGTTCTGACAATGGCCTGTTTCGTTGCCTTGAGCAAGCCATTTCACCTCTCTCTGAATTAGTTTATCTGTAAAATGGGGATAATGATACTTCGCCCTTTTGTGAAGTGCTTTCAGATCTACTAACAGAAGCACGACATAGGACCTAGGTATTATTATTATGGGTATAGTTATACCAGAACAGAAGTGCTTATATCAGGACAGCTTATTTCCTTTGGGAAATGAAGGTACCTTTATACCAGTACAACTATGTCCAGTAGTATAACTATATGGATTAAACAAACACACACCACACACACCTGTAACTGAAGTATACCAGCACAAATTTGCTAGGATATAGCACACCTATAAAGCACACCTATAAAGCATCTATAGAGCACACCTATAAAGGTACCTTTATACCAGTATAACTATGTCCAATAGTATAACTATATGGATTAAACAAACACACACCTGTAACTGAAGTATACCAGCACAAATTTTCTAGGATAGAGCACACCTATGACATTTCAGTGTTTGTTTTCCCAGATTAAAGTGATTTTTAAGCAACATTCAAATTTCTCTCCACCCACCTCCACAGTATCAGTAAGGGGAAGAGTTGAAGTTGTTTGTATGCTTAAAATGTGCATTTCCATACCTTAATATACTTGGATTTCTTTTAAATTTAACCTTAAGTCAAAATTCTAGGTTTAAAATACTTAGTTCTACATTAAATTACTACTCTCAATCTTACTTCCATCTTAACCAAATGTTTGTCTAGGATCTATTTTTTTTTTTTACTATACATTAACAAACTCTGAGAATATAACTATGCAATATTTCTAACTATTTGAAGATACAAAGTATTACACTTAAATACTTTATTTAATATCAGCACTAATAGCTAGATTCCCAGTATACTCTGCAGCTTAACCCCACTTCAGAGCAGTACAAAGCAGCCAAACCAGTTGAACTGGCTTCATATCAGATTTTTAAAAAAAATAAAAACAGGGCAGTAAAAAAGCAGCCAGAGTATTCCTGCCCATTTGATTCAAGTGGCGAGTCAAAATTCAGGCCCTGGGGATGTTCTGAATGGAAGCAGAAATTGATGGAGTCTGGTATACACTTGGATGCCATCTTGTTTATTTAACAACACACAAAGTCCTGTGTCTCTGAACACAAAAGGAACCAAGAACAAAAGTTGTAGTTTCTTAGCTTACAGCCCCCAAGCCTCTTAAGCCCACACCAGACCCCAAAACTCTCTCTGTCTACCTTTTCCCAGGGTCACATTGCTCTCATGGGCCCCAGCTTGGCTTTTCTTCTCCTCCCCTCCTTCTCAATGTTATAGGTTGAGTTAAAATCCCAAAGGCATGGTCTACAGTGCGGGAGGACCTAAGATACACAATCTCAGCTACGCGTATAGTGTAGCTGAAGTCAGCATATCTTAGGTCGAGTTACCTGGCTGTCCACACGGCGGCGAGTCAACCACTGCCGCTCTCCCATCGACTCCGCTTCTGCCTCTTGCGGAGGTGGAATACGGGAGTCAACAGGGAATGCGTTTGGGGATCAATTTATCACATCTACACTAGACATGATAAATCGATCCCCGATAGATTGATCACTGCCCACCGATCCAGCAGGTAGTGTAGACGTACCCAAAGTCTCACCTAGCTCATAACAGTATACTCCCCAGTTTTTTTCTTCCTCTTGCATTCACCTGCTTTAACACACACAAATATGCATGTACATATACTAGTTTCCCCCCTCCTTAGCCATTCTTTTTTAGTAGACCTCATGAAATGGCTACATTTTGACAGTAAATATTTAGTATTAATGATCATTTTTGCCACTTATTTTCCTAATTAATCTGTTAGCAGAAGCTGGTGGTATAAAATCAATTCCACTGAGGGCAAAAGGAAACAGCAGCTTTTTTGAAAAAAAGCTTTTACTTGTGGAATTCTCTATAAGTGAATATTATTGTTCAATTCCTACTCAAGTAGAAACATTCAGTTATTAAGAACAATAAGGAAAAAAATCACTAATCCTAAAAAATGTCTTCACATGTAGCATACATACAAGATTTCAGTGAGTTTGAACAGAAATGAAAGTTTGAAGGGCCTCTGTTGTACTGTTACTGAGATTGTTTGGTACAGACTCTAACATAGCATAGTAAATATCAAAGCAGTGTTTCCCAACCTTTTTAATACCAGGGACTGGCTTGCTGCCTTCCTACAATGAGTCAGGGAGATCAGGGACCACAACAGTCCATGGACTGGCCATCAAGAAACTCTCTTAAAGAATCCATTTAAGCTAATTAACCAATTTATTTGTGAATTATATGAAAAGTAATTCTATATTCAAAGAACAATTGGAGGAGGATGTTCAGTGCTCTTCATATATAACAAAGAGATCGAATCCCATATTTAAGTATAATTCAGCCCAAACCTTAACTATGGAACGATGATTGGCACTTCACCATGCCGTATTTTAAAAGTGACAAAGAGTCCTGTGGCACCTTAAAGACTAACTAAAGTATTGAAGCATAAGCTTTCGTGGGCTAATACCCACTTCGTTGGATGCATGCAGTGGAAGTATCATGGGGCAGGTATAAATAGGTAGGCAAGAACCAGGTTAGAGATAACAGGGTGGGTCCAATGAGGCTGAACCAGCTTGTTATGTCTAACCAGGGAGGGTGAGGTAATTCCTCTAGCAGCTGAATTGGAGGTGTGAGCAGTGAGAGAAGAGAAACTGCTCTTGTATTTAGCTAGCCACTCCTAATCCCTATTCAGTCCTAAATTGATTGCATCAGAATTGCAAATGAATTGCAGCTCTGCAGTTTCTCTTTGCAGTCTGGTCTTGACATTTTTTTGCTGCAATATGGTGACTTTTAAATCTGTAATTGTGTGTGCAGGGAGATTGAAGTGTTCTCCTACAGGTTTTTGTATATTGCCATTCCTGATATTTGATAGCTTATGCTTCAATACTTTAGTTAGTCTTTAAGGTGCCACAGGACTGTCACTTCTGCAATTCCGGACTAACACGGCTACCTCTCTGATTCGTATTTTAAAAGGCTATCCTGTTTTCCCATTCAAATTATGGAGAAACAACAGCTGTTTCAAAAGGTCACTTAAAGAATCAGATCTATTCCAAGCAGATCTCTTTTAAAAATTTATCCAAGCAATCACAAAAAGCTTGGCCTTCTGGAGTGGGTCTATTCTTCATTAGGGAAAAAATAAATAGAAGCTGACTCAGTCTTTCCTATCCTTATTTTACTCACATTATGCATACAGGATCAAATTCAACTGTTTGATATGCTCATGCAATTTGCACTGAAGTCAATAAGCATGGTACAGACATATTCAAGGACTGACTATGGCTCAGGGTTCCTATTAATGTTTCCATTGAGAATAGCAACACATACTTACCAGTAGAAACATTTTCAGAACTACAGCAAGAAAACAGCCCTAAGTTCTAGCTGGACTGTACATGTCCACCTAGCATTGCAAAATCTGTGTGTCTTAACTCCACATTTATTATTTTTAAAAAACCCATCACATCCAGGTGCCATATTGTCTGTGATTCACTCATTTAACACAAAGGAAGCAATTTCAAACAATTACATCTGAAAGGAACTTGTGCTTTTGAGACCATCGATGAGACAGTGTTGTAGTGATTAGAGCAAGTTAAAATATACATGAAATTTAGCCCCATTCTCTGCATGAATCATTCACAAACCAATCCTGATTTCTGAAAATCGGATTAATTATTCTCAAGTATACACTAAATAGCATGGAAGAACAAACCTTTTTTATCATGGTGTTTACATATTTCTCACTTTGGCTATTTGTGACTTGTTACTTAGATTACACCACATATTTTTATCAGGAAAATAATGAGCAACAGACAGTGAATAATGAATGACAAAACACTTATTTGTGGAAGAATAACCATGTATACATGCAAACATGGGATTTCATACAGAGACCAAGCATTGTGCAAGCAAAAGTTACCAAGTAGTAATAAAATTGGCGATCAACATTTGTTAAACTAAAGAATGGTCTACAATTAAAAGAATATTAAGAGTTTACAGCATTTAACTGATTTTAGTTATGATTCCCTGTTTAATTGCCATAGGCACCCAGACATCCATTTAGCATCCATATTCAAGTAAGCACTTTAAGAATGTCTTTTAACTTGGAAAAAAAAAGACGTGTATTTAAGCACACACTTAACTTTAAGTACATTTTAAAGTCAAAAGGCATTTTTAAGTTAAACATGTGCTTAAGCATTTTCTTGAATCAAGGCTTCAATCACTTAGGGATTTCCCTGTTCTCACTAGGGAAAAAAGGGTTGTGTTCTTACCACATCAGTTAACATGGTGATTAACACAAGGTAAAAGCCTAGTAAAGACAAGTTTGTGGGTTTGTGGCTTCACTTAGGGCTGGTCTCCACTATGGGGGGAGATCGACTGTAGATACGCAATTTCAGCTACGTTAATAGCGTAGCTGAAATCGGCATCTCTACAGCCGACTTACCTGCCAGCCTCACAGCAGCGGCGGTGCGGTCCCCCGTCAACTCCAGCTTGCGCCTTTTGGTGAGCTAGTCTTCCGGAGTCGACGGGGGAGCTGCTGGTGATCGACTGATCACGTCTTGACGAGACGAGATAAATCAATCGCCAAAAGATCGACTCCTCCCCAGCCTAGCGAAGATAAGCCCTTAGGACTCGTCTTCACTAACGCGGTCCCGGATCGATCTTCTGGCGATCGATTTATCGTGTCTTGTTAAGACGCGATAAATCGATCACCCACGGCTCCCCCGTCCACTCTGGAACTCCAGATTGCCGTGAGGTGCAAGCTGGAGTCGACGGGGGAGCGCGCTGCCGATTGCCGCCGCCGTGGGGACAAGCGGTAAGTCGGCGGCAGATACGCAAACTTCAGCTACGTGATTCACGTAGCTGAAGTTGCGTATCTGCCGTCGATCCTCCGCCCCTCCCCCCAGTGAGGACAAGCCCTTAGAGTTAGCAGGTCCTAGTGAAGAGGAACGCGAAGTCCAGTGCGGTGCTCTAAATAGGACATACTGCAATGGATTTATTTATCTTTTCATATCTTTGCCACTTCTGCTCAGTGCCATAACTAAGTACATGTGCATATGCACAGACTCACTGTTGAGATACCATTAGAGAAAATATCTATTATAAATAGACAATTAGCATTATATAAAATTGTCTATGTGCTTTCACACAAGTTTCAATAGTAATTAAGGGGGGATTCTGTTTTAGTAACTGTTCAGCTACGGTTTCTGTTCATTTACGGTTTTTTGGTGCAGCTATGCTACTGACTGTATGAATAATTACTCATTACCGTGGTGCCATAAGTAAACTTTCAAAGTACCTAGAGGTGCTAGTTCATGACATTGCTCACATAGCAACCGCATTGAAAACAAAGGAATTTGGGTGCAATGTGTCAGATATCCTGTAATATAATACAAACTAATTCAAAATTAACTCATGTCCCCAGAGCAGGTGACTAAGTATATAAAATAAAACTTGGTTTAAAAGAGAGAGAGAATTCTCACATTGTAAATACGTGCTTAGCAACACAGCTTCTCAAAAGGTGTTGTTAATATAGTACTTTCTAATTAAAAGGAGCTTTTTTACTGCACGAAAATTGGGGGGAAATCTGCTTTAAAATGTGTTTTTAAAATCAGAAGCCTGCTATTTTTAAAACATCTGAATTTGAACAATGCCAAACGTATGAAGAGAATAGAAAAGTAACATCTATGGTACCACAGCCAAAAAGTCATATGGGAAAGTTTTGGTTTCCTCTAAATCCAGCATTGTTATGCATGAATCAAATTTTAAGGTGAGCCATCAGCTGGTTTCATTTCTGGGCTTCAAGGGGGAATCCTTGAAACTAGCAGAGTTGTGCATAGTGCAAGACTCCAAGGCAAGGACAAAAGTGTTCATATATCATCTTCACACTACCCCACAATTTGACCCCTGTGCAATTTAGAACCACCTCAGGGCTGATATAAGATCCACTAGCTGGTAACACCCCCGAAATGACTTTTTACACCAAGTGAGGATTGATTGTGGCTCACATTCAATGCAGCCTTGTCCCTGAGAGATGCTATTTTGAGAGCTACAACATAGGGCCTGTTACACCAGCTCTTCACCACCAAGAGATTCCCAAGGGACTTCTCAACTGGCCAGATTTATAAACCCTTTGCACCCCCAAAGCAATGAAAGGGGCTGTAGCAAGGGCTAGGCTCTGTCCCACTCTTATTATTTAGGGGTTTGTTAATTCCAATTAAGTTCAAACATATCAGGTACTTACTTCTATTTAGTTAAAGCATAAGGAAACCAGGACTTGCAAAGGGTGTAATAAAGCACCTAGTAATCTCTTTAAAATTTAAGACATTAAAGGGTTGTGACAAACAGCATCCTAAAAGTGTTATACACAGACTCCACTTAGATAATCAAAGTGCATTTGTGCATGGCTTCTTGTGGTTATTTAATTACAGGCAAGTATCCCTACAATGCAAGGGCTATATTTCAGAATTGGTTCCTGTTTCACAGTGCAAGTCAGAATTTTGATCACGTATCCATTACATCTTTGAGTGCAGCTTATCTCATCACGTCCTTTGTGGCCAGTTCTCTTAAGCCCATTTTCCCTCGTTTCCTCCAGCAAATTTACATCTTCCATGTACACACACACAACCTTAAATGTAAAAAAATATATTTCTTAAATAAAACCAATGTATTCTTTTTCCATCCATAATAGCAGCTTTCTTGGAAAAGGCACTTTTGTAAAGGTCATGAAGCACTGGAATCAGTCACAGTACGTACCATTTAAATAAAACAAAGTGATTCCTGAGAGTGGTGGTATTTCCAGACATACAAGGTAAACATGCAGTTTTATTGGTGCATGGATTAATTGTCAGGTGATGCAACGGTTAAGCAATTCAAGAAAATTCAAGTTGTAGCTGAAACATAAATGGAAGGAAGTGAGATTTTAGTATGCATGCGGAGATTCAATTTTCTTTGAAAATAAAAATTAAGTGTGGTTTGCTGAAAATATTTGACCAGGGAATTATTTTCTGCTTAGTAAAACATAACTAAATGTGTCTGAATTTCTCCAGATGGATATTGTTTATATATTGGGGGAGAGAGAAAATTAATTGGAACATCAAAGATGGGCTGAGAAGTCCCCTGATTAAATATAACCTGACCTCTAAACGCTCTTCCTCTGCATTTCCTGCAGCAATTTGGCTATTAATCACCCTGTTAACGGTTCTGTCTGCAGAAATGCAGATGTTATAAATATCCAAATCAGTTCTCGATTTTGACATATCATGCTGATTTAATTGTTGTTCATAAAAAGATGAAATTCACCTCTGGGACCAGATTCTCTGGCCTACTCTTCTACCTGTGCACCATTCCAGAGGTATAAAGGGAACAAATAAGCAGCCACATCTCTGCTGTTGGTGATTTCCTTGGCATTCATGGGGTCAGTACAATCAGCTACTATGTTATATCCTGGAGCCACAGGGGTACATTGGGGGGCAAAGGGCACGCAGGCCCACCCATGGCTACACCCCTGGCTGCTGAAGTAAGGCTTACTGGTCTGCAATTGTCAGGATAATCTCTGAAGCCTTTAAAAACAAACAGTGTTATGTCAGCTCTCCTCCTGTCATCTGGTACAGAGGCTGACTTAAGCAATATGGAGGTATGTTTACATAATTCCAATAGCTCCAATACCCAATAATCAAGGCAGAGAGATCACAGCCACTTTTCCAGCCCTTGGACAGGAGTAGAGTTATACAAGGTTTGCCCTGTAGTCCTATACACTGACTGGGGGTTTCAGGGATGGACTTCACCTCCTTGCTCCACCTAAATAAAGTTTAAGTATTTTCACTGAAAAGTATTTTTAAACGATCTGCCTAATTTCTTTAGTGATTCTTATTGCACCATTACAGTAGTGTGTCTAACAAATGTCAAACATTTGTCCCTGTTAATGCTTTCATTAATATTTCCTATAAGAAAATAAAGCCAAGTCTTCCCTCAAAATACTCACACCTGCTTAAGTACCTGGTTTCATGTAAACAAATCCTAGAGATCATATTGCAGAAACAGAGAAATCAAAAGCCAGCCATGCTCGGCAAAACATAAAAGTTTGCCTCCCCTCACGCACATTGATGCTGCCCCCGAGGAGAAGATTTTGAAGTTCATCAAGATCACATTCTGAAGTTAAGTTTAATATAAACCAGAGGGGACAAGCAACGGCTATTCATAATTTGAGTAAGAACAAATACTATTTTTCCCTTCTATACTACCTTTAATCAAGGCATGTCAGTTCATGAAGCGGCAAAACAGTTGAGTGGCATTATTATTATTCCCATTATATGCACCGGTAAATTTACTGCTATACTGTGAGATTTATAGACACATGTATCTGCCCTTTAAGGAGCCTCCTCCAGGATCATCTGCAGGGATTGAATTTTAGATTCTGGACCTGGATGCATGGACCTCTACTGCCAGGTCTATTAGCTCAAAAGCAGACTCAAAACTTCCATATGTGGTAGAGACACTAGACAGCGACAAAAAGGTATAGTGTTAGTGTGGTTTCAAGTCCCACAGTACGAACTGTAATAGAAAAAGGGAATAGTGCACAAGCAACATTGAATTGCAAGTCTACCTTGGATTGAGATTGATTCATTCATTTGATAGACCCACCTGCTGTTTATGAAGACAAAACACTCAGCAAGTAGTGACAATTACTCCCAAGTGGAAAGATCATCAGGATGATCTCATCACAGTCACCACCAGCACCAGACAATATAGTTTCAACCTCCCTTTGTTACACCATCTTTTTGTTATCTTTCCTTATAGATATGTATTAGTCTTATTTTCATGTTAACTCTCCTCCCACATCTGAATAGATTAAGTCTTCATTTAAACCTGTCTTTTCTAGCTGTTTAGTTACTTTATCTTTTTCTTTTCTCATAAACATCATTATTCTGCAGTTTCTTACACATGCACAGTTCTACTTGTACTACTAAATATTACTGGAACAACCTCTTAAAATCCACAGCAGGCTTCTGTGAGACCTAAGTACTCCTTCACTCCCAACAGTCTACACTCTAAAAATAGGCATGTGGGATTGTGTCCACCACCAACTGCAATAGTTTTAATGCCATTTATCACCAAACTACTGTAGTAAAAAGGCTGAAAATCCTACCAGTCTGAGCTAAAGGGCTGTGATGTAATTCTATGCAGTGCAACCTCAATAAAAGACATCACAGAAATGCTGAGGTCGGGGAGAGAGAGAAGAGGATATTGTGAAGACTAAGAAATCCCTTTCATTTGCTAACAAATTACATACATTCAGTTAGAGACGACGGTGGGTGAGATCTTTTATTGGACCGATTTCTGTTGGTGAGAGACAAGATTTTGAGCTTATACAGAGCTGAAGAAGAATTGCATGTAGACTCGTCTCCCTCTCACCCACTCAGATTGCTGAGAATATTCCCTGTATTGTATACTACGATGCTATCGAGAATATTGTTCTACAGTAGTTGGAGTGCAGTCATCTCTCTACTACCTAGCACCGACACTGCTATGATGACACTGCCTACATGTATTCAAACATTTGTTCTGATTTGCAAACTAATTTGCTTCATTCTAGGGGCAAGGTGACCAATCAGCACCTTCCTCAAAGAGATCAATTCTCATTGGAGGCTTGAGGGAATCTAACTACACTAGAAAAATCTACTCCCTTCACTACCTGCAGTGGATGGTTAATAATGGTTTCCTCTGCCTTCCCTCCACTGGTGATGAAATTAGAGTCGCTAGTTAGGGCAACGCTGTTCCAAGAAAGCAAAGACCTAGTAGAACCTGATGCTTTCCCATGCTTTTCTGTAGTGTTAATAAAAATGTTTTCACCCAACCTGCTCTTGCAGCTAAGTGGTTTTCAAAGTTATTTGAATGAGCCCTTCTGCAAACAGCTTTGTCAGCAATTGTCACTTTCTAGTTTACACAAGGCACTACCAAATCAAAATCGTAGTCTTCTGCATTGCTGTTGCTAACAAAGACAGCCACAGTGATGTTTTTGAGATAATTGGTCATTATGAATTGAACTGAGACCATAAACTCATTTTTAAGAAGGTTCCATACAGTCCCTGGAAGCTAACAACTTTTGAATTCTGCCAGTTTGGCCTTGATTTTAACTGGTGTCATCTTACCCATGCCACAAGTCACTTAGACCACCTAGTAAACTTTTTTTTGAAGTTTACCACCACCTACAGGAACTCCTCATGTAATATTGTAGTTATGTTCCTGAAAAATGTGACTTTAAGCGAAACAATGTTAAAGGAGTCCAATTTCACCATAAGAATTAATGTAAATGGGGGGGGGGGAGGTTAGGTTCCAGGGAATTTTTTTCACCAGACAAAAGACTATATTATATAGATACACACACACACACAGTACAAGTTTTAAACAAACAATTTAATACTGTACAGTGATGATAATTGTGAAGTTTGGTTGAGATGGAGGAGTCAGAGGGTGGGATAATTCCTAGAAAATGCCTTACTGCTAATGAACTAGCAATTTGCTTAGCCCTCAAGGGTTAACTCTCTCACACTAGAATGCAACAGGAAAGGGGGGGGGAGCAGAAACATACACCCTGAGAGACAGAGATGTGCATTCCGCTTTAAGTATCAAGGGTGGGGTTCGAAGTACACTGCCTTGTTAATTAGATCAGCAAGCCAGCAGCTCCCTCCATAGCACTCTATGGAAGATGGGGTAAGCAGGGTGCAAGAGCAGGGGGGAGGGAGACACCCTGACATTAGCCCCCCTCTTCTTCTCCTCCCCCCGCCCATAGCAAGCAGGAGTCTCGGGGATCAGCTCCAGGGCAGAGGACAGGAGCAGCACATTGCAGTGGGGGAAGGGACATATGAACTACCACAATTGAACTGCCGACAATTGATAGCGGACGACCTTAGAAGGGAGCATTGCAGAACTTTAAACGAGCATGTTCCCTAATTGATCAGCAACGTAACAATGAAACAACTTTAACCAGGACAACTTTAAATGATGAGTTACTGTACTTTCAACACAGACTCCCTCCCCCAATGTATTGTTAGAGCTTCTTTAAACAGTTTCATGTTTTGAATTAACAACAGGTACTACTGTCACTATTAACATAAGCAGGAGAAATGCTATTAGCATTGACATACCTTGTTCCCATTTATGCCAGTGGTGAATTTAGCCTCATATGTATTATTTGCCACAGTGGACACCGCTTAGAAGCGGTATGGCTGCAAGGGGAGGTTGGGATATCAATTCTGAGTGCTTTTCAAAATCAGAATACAGGAAGGAGGGAGAAAGCATAGAAACTGCATGGTGAATAGGAAATTGCAGTTTTCATCCAGTAGATGCTGTATGCATACAATATACCACTCTAATGCACAAGTGTCCACCATATGAGTCCATGAATGTCAGCCTAATAAAGCAGTGCTCTCGCATACTTTTTTCTATAGTAATTAAACTAAAAATTTTCTCATGACGGCATAGAATGTTAGAACACTCTGATTCTCATATTGTAACTTACATTCGCTTACTCCAGATCTGGAGTCACGTGTGTTTATTGTGCTATCTCAAACCATGGTACTTTTTAGTGGATTTAATTTTTACTTATCCTCAGAGAGAGCTTTCCTTTAAAAGACAACTCGATGTCCCATGAAGTGCATAGGGGAGTCCACTTGCTTTCGTATGAATTAGAAATGCACAGTAATTTTCTCCTGTGCTACAGGTCACTATTAGACACTGCTGAATGCATCCAAGACCTGGATATTTTTCAAAAAATTGCTCAGATTGATTTGCCTTATGCTAGCTACTCTGTCTCATCTGCAACAGCTGAGTGATCTTTCAAAGCCACAAGACGACTGAAATCCTGGCGGAGATGTACCATGGGACAAGCTCTCTTCAATCATATTGCTCTTTTATGTGTCCATGAGGACATCAAAATGGACTGTGGTAAAGTACATCCTTTTATGTGACAGAGGAGGACTGTCAAGTTTTTGCAGCTGCTTAAATTCTGATCTGTGTCTTGAAGGTTGTATAATGTTGTGTGAGCACTAAACGACATATTTGTCTCACATGCTATAATACAACATAAAGCTGGAAAAAAGTACTCTGTTAATTTATTCTATGAGTTTAGCCCTTTTTTCCTGTTTGTGAATTATCTATGAAGATTATTTTTAAATACAAAATTTCTGCATTGTTATAGCAGGTCCACTGAAAAAAGTTCATTTCAGATCTAGAAATAATACTGATTCCAACAGTATTCTCCATTTTCTCCCCTAGCCCTGCCTCCCCCAACTTATGAAAACGTGCCTACTTTAATTGTTGGATGAATAATTTGTGTGAACACATTTTAGCCCTTGAACTGTTCACAGAAGAGTTACTACCAGTATTTCTTTTTCATTAGTTATTCACACCATGTGATCAATTACCTGAGTCACAGGACACTGTTTCTATTCTCCTGTTGGGTGGCTTAAGCTTTATAAGTAGAAAGTCTCTTTTTAAAACCCAGCCTTTAACAGTCAAACTTCTTTGACACACAGTCCACGCAAATAATAAAATGCTTTTCAAAAATGTCCATAACAGCCCTACGGGTACCCAGAGACCTGTGATTGTTCATGCTGCTATTCGTGACACGTTTGCTTTACAAGAATGCTCTTGCCAGTCAAGCTTCGCTATTCTGAATATTAACTAATAAAAAGGGGTCATCATAATCAGCAGCATGTCAGTCTATGGATTGTTTTCACAAGACTTTTCAGAAACATTTTTTCTGTATTCATCCAGCTCTAAGCGGCACTATATTTTTGCAGACTATAACACCTGCTGATCATTTAAAACCTTTGTCTTAATTGTTCAATTCCTTTTCTGCAGAATTTACACAAAATCAAGGTGCAGGAAGTAAGGAGACCAACTAAATCCCACACTACTACTTAAACAATGCCACTGGCACAGAACTAAACTATGATGGAATAAAACTGCAGTTAGGTAATAAAACTAAGACAAAAAGCAATCTTTGCAAAGTTTATGTAACTACTAGCATGACAGGTAAATACAATATTGTCTAGGTCTCCCTAGTTTAATATCTGGCCATATGCCTAAAGTTCAGTATGTAGTAATTATTTACTGTAATATAACTTTCATTAATATCATAGCCATTAATCACAGGCAGTTACTTTAGAAACAGTGTAATACCTTTAAAAATAAGGTACACACAGTTTCCTAAAGGTAGTCGGAGTACTGTCTGACTTGAGCACTTACATTTGTTGCCTGAGTTCTGTTGTGTTCACAGCAGCACCAACAGTCCAGACTACAACACTGTTTCAGGACTCATATCCATTCATCGTGCAAATATGAAAAGAGCAAATACTATTAATTCAGTTACACAGCCTGTTATGATTAAATATTGATTCATAGAAACCTTCTTAATTAATGACTAATGTGTATGTGTTGTTAATCTTAAACATATCCGACAGGAGAGAGAGGAAGTCAGTGAGAGTAACTGACATCAGAGTGAATACAATCTACTAGCCCAATGAATACTTTATGTTAATATTTACTATATATAAACACACACTTTTGCAACCTCACTAGAACAATGAAGTATTTAGGAAATACACCCAACCTTGGGAAACCCATGAGAAAACCTGCACCTGTACCTATGGAAAGAAAGAGTGAGACAGGTCAAACAAAGGGATGCCTATTGGATAGGAAACTCTCCTAAGATATTATGTGCTAGTTGACAGCACTGGACATGTCTTCTACCTCCATTACCCAACCCATTTTCTCAAGTGCTTGGAGTTTTATTTCACTTGGGCGACTATTTCCTATTAAGAACCTGTGCTTAAAGAGCAATATTCTTTTTGTTATCATTATTTTCATCTTTGGCATGTCTCCCCTTTAGCTTTGAAGAAGTATAAAGATAATGGGATAAATAAAAGTGCAGTACTTCATATTCTGCAGGGATACTTAAGCCTCATATCCACATATTAAGCATAGGTAATGCATCTCATGAACTCTTTCTTGTACATTTATCATAAGGATTCAATTCTAATACTTGCAGGCTATTTAGATTTCTATCTTTGCAGCAAGACTCTACCATTGAGGCTCTAGCATCAAATACATTTACCTTCATCCTTAGTCTATGTACTATTTATGGCTATTCATTTATCAAAATACATACCAAGCTGAAGCTCTTAGAGGCAAAATATAAACATTAAAAAATGGAACCAAATATGAAAAAACCTCACCCAATAGCTGACACTCTCCACAAAGGAATTACCCCCCGGTGAAAGTAGGAGCAGAATCAACCCCACAGCTTCCCTTTAGCCCACCCACAGGGACTAGAATCCAAATTGAAGGTCATATCACAAAGCTCCTTGGGCACATTCAGAACCTCCAGGAGCTATGCTGGCTGAAACTCAGACATCAAAAGCACATCAAAAGTATGTAAACTTCATCCATATTTCAATTAAAAACCATCTGAATTAATAATAAAAAGAGGAATTAATTTTGGGGGCTGCTGAAATAGTCAATTTGAAAACAAATCAAAACACCTCTACTTTATGGCCATCTCAGTAGGTAGACATTTTCCTTTGTTTTATATTACCAGTGAAGCAGTTTTGCCACCGAAAAACTGATTAAAAACAAATAGCTTGTGGAATAACAACTAACTCAGACAATTTTATTCCTGGACACTCAGTGGAAAGAGATTCTGGGATAAATATAGGAAAGCTTACAGAGCTTGAATAGAATTAACACAATAAGTTAAAAGTGGGGGAAATCTTTTGACTTCCAAATGAAAGAGGGAGCCTGGAATGAGATGATAATGTGCACCAGAAGTAGTCTGTAATGCCTTAAAAGTTCAATATAAATTTTTATAAAATCTATTATACCCATGCCAGGCTGCAGTCCATGAAATAATTGCCTCACAAGCTGTTCTGGAGATGTTAGAACAAGGAAGGAAATTTGAGAATGTAATTTGGTGTTGTTGCAAAGAATTATTGGCAGAAAAGTATAAATGAGAGCAAAAATGTCACTGAAATGAGAACACACACACACACACACCAGAAGTTGTTTTAGAACAGAGAGCAAAAACATGCAATTTTTAAAAAGAGTCACGTTTTCACAAGAACAGGGGACCTAGATTGCATTGCTCATTCTAAATTCTCAAAAGTTGACAACCCTGCAATCATCTGTTAAAGGCAAGAGATTAGAATGAGACCCCTTAGCTGAAATTCACCCGAGTGTTGAGAACATGCATGAGGCCCTCTGAACCCCAGAGCCCCACATAACATCTGGCTTATAGGCTTATGGGTTTATAGGCTTGACGTGGGCCATCAGCAATGAGGTGAATTGTGCCCTAAAAAACTAGCACTGCGGTTAAGGTGTTCTCTCTTACTAGAAGCCTTTAATACATTGTGTTGAAAAGCCATTCAGTTTCAAACTTGGTTGAATAGAATTTGGCCAGGAACTTAGAAACCTACATTTTCAAAAAGCGGCCACTTGTTTATTTTACTCCTGGTTAGGGGAACCCGTTGGGCTTCATTTTTAGAAGATCTGAGCACTCTCCTAGGGTAGCCAACTTTCTTATCGCACAAAACTGAACACCATAGCCCTGCCCCTTGGCTGAGGCCCTGCCCCTAACTCACTCCATCTCCCTCTCCCAGTGGCTCGCTCTCCCCCACCCTCACTCACTTTCACTGGGCTGGGGCAGTGGGTTCGGGAGCGGGAGGGGTGAGGGCTTTAAAACTGGGAGTGCAGACTCTGTGTGGGGCCAGAAATGAGGGGTTCAGGGTGTGTGTGTGTGGGGGGGGTACCGTGACAGGGCAGGGAGTTGGGATATGGGAGGGGATGAGGGCTCTGGCTGTGGATGTGGGCTCAAGGGCGAGGCTGGGGATGAGGGGTTTGGAGTGCAGGAAGCGGCTCCAGGCTTGGGGGGCTGCCAAGGGATTCAGAGTGCGGGAGGGGGCTGTAGGTTGAGAGGGGGGGTACGGCAGGGGTGGGCAAACTTTTTGGCCCGAGGGCCAGATCTGGGTATGGAAATTGTATCGCAGGCCATAAATACCCACAAAATAGGGGTTGGGGTGCGGGATGCGGTGAGGGCTCCAGGTGAGGGTACGTGTTCTGGCCCTACCCCAGAAATGAAGAGTTCAGGGTGCAGGAGGGGGATCCAGGCTGGGGCAGTGGGTTGGGGAGGGTGCGAGCTGCAGCTGGGATGTGAACTCTGGGATGGGGCTAGGGATGAGGGGTTGGGGGTGCAGGAGGGTGCTCCGATCTGGGACTGAGAGGTTCAGAGGGTGGGAGGGGGATCAGAGCTGGGGGGTTGGGGCATGGGAGGGGGTCAGAAGTGCAGGCTCTGGGCGGCACTTACCTCAAAGTAGCTCCCAGAAGCAATGGCATGTCCCTCTGGCTCCTATGCAGAGGTGCATTCAGACAGCTCTGCATGCTGCCCCATCCACAGGCATTGACCATGCAGCTCCCATTGGCTGCAGTTCCTGACCAATGGGAGCTGTGGGGGCGGCACTTGGGGTGGGGCAATGTGCGGAGCCCCCAGACTGCCCCTACACATAGGAGCCGGCAGGAGGACATGCCTCTGCTTCCGGGAGCTGTGCAGCACCATGGTACACATGGAGCAGGGCAAGCCCCAGACCCAGCTCCCCAGTGGGAGCTCAAGGGCCAGTTTAAAATGTCTGAAGAGCCAGATGTGGCCTCTGGGCCATAGTTTCCCCATCCCTGGGTATGGGCTCTAGGTTGGGCCTGGGGAGGAGAGCATTGGGGTGCAGGAGGGGGCTCAGGCGGGGCAGTGGGTGGGGGCATGGACTTACCTCTGGTGGCTCCCAGTCAGGGGCGCAGCTGGGGGACTAAGGCAGGCTCCCTGCCTGTCTTGGCACTGTGCTTCACCCCAGAAGCAGCCAGCAAGTCCAGCTCCTAGGCAAGGGAGTCAGGAGGTTCTGCGCATTGCTCTCACCCTCCGGCACCTCTCTTCCCCAGCTACCATTGGCCACGGTTCCCCGCGAATGGGAGTGTGGAGCCGGTGCTCAGGGTGGGGGCCCTCCCACCTAGAATCCAGACCCGCTGGCCGCTTCTGGGGCACAACATGGTGCCAGGACAGGTAGGGACTAACACGCCTTAGCCCCACCAACCAGATTTTTAACAGCCCAGTTGCTGGTGCTGACAGGAGCTGCCATGGTCCCTTTTCCACCAGGTGTTCTGGTCAAAAAGGGGACAACTGCCAACCCTACACCCTTCCCCTCTACAAAATTCCAGTTTTAGTTAAATGTTGGGCACCTTCAAAAACCACTAAGGGTTTCTCGGGGATCCAAAACTTGAGGAATCCCTGAAATCAGTGGAACTTGTAAACATTTTGGCCTAAGAAGCAGATTCTCCTCTCACATGGCTTTTTACACCAATAGTTACACTGATTTCAGCACAATAGTTCCTTGTTTAAGCAGTGTAAATGAGAGGAGAATCGGACCCTAGGGCTCAGCATCAAGGTGAAGACTACAAAAATTACCAAAACTTCTTAAGTGTCTTATTGCAATGGGTACCAGCTCTCATGCAAAACCCAGGCTGCGTATTTTGGAGGCTCCATTAGTCAGCACAAAGTCCTATATGGGTCTGTGAGGTGATTCCTTCCAGGACATAACAACAGTGAATGCAGGTTCTTATCGGACCACAACTAACTACCCCCTTTGGGGAAAAAGGCACACAAAGAGTATTGGTTCTCTGGGAAATAACCCAGCAGAAAAAAAAGGTGATGAGGTTGAAAGAAAAAGGGATGAAATATTTTCAGAAACTGACATGGGTGCCAGGGAAGAAAAAAGAGCTAAGGGAACTGAAGGCTGCTGAGTGACCTTTTCTTTAAGCATAGACAGTGCGTGTTTCTTTTCTAAAATAGCTTCTTGGTACAATAAGACAAATATAAGATCAGGAATTGTGTGGTATTTTACAGATACCCCTTTAGTATACTTTACTTTTCTACACTTTTGTAACGTACGCACAGAGAAACCAGATTCTACCCACACACATGAATGGAATGGCAGCCATGCACACATATCTGAGGGCAGAACAGGGCCCATGGTACTTGACCTGACTTGACTGCATAGCTATAGGTCACATTTAAAAAAGAATTCTGCAGTGGCTCCCCTCCGCTTTCCAGGCAGTGTAATCCCAAAGGAGACGTTGCAGTGGGTACTTCTCTATCCACTACTGGCCTTGGAGCCTTCCCATGGCACTGAAGGATTCTGGAGAAAACTGAAAAAAGCCAGGGAGACTGCATAGTTTTTAGCCCAATGTCTCAAATAAATACACAGAGGGATGTCGTGTGTACCATGCCAAGCATGACTTCCAGCCCCTCCCTCCCATCCTGGCCTCTCTCTTTCTTATACATAGAGTCCCAACCTTGCAAAAAGCTCTTCACAAAGTTTAGGGGGAGGAAAGTAGTGATGTGGACAAAGCTGAACCCTTCAACCTTTCTATGGCAGCAATATTAGTTCCACACATGAAGGGCCCTCTCAGGGACATAATTAAGACCTCAGTTTTCACTTGATCAGGAAAGGCTCTGTAACTGATTTGGGACTGGGTAAAAAACTGAGCAAGACCACTCAGGATGTGGCTCAAACTTAAAAAAAAATGCACTTCAGAATTTTGAACAAATTACTGGTTTGATATCCTGGGTCAGGCCCTCATACTGGCCCTGCAGTCTGGCATCCTCATCAGACCCTGGTTCTGGTCCCCTGTGTAGACAATTTGTTCACAGCTTCCTACGGCTTGCTACAGATTTTGCTGGAGGCCTTTCTTTGCCTCACAGCTCCTGATTTTGGTTTCCACAGATAGCTCGGCTGGTTCTCAGCTCAGCTCTGGTATTTCTTCTTGGTTTCAGTATAATACTTCTCACGTCTGCTTTGGCTTCTGTTGGCTCCTCTATTAATCTGAAATTCCTCTGTAGTCAGCGAAGCTCTGAGAGGGTAGCTGCCTTTCCCTTGCAAATGTGATCTCAAGTAAGCTGGGCTGTTTTGGGCATTTTTAGATAGTTTACAGGTCTCAGTGGTGCCTTCAGTTTAAGTGGTTTTCCTCTGGTTTGGTTATCAGCAGGCTGGCCAAGATACTTGTGGCTCCACACTCAGGCTCATCAGGTGATTCTGGGTGGTTTCCTTCTTTCAAAATGTCCTCTGGATAGGTCAGTTGCCTCCACTTGTGGTGAAAAAAAGAACAACCCCTCTTCAATCCTGCCAGTTTTATGTGGCTCATATCGAATTCAGATCCTGGAAATCACTGCATGAAGTGGGAGTGGGGAGCACAAAAGTGGAAAAGGAAGGGAAAGCTGTCACAGGCAGCATTCCTGTATGGCTCCATTTGGAAGGGGAAGGGTGTGGTTACCATAAAGGATGTGGTTTGGGATGGGAAAGTTGGGCAGAGCTTTAGAGTGGTTGGTTTTGTTTTTATCTGCCCTGCTGACGGCAGCCCTGGCTATAAAGTTTCAAATGAAATCATGTTTATATTACAAAGCTGCCTCCGGAATCTCTCCTTCCCTTCAATTTTAAAATGCCTTTTAATTCTGTCAACTGTCTGGGTTTTAAGTTCTAGTGTTTTTTAGAGCTTTAGTCCTGATTCTCCATTGAATTCAATGGAGTTACACCAAGGTAGAAAAGGTAGAGAAAGGAAAATTCAGGCCATTCAGATTCACACTGTAAAATTGTTACACAACACTGCATGTTGTGCCTCAATGTAACATAACCTACACGGACTTCTAAGCTCTGGATACAGGTGGAGATTTCAGATTTATCATCAATGATGTCATACTGGCGATAACTCCCAGTCAATTATTGGGTATAACAGCTGAGAAAAAAAAATCAGTTCTGATAATGGGTATACGACATTTCCTGCAGTGCACTTCTGGAGGATTATTGTACAACTCAGAGGACTAAAATCACGCATCCTTCACTGCCTCATGCCTCACAATGCACCTGTGATTCAGAGTCCTCCCTTCGAAATAGACAGCCTGTTGCGTGTTATTTTTTCAGCATCCAATTTAAGTATGCGCCCTTGTACGCAGTCCAGTGCTAAAGCTGTTCCATTGCTAACAGTGATCTACAGGAGTCTCCTTTTCTCCTCTTTGTCAGCATCATCATTGGGAAAGAGAAGCAACAACACAAACACTGACAGGAAGTCAAAAGGAAAGGAGAAATGCAAACCACGCCAAAAGGCGGAAGAATGAGAAAGAGGAACATTTTTTTGGAAAGGCACATTTTGTCTTCGTTTTGTAACATTTGTTGAATTTCATAATACAGAAAAAAATATTAACAATGCAGATCCCGATTCTCCTTTTATTTGGAAGATTTTACATTTAGTTTCACTGCCTTAAATCGAGCTTTTCATAAATATACACAAGTGTGAGATCCATAACTATAACAGAATCCTGTCAGGAAACATTCCTGTATCAGTGCAAGGACACACAGAGTCCCTGACCATGTTATGGGACAGCAAAGCCATTTGAGAGACTGATACTCAGGCTGCTTACCGCTTTCTTTTGCAGTAGAGTGCCTTCACTTTGGGCACTGTGAAGCTTGCTCTCTGACCCATGCTGGTTTAAATCCAGAGTGACTCTACTGATGTTAATAGAGTTATACCAGATTGTGGGCACTGGAAATAAATGGAGATAATGCAAATAAAACAAAGCCAGAAACTATGTTGGTCACATGGTCCTACTATGTCTACACATCCCTGCAAGATGAATTCTCCTTTTCCTGACACCTACAGGTCCCTCCTCCTAGTCCTGCTAATGGAATGAGTATCTTCTTCATCCCAACTTGCCTCTTGTGGCTCCTGTACCCTGACCCATCCTGTCTCTCTAACTAATACTGTATGTGGAAGAGGACCTCACATGACCCCACATGCACAAATATATATCTCACCTGCATCCGTTAGCCCCTGATGTTGTCCATCTCCCGATTTCACACTCCGCACATCCTACCAAGGATCTTATTCATTTAAAAAAAGCAATGCTAGGAAGAATGTTGAGGGGGATAGCTCAGTGGTTTGAGCATTGGCCTGCTAAACCCACAGTTGTAAGTTCAATCCTTGAGGGGGCCACGTAGGGATCTGGAACAAATAAAACTGTCAGGGGACAGTACTTGGTCCTGCTAGTGAAGGCAGGGAACTGGACTCAATGACCTTTCAAGGTCCTTCCAGTTTTATGAGATAAGGCATATCTCCTTATTATCTTATCTAATGCAAGCCATATTTGCAACCCATACCCAGTGCTCTGATGTGTAGTGCCAAAGGACTTTCTGCTAACCTTCCCGCACACCCTACTAAATCCTAAGGCAGCACAAAGGCCTGCTGGGGTACCAGATATAGTGCTATTATCACAGTAGGGAGATGCTACCACTTTAGCCACCCCCTTGCTGCTACCATGGTACTAAATGTGGGCACAGACTTTCTAAACAAAATCTGGGACCTTCTCTCATGGGATGAATGAGATTTCTGGCAACATCTAAATTTCATAGTTGATGTGATCCCATTGAATACAACCAAAATTTAATTTGGTTTAAAATAATACAGGACAGACAGCCTATTGACTTTGTATTTTATTTTAGAAAGTGACTTATCTTATGACAGCCAGCAGGGTTCAATACATGCAAGGGGGTGAGGGATATTCACCTACACACAAGTGCAGTCAATATTAGCATCTTCAACTATTGACTGAAGCTCTAGAGAAGGTCAGCTAGAGTGGGCTGCCTAGAGTTGCAGTTAATTTGTGCATTCGCTGGGTGTCCTGGCCACCTGACTCCCTCCCCTTTTGTAACATGATGGCCAAGCTGTAGGTCCTTGTAGCAGACTTCACTTTTGGGCCAGCAGGCCCAGTAGGCAAGCCACGGCTCAAGAGACCCCAAAATCCTGAAATGCCCTTGCCAGGAAATGAGAGAGGCCTGCAGTTGAGTTATAGTCCTTCATCCCTCGGTGTTCCCCAGCGTCTCCTGGTTGGACAAAGGGTAGAAGGAAAGGTAGGGGCTCATGGCCCAAGAAAGAAGGGATGAGGAGCATCTCAGTTTTGTGTAGCGGATACACCAGACCTGGACGACTTCCTACCTTAGCTGTTCTCTCCTAACTTTGGAGTGTGGTCACAGCACTGTGCTTCCCTCACTGCATGTTGCTCAAACAATCTCAAAGATTCAGATAGTCAATAGGAGTTTCCTATCTCTCTTCTCAGCCATGGCTGGTGCTAGACAGTAGGGCAGCAGGAGTCAGGGGGCGGCGAATCAGCAGCAATTCAGCGGGAGCTAAACGTTGCTTCCACCAGCGGTGGCATTTCGGTGGCAGCTTCTCTGCAGCTTTTTTCCCCCCCTTCACCGCCTAGGGTGGCAAAAAAAGCTGGCGCCAGTCCTGTTCTCAGCATCTACTTATTTTTCTTTGCCAAAGAAAATGAGAGAGAAAAAGGGATCAAGGCCCATGGCCAGGCCATACCCACAACCCAGGCCCTTCCCTCCACAGAGTTCTCTGTCCCAGAAGCTATTAACTGGCTTCCTTCCTGCAGACAGCCTCCCCTTCTCTTTCCCTCAGCTTATCTACCAGAATCCCCTTTCAAACAGATCCTCCATTTGAATCAGACCTGCACAGACAGTAATAGGGGCCTTTTAGTCACATGTCCATGATGCTACACCTCTGTTTACATCATGATGCAAGGTTGAGAGTGATGCAGCATATTTTATTTAGCAAGGCTAGGTGATTGTCCTTTTCAAAATAAAATTATCGTAAAAGAGACTCAAACACACCCACGCACTTACCCACACAAAAGAAACCAGTAAAGAAAAACAATGTCATTTTGATTCGTGAACTCTCCCATAGGTCCAATAATGTATCCAAAAAAGTGTCACCAGTGTCGCTACTTTCGGTCTTGAGGAGCTAATTGGTGCAGCTGCTGCTGAACTCAGTATTTTCTGCTGGCAAAACAACATGGCATGCTGTGGAAATACAAGGAGCCAAAGAATTTGCAGGTGTTTATACAGAAAGGTACAGCAGGACACTGGCTCTGATTAGTGAGGACCAAAGCTATTTCTCAGAAAATATCAGCAGCCTTTGGAAGAGTGGAAAACAACTATCCCACAGGTTTAAAAGTGACCAACTGTGGGATGAGACTGCCAAAAATACACAACACATGCTCCTCCCCTACTCTCTAGGTGCTGTGGGATTTTGTCCAGTATGTCCATTGACTGTCATGCAGGAAGTTGACCTCAGTGCCTACTATGGCTGATTTCAGGAGCAATTATATATATGTTTCTGCAGTATTTATTTGAAAGGGGCTGGAGCTGCAAAGTCTTACTAGACCATCAGTGACTTTTCAGAATCCAATGCGAGGGGATGGGTTACTCATGCCTGTATTGTGTTGGAACCTTGGAACTCTCATACCCTTTCAGACCACTGGTCTATCTAGTCCAGGTTCTGCCTCTAACAATGGCCAGGGCAAGAAATTTCAAAATTAAATGCAATTTTTTTTTGGTAATTTAATTTTTTTTAGCCTATTTCTTATTCATCCTTCTCTTTTGTTTGCTTTTTTGACCACTTCTGGGCAGATGTTTTCATAGGTCTTGGCACAATAACCCCCAGGTCTTTTTCCTGAGTAGTTACATATTCCTGGATACTCAATTAAATGGATGTGTACTTGAAAATATCCTTTCCAATGCCTCATTTTCTAACCTGTGCATGTGCAAATGAGATCATATTCACTGAGCAAGCTTAGTTACACCAACATGGGAGAAGAAAAGAGTAGAGAAACTTTCCACTTTGAGAGATTAGCATTATGCACAGAAAATAATTATATAGAGAACATGAGTGTGAAGGTTGCAAATTGCCCAACTAGTTATTGTTTTGATTCCTGCACTTCTGTTTGTTTGTAACAATAAATCACTCTTCACCAAAGAAGTTGAGCTGAACCTCTCATTTCTCTTAACTGAAACATCACCAACAGCACAGGCTACAAAAACATTACTGCCCTGACGCCATGGCTTATTTTGATTATTTCGCTCCATTTTTAAGCCTTCCTGTGCTTTTAATACTGAGTGCATTTGTTATTATGGAAACAAAGATCATGGGGTATGGGTGGAGCTTCATGATATCTACAAGTGCAATATAAAGTTATGTTTCTATAATGGATTGAAATGCCAAACGTGCATGCTGGTTTTCATGACCACTTACTATGAAACATGTCTAAATATAAAATACAAAGAAAAAAATAGCAAGCAAGACCCTTTCTTGCTGTGACAAAATCCTGTGGGTTACCTTCTTGCATTATTACATGCAACATGATGAAATGAAAGTCATGAGAAATTAAATATAGATACATTATTTATCAAGAGAGTACATTAGTCCAGGGAATCAATTTAGATGCAACTGCTTGGGCTGAGAGAAAGTGAATAATACTTAATAGTTGCACTGTGCCACTTCAGCAGAAGTGGAGAAAGTTTTTATTATCCAAATGAAGGCAAGATTGAAGCTATTAATAGGTTTTATTTGCCAAGAGAAAATACAGATTTATACTGTGCTTTTAAGTACACTTAATAGAGTAAGGGTCTTATGGTTATATAGGCAATGCGTGATGGTGTGTGGTGGTATAAAGGTTTTATTGGAATGACTTTTGCATTACCACATTAGTCACCCACACATCATTTGTACTACATTTTGGAAAAAATATATACTCAGTTTTCTTTTAATTTATTAAGAGATCTAATTTTCATATCCTTCCACTTGTAAAGCCAAGTTGCCTTAGTTTACATACAATATACAGGACTTTGGAGATAGAAATATTAGTACCAATATTTTTTTGAAAATAACATTTTCTACTCTAGGCTTTCCATAAGTCATAATGGACCAAAGATAGTAGTCTTCATTCAAGTTAAACTCCACTGCACTCACTGAAAATTAGCTTAGTAAAATGAATTTAAAGTCTGATCTCAGGTCTGAGATCCTAATGGCTCTTATCTAACCCTCAATAAACATTTTTGTAGTAGATTTTTTTTAAAATAAAAAAACACAATGGTAGAGGTTTGGACTATTTGCAGGTCCAGCAAACTGATTAGTAGGCTGAGTACAGGTGACTATATGATATTTATATCATAGGTATAAAACAAAACAGAGAATTTTTGCACAAGTAAAGGAACATTCTCAATGAATATCATGTCAACATACGTAGAACAGAGAATATGTGGTACATAATATCTCGACTGAAAGCTTTGCTTTATAATTCTATGTATAAAAACATGTTCAAGGCAAGACTAATTCTTGAAAGCTTGGAAGTGCTCTCAAACAAAGAGAGTATGTAACAGAGGGTGAGTGACAAAGCTGCTCCAGCAGGATTTATTCAAAAGCCAAAGGTATCGCATGAATTCTTGGCTATAAAAAAATATTTATATTAGGAAAGTAAATACATGTATAATGTAAGGGCCAAGGCCTGAAAAGTGGACATCACACACTCCCTATGTAAACTGATGCTGCTATATTAATTTGATGTCTGTAGAAGCTTTCTGTCATTAACAGCTTTAGCAGATTCAGAGTACCTTTCCTTCCCAGGCATTTTTCTTCCTGGAGGAAGGCCCAGCTGTTCAGTGCTGTATAAACATACAAGTCACCAAAGAAATCCAAAGATCACAAAGACTCACATCATTGCTTATATGGTGAAAGTATCCAGCTTGGTGGCACCACATCTGAATTAGAACTATAGTCAACTCTATATGAGAGAGAAGTCTGATTTTGCTAAGCCTGTGGTATATTGGTTTACAAAAACATTACTACAGGAAAGATGTGACATTTGCAACTGTTTCCAAATTTTGACCCTCTTGAGAGTAGAAAAACTATGATACAAAATGGGGAATGATAACCCCTCTAGAAAACAAATCTATGTGGTCTTAGAGTAGCATTTATTATTCAAAAGTTGAATGCTGATCATGAGTGCCAGGCCAGGTGACACCCCTCTAAAGAAACTCATCCCAATATCAGCTGCCAACACTCCCAAAGGCTTAAATAGCATCTGGGGAGCACGGACTATACCTGTTTCTACGGGCAATCCCTGTTTACCAGCTGCAGCAAGGGAGGCTGGTGTAGCAAACAGTATACTGTCTCTAAACCACTAGAGGATACTCCCTTCACCAGAGTGATCATCCCATGGCAACTGGGCCAATGTACACAGGTAGCATAGCTCAAAGAGCCTGAGCCCAGGAGAGAATATGCACTTACAAAGGGAAGAAGCTCAGTCAGTATTAGAGAGCCTAGAAATTTTTGACAAAAAAAAAAAAAAGTTATCCTGCATTTCCCATTGAAAATTTCAAACCCCAAACATTTCACTTCAAAAATGCCACCACAGTGACTGATGGGAGTTGTAGTGTGTGTACTTCGCCTATCCATTCTCACCACTTCCCAGACTGCACCATGGTGCGTCCCCCCACTTTTGTTGAACCACCACAGTGCATCTTGGGAGATGGAGTCTGGCCAAGAAGTACAGCCCACAGAAGAGAATGAGGGCACGAGGCAACTAAACTAGATCCTATCAGGTGCAGCTTCACATTCCACGAGTGACACAAAGTTCATTTTTTTGACAAAAACAGGACTTTGAAATTTCAATTAAAAAAAAGACAGAATTTCCCATGGAAATATTTTTTTGCAAAACGTTTGTTTAGTTGAAAACCCAATTTTCTGTCAAAAACAGCTTTGATGGAAAAATATTGATCAGTTCTAGTCACTCTCTCGAAGAGGTGGAATCAAAACCAGGTAAGAGCACTTGAAACTGAAATTTCTAATTCCAGTCTTTTCCAGCATTTGTGGCATTGGAATTCAATGTGCAGCTTTGTTGTTACATAAATTACTACCAGTTTCAAACTTTAATTCAAATACCGGAGCAGATCCAGAATTTCGATATACACCCAACTCTCAAAAAAGAAAGGAAAAGAAAACAAATATTTTCAGAACCTCAATTCTAAGAGGACAGATAAAAGAAGCTTTTTCTATTTTTTATATCACTGAGTTTGAGTCACAAGGTTCAACAATATAGGTCATATGGCTAGTCTGAAGGAGGATCTAAAGAAGAGCAAACATAAATCCTCTTTGCTGGAATGAAGAAATCTATCAAGAAATAGATGTGGAATAATTGAATGATGTAAAGAATGACAATACAGTATGCAAACAAATGCAGCACAGTTATATAAGTTATAAGAAAGAATCAAGATCATAAATCTCAACACTCTTTTCAAGCTACAATATGTTGAGAAACTGACTTTCCTAAAAAAGTTCCTACTGAACTTTTCCTATAAACCTAATTTTTTAAAAAAAATCATTTTGGATGACACTGCAACTGTATTTGTGCTACTGCATTAAGAGGTATCTATTTGGGTAAAATATATTATGAATAAATAGTAAAATAAGACCTATATGCTAGTACATTGGACACATTACCTCCCAGGTTAATGAAAATTTCAGATCTTACCCAAATACATGCTACAGCCAATTCTTATTAACTAACCTAAAATGTATTAAAAAAACCAAGAGAGAGTATGGTTAAAAGATCAATATACATACAGACATGAGTTCAATACACTGAGGTTCTGATTCACAACAGAGATGGTGACCTTTGTAGTTGCAAAGAGTTCTTTCAGAAATAGTTCAGAGTTTATAGTCCAATGTCCAAATATCATATTCAGGGCACACCACCATAACTGGGACCTCAGTTTTGTGGCTCAAACTTCCCTTGATGAAGCCTAAGCAGATATGAAATGACAGAATCAGGACCCAAGAATCTTTCATACAATTTCATGTCTTTTGACAAGTTGGAATTTACTCGGGGAACAAAAAGCTAATTAGGATGACTTTGAAGGAGGTACTTAGCTAAATTACTAATTAACATAAGGCCATTTGCTTGTTCCTCCATCATTCACAGTACATTTCAGAGAGAGATGAATACCAAGATATCCCATGTTTACAATTGATTTAAATCTAGGCTGTTCTTTTGACCTATGAATTATCCGGATACAGCACAGACAGGGACCGTTGATTACACTGTCGACCCTACTTATATAGATATAGCTATAGATATAGATAAAAATATATAAATACATATATAAAATATAAATATATAAATACATATATATATATATATATATATATATATATATATATATATATATATATATATATATATATATATATATATATATATATATATATATATATATATATATATATATATATATATATATATATATATATACATATATACACATATACATATACGTGTGTGTGTGTGTGTAAATAAACAAACACACTAACGTTATTTCCCCACATGACTTTTGAAGGTTATTTTTTTGCAGGATGTTTAATGCTTTATAACCAGGCATCACAATACTTTTATGGGTGTCTAATATTTCTTTTATTTAAAAACAAACCATCCCGGGTGAGGATTTCAGTACTGCAAAGCTTCCTTTATCTTCCTTAACGGAGAGAATATTCTTATTCCCTGTGGTAAAGAACTTGTCCAATACAAAGGTCAAACTAAAAAAAAAAAATCTAACCAAGGTTAAAGAATATAAACAGAGCCTATGAAGGCAGGTTGCAAGCAAGTCAGTGGATTTGAAGGTGATGGATGACATCTATTGGTACCTGTCCTCTGGTTACTCTTGGAAGAATAAGTTTGTATCACAGTTGTCAAAGTAGAAGCCTTAGTTTAAGAAGCTCATACTAATCAGGCTGTGATTGACATTCTCCTTGGGTCTCCTCAAGTCCTAGAAGTACATAAACTTCACATGAGGCTAAGACACCACTAGAGAATCACAGATAAGTAGAAAATCAAACTGATTTGCCATGGTTTTATGAAAAAAAAACCCTCACCAGCATGTATTTTGGACTAGTTAACACATCGGCATAGGTACACTGGTGTAAATTTCCAAAATGTAGTGTGGAAATGGCACTCTGAGTTCATTAAGGGGATCTCAAATCTTAAACTATATGCCTGAGAAAACACTGCATGACAGGTACCATTTGGGGAAATTACACATGGCTCAACAGAAATGGTACAACATATTGAATACACAAGACCTAACTCTATTGATTAATATTCTCTAATCTGATTAAGAGTCCAATGTTATCCATTAGTCCCTGAACCAGGATACTTTCTGCCCCTTGCAGTAGTCCATGCTTCCTGAATGTGGTTCAAACTTGGAGGTTGAATCCTGGTCTCTGCAGGACCTAGGGCTTTGGTTAGTGAAACTTTTGTTTGTATGTATGTATGTACGTACATACATACATGGACAAGTCTTGGAGAGAGAACTAAGACAAACTGAAGCACAACAGACTGGGAGAGAGAGAGACTGGCCGAGTATGGAGTTTGATCCTGAAAGAAGAGAGAGAAGGGAGTTCTGGGTTTGATGCTGGCTAAAGATGTATGGGGCTTTAAGCAAAGAAATGATCTCCTTTTGTATTTTAGTTCCACCTACAGTCAGTCAGAGAAGCAGTACTTTACTCACATTCCTTATAAATAAAGAAATGCCAGCCTCAAGCATCAATTTCTCTCCCAACTAGAACACCTCGGGTCGCTGAACACTGACTATCCCCTTGGGTTAAAAAGGGTAACAAAAACTTAAACCAACTTCAAAATAATAATGCTGATATATGTACTGAAGTCTTTCCAAAAAAGGAGGTGGCAGGTAGGAGAAGGTCTGTCAAATCAAACAAATCCACACAAAGGATTTATTTCCTCTGCACCTCAAAACCTTAGTTTTTTTTAATCTAAAGCTCCACTGTCATCCTCCTTTATGTTGGTCTTCAGATTTCTAAATGTTTAAACTCTTCAGTCATACTAAGCAATGTGATCTGGGGTAGGTGTATTAACCAGAGAATGATTTGGCACCAAAAGACCTGTTGTGCAGAATGAAACATGAAAAGAACGATTGCAGTTACTTTAGTGTTGTCTTTCAAAGCATCAAGGGCTACCTCAGTTATGGGAAAACAAAGCAACTGTCCTCAAAGCATGAAGTTGAACCTGCTTTTGCTGTCAAGAAGTTATCCATTCATGTTTCACTAGCAAAACCCATAGCTCACTACATATCTATTACTTCTTCTCAGACTTGTCACCAGTAATGTCCATTGAAAACACGAGCCAAAGGCTTTGAAAATCGGGCAGGATATTGAGCATCCCTTGGGGGTGATGTGCTTTATCTGAGTAACGTTTTCCAGAATCCCAACAGAATCCCAAAAGTTTAATATCTTCTGGCCTCAGCTGTCACAAAAGGAGAACCAACTGTATGTCAACAACAGCAACATTGCTGAATCGAGTGTACTGCTTAATCCACTGTGTAAAGAAACAATGCACAGCTGTGGGTCCATAAAACCCTTAATGGATTTTCCTTCTGAGAATGAGAGGTGCTGAATGAGTCTGAATTCTCCAGGCTTCCTTTCAGGCCCTATGCCACAAAGTGAATATTGAGAGTGAGTGTGTGTGTGTGTATAATTACAAGTTAAATACACATGATTGCCTGACCAGTGTGTGTTATATATGAAAGATTGAGGTTTTAACATTGCACACACTTTTCTCTGCCCAGTTTTATTTTTTGCTGTCCCTCAACACACTGTTTTTTAGAAAATTGGGAAATCCTGGCCACATTTCTGTTAATATTAAAATTATTAGTATGCATCTACCTTTCTCGACTATCAATTGGTAGGTACCTTTGCAATTCTGAGTTATTTGGTTTCAATGCCATTGCCGGAAACCAATTTTTGCACTCTTGGCTTCATGTCAAATTGGGAAGAAAGGGACCAAAGTTCTCAACCTGTGTGCAAATGAAAGCATTCACAGACATTCCCTCCTCAAGATTAGAGGCCAAACTGAGGTCTCTAAAAATGTAAATATGTTTGATTTTATTTTTTCAAGAAGACATATTTCAGTTTCCACCCTGACATTTTGTAGGCTTTTTTATAATTGATTTATTAAATGCCTGTAAATATAGTTTCACTGGTGGTTGAATTCAGTAACAAGGAAACTGATGAATCTGACAAGTGACAAAGCCAAATCCTGGTTGTACTGAAGCCAAATGGGAGAACTACCACTGACTTCACAGGGATCAACATTTGGCACTTGGACCCAAGAGGGCTGTTCTGATATAGTTCTATTAATGTCGCACAGACTTTTTTCCAGAACCACATTTCCAACAATCGCTAACCTGAACTGTGATTTGATATAAACACAGCTAGCCAGACTTAAGTCACTGTATGGATTTATGGCTGGTGGTTCTGCTGCCCTTCTGTTCCTTCCCCACAAAGGGAGGATGCCGCCCCATGACTTCTGCCTTTTTAAAATTAAGTAGTTCACGGACATCAGGAATTGATCTTCAAACAGCTGTTTTCCCCCAAGCAAGGCAACCAAGTGCTCTTCCTTCCCCAGGGAGTTTCCAGTCACTAACAATGGTGCTTCAGATTCCATTGCACCACCTAGGAATCCCCACAGGGGATTTCTCACAGGGCAGGCTAATGCCATCATGAGAGGCCTGTGTTTGTCACATGATCTCATTTCTCCCACTGTGAATTGCCATCTGCTGCATTGCTGTCCAGTCAGGTATGCTCTCCTGTGAATGATGAAGTCCTCTGTGTTTTTCCCATGCCACCTTTTCATTGGATATCATAAGCGCCGTTTAATTTTAGGTGCTTGTTGCAACAGTAATGTCCACTTAAGTCACTTTCTCTTTGCCGGCGTAGAGCCAATAACAACTATTATTTTCTACCTACAGGGAAAAGAATATCCAAGGTGCACTTTTTTATGACAGTAATCATTGTTGGAACCATGAGTAGTTCAGAACTGCCAACAATCCATAATAGGAGGGCACACAGAGTTGGATTATATAGAACAGGCGGCCAGTCACTGCCAGCAATTAAAACACAATAAGCTGGGCATTGCTGGCAGATCAAAATAGTGGCCTGGTGCCACACTGGCATGATCAGACCTAAGAACTGCTATTGAATATCCTATGGTGTTTCGTATGCTCCTGCAGTTTAGGACACCAAGGCTCCCATTATGGTATAATTTGGCATAGTATTAACTCTTCTTTTATGAATGGAAGGGGACTGCACCTCCATGACGAATCCACCAATCTAATTATATTTTAAGAAGTAGTTCAGATCCTGGGCACTGGAGCAAAACTAACACATTCAGAAAATATCTCTTCCCTATGTACAGCTGAATAAATTAAAAAGATCACTTCATTATTATTATGTTTTGGCTAGTCATCAGAATTTTCTTGGAAAATGTTACAAAACCATGATTTTCTAAAGCTCCTTGTTGTTTTTAATCAAGACTGATCTTCTGACTAGTCCAGTAACAGCCCATTATTCCCTGCTTTCCCTCTCTCTGACATTTGTGGCTTTTGGGGAAAGTTTTGGGGGAAGGAAACAGGTAAATACTAGATAGGAAAGGTGAAGAGAGAGACCTAGAATCCCACATTTTTCAAAATGTTTAAATGAGTGAGGAATGTGTTGGTTTGCACTGGGGGAGATTATGTGGGCCTCAATACAGGAAGGGACTTGAACATATGCTTAAGTCCATCCCTAGTCAGAACAGCCCTTGAACATGTGCTTATGTTCTATTAACATCAAGTAGTGAAATTTTAAAGCAAAAAGCTCTCAATTTAAAATTATTACAGTAATATACAATTGTAAATTAAAGATTTACAGAAGGTTTTGATAAACTCTGTTTTGTATTAGAGATGGGATCAAGTCACAGAATTCTGATCCAAGCCAAATACCCCCAAATTTCATGACAAACTGGCTCAGAAATTCAATTTTTGCACCACCCACAAAATAGCAAGTCCTTCCCTTATTTTTCAGCTTCAGTAAGACCATATACTAAAATTATTCATGTACTAAGTGTTTGCAGAACTGGATCCTTTGGACTGTTAGCTCTCCAGAATAGAGACGTGTCTATAAGTGTACAGACCGCACCTAGCAGAGTTTAAACATTATTGTAAAACAAACAGTGAGCTCTAGATGAAAGCTACAGCTGAATTAACTCAAATAGACTCAATACAGCTGAATTAATCCAAATACACCCAATACATCTGAATTAACCCAATTAGTCTCAATTTTTTCTATTAGTCTTCTAGAAAATCTAACAAATTAAGATGTCCAATGAAATAGAAAAAATCTAGTTAATTTAAACTGTCATTTTGTTTATATTAATGCAGAATGTACAGATCACAAACATCTGGATAGTGACAACTAGAGTGCCGATTCCAATTGGGTTTCTCTTGATGTGAACATCCGTGCAGTTGAACATGGGATGACTATTAATGTACAAAATTAACAAGGTGGTAGGCATGTTAGAACTAACTATATGAAAACCCCATGGTCCCTACCTCGAAGGATTTATAATTTATGTAAGGTTCAAATCCAAGATGGGGGTTAGGAATTGACAAAAGCAGCGAAGTAAGCCTACATTTCAGTATTACATTTTAATTTCACACACACACACACACACACACGTTAGCAAAATGCCATGATTTTCCAAATGTGACTAGTGACCTGATTCTGGTCAGGGTTCCTGATCAGAGACACCTGAAAGCAGTCTGGTTTTTCAGAACATTCTGAGCATCCGGCTTCTGAAAAATCAGACTCCTTTAAGATTTCAAGTTGGTATCTAAAAATAGAGGCACCCAAAATATGTTATATATGAAATATGAAAGTCTTGGACTAATGGAATAAAGATTTCCATTCTTCCAGTTTGGTAATACTTGTCTGAGGAGAGAGGACAAAGGAGAATGAGATGACCAACTCCATTCACAGTAAAAAGCCCACTTGTAATGACACACACAAGACTCATTCTTGTGTCTGGTACATGTGATATATGGTTGTATATTTTGGGAAAGTGGACAGTGATTTTTTCCCAAGGTACACTGCAAATCATGCTGTGAATTGGAGGACAGGATAGAGCCCTAAAGCTAGACACAAAGGTACACTGCTGAGTTCACTCAGCACATCCTAATGTCTAAGAATTCCTAAGGGAACAGTGTACACCAATTGACACACAGATGAACTTAGAAAACCACTGATTTTTTCCCCACTTTTGATTCAGTACTTCTAAGAAACTGGATGGATAATAGATTGCTTTAATATACCTGCTTTGATTTATTTACTTTTCCCATCCCTCAAAAATACCTTGTTATGATTCATTCTAACTCCACAACATTTCATTGGTCATAGCCGCTAACAGTCCCAATATATTTCCTGGACAGATTTACATACACTGCACTGTATTTCACAGCATCAGAATGCAGGCTGAGTCATGAACACACATTCTGCTGAGGCAACAAGGTCAGCCGGGTTCACTTTCTCTTTTTCACTGAAAGAAAAAAAAAAAAACCTGAGGTACTTCCTGCCTGGGACAGCACTACTATTTCATTGTGACAGTGTCTGACATTTACGTGAGACAAGCATAAACTATGTAACATTACAATACTGTATAAGGCACTATGAGAACTTATGTAGCATAACAAAATGATCAATATGCACAGATTTTGGATAAAAAAATATGAACGTAATTTGCAAGACATATTCCCTGGGCTACTTTAATTTATTTTCAGTCAATTGATTGCTGTTAGGAAAGATTTTAAAACCCTAATTGTGGCAGTCACTGTTCCAAAGCAATATATATTCAGATCAATAACTGCAGTATCTCAAATACCAATCCTTGTTAATATAGACAAGAGACATTTTAATGGTGACCTCAGTACTAGATTTTTGCTTCAGAAGGAAGCATGTGGATATCTGCTTCTGTTTGAGGAAAGAAGGCTCGTCTTCTGGTTAAGAAACTGAACTAGGATATCTGGGTTAAATGCACCCTTCTTCCATTGATTAACTTCTCTGTGCTTACCTGTAATACTTCCCTTCTCCCACCTTATGCTGCCTTTTCTATTGAAACTGTACACTCTTAGAGAGAGGGCCTGTTATATGTTTGTACAATGTCTAGCACAATGAGGCTATGTTCTCAGTGAGAGTCTAAGGCACTCCACAATACAATATGTTAAATAGAATAACAGATTTTTCCATTTCATGGGACATTCCAGAAATTTGACAATTTTTCCAGCATGAAACTGAACGAAACCAAAATTCCCCATTCATTTGGGAAAGATCCAAAAGTTTCACTTCTATAAAATCAAAGTATTTCACTTATTTTGACTTTTATTTATATAATATAAAAATATTCTTAATGAAAAGTCACCTTAAAGTGAAAAAAATGAAATGTTCCCTTCCAAAAAAGCGTAGAAATAATCCTTTGATTTTATGAATACTCTCTTTTCTTTAAACAAAATTTCATCAAAATAGACACGTTTCTACGAAAAATGTTCCATTGGTGCTAAATCACGATTTTTAATGGAAAATCCTCCAGTTGGAAAACTTCTGACCGGCTCTAATAATAATCCATAAAGATTTGCAACCCCTAACATTTGCTTTGAGCTTCGGTTTCCAGTGATATCAAAATCTAAAGCCAAACAAATGAGCTATAAATTGGTGTGGGTTCCTTGAAAGTGGTCCCAGTTGCTCTAAAAGACTGCAAATCTCAGTGGATTTTTCAACAAATGTGAACAAAACCCAATGAACCGTCAGTCTTGTGTAGTTACAGTTTTTATTGAAAATGCGTTTGTGGTTCTGCTAAGTAACGACTGGTCTAGGCAGGTGTGCTAGATGTGAGAAAGCACACACAGTTTCAGTTCTATCCCACTCCACATGCTCCGATACAGTAGGCAGTCATAACATGGGTACCCATGCTCATGATCACAATGGTGTTTAGCAATGGGGGGGGGAGGGGTAGAAAGGAGGTACTATAATGATTGCACTGGGCATTAGTCATAACCTGTTCACCTCCCTAGCCCAGATAGTGCTTCTATTTCTAGACTATATGGACTACTCTCTTAGGATACGTCTTCACTACCCGCCGAATCGGCGGGTAGCCATCGATCTTCTGGCGATCGATTTCTCGCGTCTTATGAAGACACGAGAAATCGATCGCTCACGGTGCCCCCGTCGACTCCGGAACTCCAGCTTGCTGGGAGGCGCAAGCTGGAGTTGACATGGGAGCACGCTGCCGACCGCCGCCGCCATGAGGACGAGCGGTAAGTCGCCTGCAGATACGCAAACTTCAGCTACGTGATTCACATAGCTGAAGTTGTGTCTCTGCAGTCGATACCCCCCCCCCCCCGTAGTGAAGACTAGCCCTAAGTAAGGGATCAGCAACCTTCAGCACGCGGCTCATCAGGGAAATTCACTGGTGGGCAGGTGTGATTTGTTTACCTGACTTATTGACAGGTTAACTAATCGACAAAGGGTCTTTTAGCACCTTATAGACTAACAGATTTTAGGGATCATGAGCTTTCGTGGGCTAAGACCCACTTCACCTGATTAATGTTAACTAACGACAGATTCCACTGGCTGCAGTTCACATTCCAGGCCAATGGGAACTGTGAGAAGCAGCGTCCAGCACAGCCCTTGGCTCATGCCACTTCCCACAGCCTCCATTGACCTGGAACAGTGAACCATGGCCTGTGGGAGCTGTGATTCGCCAAACCTGCAGAGGCTGCAGGTAAACAAACCGTCCAAGCCCGCCAGCAGATTTCCCTGATGGGCTGCATGCCAAAGGTTGTCAATCCCTGATCTAGGTATTATACTTTTACCACTCTGGTATCTGAGCAAGACCTGTTCGTGAGGAGTTCAAGGGACCCATGACTAGTGTGTTTTCAATTCAGTATCTCTGTGCAAGGCATCATGGCTGCTCCTGGATTACATGGGTATAAATATCTCCAGCCACTACCACTTGGAAAAAGTAGCCTGCACGCTAGCTGTGCTCTAGGAACTTTATACCCCTATCTTGCGCACATTATTTACCACATATCTTTGTGGTAAATAATGAAGAGGAGAGGTCACCGATGCACAGCCATATGGATCACTTGGTGAGCTGGGACGAATCAAACAATATGCATTTTAATACAGCCAAATCTTGTGATAGATCTACACTTACCGCGGAGTGAAGAGAACAGACACTACAGGCCCAGCTACCATGGGTATAGTTATAACCTACATGACTTTCTAGTTACCCACTCTAAGCCTTCCCATCCACAGTGATGTTTTTAGCAGTGTGGTGTCCCACTGCCTCCTGCTCCTGGAGCCTTTCCCCCACGAAAGTGGGAGGGAGCTGAGAAAGGTACCAACAGCTCCCCATTGTTTCACCCCTACCTCTCCTGTTCCAGAGCCTTTCACTGCTGCATGCAGCTACACATGAGCACAGCGGCAGCCCGTTTTTCATTGCAACATGGAGCTGCACCTCGTCTACATGCTGCTGCAAGTGTAGACAAGGCCTGAGGAACAAAGAATATAGGCGATATTTACACAGTAGGGTACTCTATTATGGGAAGCAATGAGTCTGAACATGACTTTGGGGTGACGGCGGATAATCAGTTAAACATGGGCTTCCAGTGCAACACTGTGGCCAAAAGGCCTAGTTAAATCCTTAGCTATATAAACAGGAATCTCAAGTAGGAGTCCAGAGGTTATTTTACTGCTGTATTTGGCACTGGTGTGACCACAAATAGAGTACTGTGTTCAATTCTGGGGACCACAGTTCAAGAAGGATGTGGATAAATTGCACAGGGTTCAGAGAAGAGGAGTATGATTTAAAAACTGGAAAACATGCCTTATAGTGATAGACTCAAGGAGCCCAATCTGTTTAGCTCAGTAAAGAGAAAGTAAAGAGGTAACTTGATTATAACCTACATGGGGAACAAATATTTAATAATTATCTCTGCAGTCTAGCAGACAAAGGTATAAGATCTAATGGCTGGAATTTGAAGCTAGACAAATTTAGATGGGAAAAAAAGGCACACATTTTTAATAGTGAGGATAATTACATAATGAAACAAATTAACCAGGGTTGTGGTGGATTCTCCATTGAAGAAATTTTTTAAATCAAGATTAATTTTTTTTAAAGAGGAAACTAAATAATTCAAGGAAGTCCTATGGCCTGTGTTATTCAGAAGATCAGATAAATGATCACAGTGATCTCTAGATTTATCTCTGAATTGACTTATGTGAGTTACAGCATTGAAGTTGAATTAAGTTAGTCACATGCTTCAGTGTTGGCAAGATTGAACCCTTGTACATGTTATTTCCTTGCAGCATGTGAAGGATAAAAAACAAACCCATAACTTCTAAGTTTAGAAAAAAGAATCCCATCATATATTCTGATTAAATTCATTTCTTTTTTGGCTCTTGATGATTGTGCTTTATAGATAGTAAAACCTATAACATACCAGTCTTATGACAAAGTAATACTATAATTCTTTACACTATCCTCACACAACAACAGATTTGGCTATGCAGAATGGCTGCTCTGGTCAGACTGTAGTTATGATGCAACCAAATTATAGGACTTCCTTTATAATGTAAACAGAAGAGAGTGAGTTATACAAATATATCATTATTAATTCTGGCAAGAGCACCGAACATAAAAGATCAAATTTATCCCTCTTTTAATTCCAATCAACTCTATGGGTTTAGAGAAAAGCTGACTTCAGGCCAAAAAGCAATAAATGTCTAAGCAGGGATTTTAAAAAAAATTATATTGCCACAGAAAGACATGCCCTTCAAAATGAATTTTTTTTTAAATCTACAACGTTAAAGGTTTTTTATGCAAATCACATGCTTATATTGACTGAGAGAATATATTTGCATAGAGCTGTTCTTAATAAAAAAAAATTGGTTGAATATAGCAGATGTGCAAGGTGGTTTACCAAAATATTCTCTCTTGGGACCTCTAAACCTCTGAAATAGATCAAACTTCTTCCTTCTTTTTTGGTGTGCCAGAAAATATAGAAGTGATCTAATGTTCTGAGCCACTGTTCTGGTTCCAGATTGCCTTTATACATTATATTAAATTGCCTTGCTTCCATTTAAAAAACAAAATCTGCACAAAGTTTTCATTTTAATGGAAACCTTGCCTTTACTCTCCCTTAACTTCAATGAAAAGCCTTTTGACATCTGAGACACTTGTGTGTTAAGTACAACAAAGCAACTAAACAGCGATGGCCCAGTGTCAGGCCCTTAATATGCAAAATACACCATTCCATCTCAAATAGGAACCTGATTCCCTTTGTCCTTGGGTACTAGAGAGCTGATGTCATAAAATGGCTATGGGGAAGAATAATACCAACAGAACTGTTTATTTAATTAGTAACAAGGGTAAAATCCTTCTAATTCAGCTTGATCAGAGGTCAGTTCAAAAGGTCTTTATCAGAGTATGGGCAGCCTTCAGCGGCTGAGGCTTAATAATAATCTCTAGACTTCAATTTCCTACTAATAAAGGGTAATATAATGTAGTGTAAGCCCTCTTATTTGTTCAGATCTTTTTTAACCACTGAGGAGCTAATATGCAACAACTGAACAAACAATGGCCACACAGGTTTAATTTTTAGCACCACAGATGACCTCTGATGAAAGAAATGATCAGTCAAGCCTTGAATCAAAAGATGGAAAGAAAACAAGAGCATATTTCCTCTCTGTGATTGTACAAGAAAAGTAATCTGCTCTTGAATAACTATATACTAGATATTTTATATATATAATCATATAAATGTGTCTGAAACGTGATTGTAGCACGTTCAACAGTTAGGACATATAGTAAGTTTCAATAGGCAGACTCTGAAGCAATCCATTCAAATCTGTACAAAGTATTTTGTTAAATGGAAGCTGTGTAAGGTATAAAAGTTGTCAGTATTGCAGACAGAATCACAATCATTTTTATAACTAACTCACAATAGTGTCTCAGCAACTTCATTTTTCTTAACAAGTCCCCTCTTCTCTAGTTGTTCTGATATCCTTTGTGCTACTGAGAAATCCTGACCCAAGCACGACTACAGTTTAAACAAATGGGCGATTTACCTAAGTAAGGGCTGCAAAATTGAACTCAAAAGGACTAGTGCTAAAGGAAATTAAAAACACAGATTATGTTTTCCCCTTAAATAGACAACTTGGAAGCATTGACAGAATGTGGCTATTTTTCCATCTAGGTTTATTGACTTCAAACAAGGAAGCCAAATTCAACTCTGTAAGTGTGCAGCTTTATGGACCTCAATGACGTTACATCCACTTGCACCAGATCTGAATATGGCCTAGGGCATCTAGTATTTTCAGTAGCCTTTTTTTTTTAAAGGGTACATTTTCTCTCAAGTCAGGATATTCAAGGATTTCTTAGCGTGGTCAACATTTATATCCAATGCCTTTGGGCTTGGTTTGTAGCTCCTTTTCATGTTTATTTGAAGGCCACCTGCCTCATCTCTTCCCTTGAAACTGTGGCTTCGGATTTGCCCGTATGATTGTTCCAACAGCAGCTCCCTCAGGAAAAACCTTAACATTCCATGTTAGAATTTTAAACCCCTTAATCTTCTTTTTCCTGGGCTGTGTAATCAATACGGAGGAGTCTGTTTTGTACCCCTTCTGTATCTCTAAGCTATGAAACAAAACCCAAAGAGTTAGGGATTCTCTTTTCACATAATTTGGCATAGAGCTAATGAGAATGACTTGCTGTTGTATCTAATTGTTGTGTTTAAATAGAGCAAAATGTATGACAAAGCTGATGAAATAGGATTTGAAAATATTCGCTAATATTGTATACCATAATATTTTACACTGTGCCAGATCAATGCAACCTAACAGTATATTTTCAAAGTATGAAGACAAAATTAAGGTACCTTGTCTCCACTCAGTAGCAACATGTAAATCCTATTAACATGTATACGAACAACACCTACAGATTGAGAGCACAGTATACACGACTTTAAATTGATTGCCTGACAAATGAGTTCTACAATGATAATAACTTCTTAGAACCTCTGCATGATTCTATTTCAAACTCAGAGTTTATGGATTTTACAATTATGGAAGCAATTCATGTGGCTAGTAAAAAGAATACGCTATGAAAGACAGCACAAAAATGTAACATTTACAGTAATAACCATTAAAAGCTAGGTAGTTAATCTGACACCAATGAACTAGCTATGATGGCTGTAACTCTCAATGCCAGTCAGGAACACCATCTCAGATGGCAGAGGAAAATTCTAGGGCTAAAAAGCTAAAAAAAATGTTGGTTCTCTCAGCCCACTTCCTAGTGGACAAAGGAATTAAGTGGAAGCAGTGGCTTTGCAGCATCTCTGAACGTCAGGCCAGTTCTAGGTAGGTGTCTCACTTTTCATTTAGGAACCTAACTTGAGGCACCTAGGTTTGAAAATGTCCCCTATAGGTATATTTTTCAGTGGGTCAGATTTGTATTGTGAATTTGTAACTGCAATATAAAACTTGTCAGGGACAAACTGGAGTTCTGGAAACTTGATGTGGGAAAACTGGGTACTTGTGGCACCTAGGAAGGACTACAGGTTGTGTGGGATTGTGTGAAAAATATATTAGCTCTCCATAGCTGATAAAATGATCAACAGTTAATCTCAACTTTTAAACTGTCATCAGTAGGTTCAGAGTTAACAATTGAGTGAAGCAGTTCATACCACTCAAGCCCGTTATGTCAGACTGTCTGCAGAGAGAGATAAACAGAGATCTACACTGGATAAGCATTACCAGAAACATTAAGACCTGCCTGAAGGTGCAGTAGGTTCTTCATGATCTTCTGAGTACAATTAGATCCCTTAATTTGAATACGCGCTCACTGTTCTGGTTTTGACTAGAGTAATTATTTTTGATAATAGTACTGTTTCCTGGACACCATTCTAAATGCACTCCAAAAAGCAACAACAAAAGGTGGTTAACAAAAAAAAACCCCACAAACACAGAGGGAAGTTTCTTGGGAAGTTAAATTTATAGCCACAGTTCTTCACACAGCATACAAACTACACATGGGAATTCACTGGTGAAGGTCATCCATGCAAATACTTCGGCAGGACTTCAGAAAAGTCTGGGTAATACTATTACTATACATCTACAGCTATGCAAATGGAATCAATGGTAATAAGGGGAACACTTAAAAATAGAACCAGCCTAATATCTGTGGGGAAAATGTGAGTTTATGTAATGAACAGTATTTAACCAGCTAAAAGAGCTGGTCAAATAACAGTTTCCTGTTAAATATGTTATTCCATGAATAAAACCAATGAATTAGGAATAATTTATTGATTAATCATATTCACTCTGTTGGAGAGGTCAGGAAAGAATCTTCCCCCAAGATACAAGATACAAAACTGGCTAAATACCAAGAGGGAAGCCTTCCTCAGAAGCATCATATATTGGACTGATGTGGGAGCTCAAATACTAGACTAAACTATGTTTAGAGTAGTCTGAGAAAATTGCCAACCGGGAAGCAGCACCCCAGTGAGTTGTTGGGCAGGACAACAAAGAGGACGTGCTACTTAGGCCTTCCGTTTTGGGAGTTTTTTACTTTCATTTTAAAGGGTTTATTCTTAGCAATTTTTTAGGTCTATGTTGAAGTCCAAAACTCAGTTTTTCCTCTGATATAGTGAGGGTGGGAAGGTTTGGGGGGAGGGGGGAGTATGTCTCAAAATTCTTCTCTAAATCAGGTCTACTTTAACTTTTATTATATGTATAAAAATGACTTACATGTTTAAATTTTGTACCTTGGTTACTGAAACGAAGGTTTACTGCTTAGTGTGTTTGTTCCACCGTGAGCTTTACGGTATTACTGATCCAAACAACACTACGTTAAAGCTCTCTATAGAACTTTTAGTTTACACCAGCAGGGTCTCTACATAAACCAATTAATGAGCAACACATTAGTTCACTTTAGAAATCCCACTCCTGTAGCCCGCATCGCTGCTTACATACAAGCCAGAGACAGTGTCTATATATACAAATTGCACTGGAAAAGGGGTGAAGTCAACACATTGAGTACCAATTTATGGGGGTTGCTGGTGTTTACTGGACAAACACTGATTTATTTTTGTTTTGTGGGTTTTTTATTAGTATTTATCAATGAAACCTAAAATATGCCATTTGGCAATAATGCAATCTGTTTGAATCTGATCAAGGTCCCTGGTTTGTGACATCTTCTGACCAAACTCTGCCTGAACAAATCTTCTAAGGCTACGGAATGCCCCCAAATGTGACTCCTTTTCCTGTTTTCCAGGATTTTATTCCAAGCTGAGGTAATGTTAATCCCTTCTAAATAGGTTTAAGAATAGTCACTCAAACAAAATTAGCATTTAGATTGATGCAAGTACGATTATCGACTGGTTGGTTATGTTTTCTGTAATTCCTTACATACCCCAGACTGTCAGGTTTGTTTTCTGTGTGTTCCCATATATTCCAAGCAAGTTTTCAGTTATGTTCTGTTCCTCAGTCTTATTCAACTACCCACTTTGAGGTCCTCAATTCCTATTTGATATGGTCTTTTCATTCTTACTCAGTCCTCCACAAACGGATTCTTGAGAGATAAAATCATCATCAATTTTCTCCCTCCTCATCCTCAGACCGACCTCATTATTGATAAATGACTTAGCACTTTGGCTGCTGGTATCTTCCCATAGATGACAAGTATTCAGCTTGTCATCACAAACTGATGTTGCAATCAGCAATGTCTGAATGAAATGAAAACATCCCATTCTACCTTTTCACTGTTCTACACTCCCTTTACTTGTTATTCCCCTATTCCTAGCATATTATTGTCACTAATGCACAATATTAAAATAGGTTGTAGTTCCCCAATTCAGTAATGTACCTGAAATATAAATTAGCACAAAAATTGTGTATGCCATGGGGACGTTGCAATTATAAATAACCCATGGTTGTACAATATAAGGTTAATAGTACTGAGAAAAATGGGCAATATCAAGAAGTGCCCCCATTTTGCCTACACACACAAAAAATGCATGTCTTCCCTTGCACAAGCACAAATACTGTATCTGCACACAAAATTGGAAAGTTAGACGTGTAACTGAAGAGTGTATATATACTGTAGATTTCCCTGCCGCCTTCCGAACACGACCTTTGCACACAAAAAGTGACATGTACATACAATTTTGTGCAGGTAAAATTGGTGGACAGTTAATGCCTTTGAAAAGTTGATCTATTGTGTCTGCCTATCAAATTTGCAGCTCTTGGTTATGCAGGAACAAAAATCAGTTTAGTCTTAATCCTGCATCACTGTCACAATTATTAGACAATCAAAACAACAATATTGGCCACAAACATGCATCAATTAGTTACCTTGGGACCAGATCATTAACAAAATTGTTAGGTGTATAGTGGCATAGAACTGCTTCAGTAGTTCTACACCCCTCAAGGATCCTTGACACTGGGAGAACCTTCATCAGTTAGCTACCACAGCCTTAGGGTTTCTTTGTGTCAACAAAACATCACAAATGTGCTCTAACACTGCACCTAATTGTTTAGTTCAGACAACCTAGCTTATTTCTTTATAAAGCCATTAAAACAGCTTTTTTCAACGCTCACAGACCTGTGGCACTGCAACAAGTGTGCAATTCGATTTGAATGGATTGTTCCCATTTCAGAAAGAGAAGCCAGTGTTCTGTACACTGTTTACATCTCAAAGAACTGTAGGTTACATCTGATCCTTATAAGAACATGGAAACAGAGTGTACGGTCCACATTTTAGAGGATATCTTGGATCTTTCATCTAGACTGTATCCCAAATTGTTTTACAATGTTAAGTAATACACTGAAGGGGAAATCCACTCCTGTGCAGACGGCCAACATAAATGCTGCATTAAAGTCCCAAGCCCTATTTTGAGGGGATGCATAAAAAGTGAATTTCATCCACTATAAATTGCTCTCCTACAGAGGGAGCATTTAAAAAAAAAATAGGAAAAATATGTATTTTTAGGCAAGACTGGACAAGAAAATATGGAGGTGAAGAACATAGCAATTGCAGAGAACAGGGTTGATGATATGGGAAAAGACAAAAAGATGGAAGAGAACCCACCTGACTATATACTGAATGTGACACTCTCCCCTTGGGACAAGGCTAGCACAAGTTCTAAGAAACATTTAAGTCCTATGTAGGCATTCAAAATAGGGCATAACTGGTCCTTAAAGAGCCCTGCAGATTGTATGCTGGGTCTCTGCACAGGGGTAGGTATCACTTTAAGTGCATATTCTTTCTTCATAGGGTTAATCTGCTGCTGTGTAAGCCAACATCTTTTGAACAGGGTTTGTGCACTACTGACAGGGCAGACTTTCGAGAAGGTTCCATTTTTAAAAGAGATCTCAAATTATTTTTTTTAAATCCAAGCCTCCTTAAAAATGTGTCTCCTCAAAAAATATCAGATAATATTCTAGTAAAATAATTGAATGAGAACTTGCCCTTAAATTTATAATAGGGCATAAAATTGCTCTAATGCAGCAATGCCTTCCAGCTCCAGCTCCCACCAAAGCCCAGAACAGCCTGACTAGAATAGACACACAACCAAAAATCTTGTTAGAGAGCCAGCAGAGGTGCCCGCCAACGAGCCAATAAAAGACAGATGTGACTACTGGAAAAATAAGTGGCTGAGCTGGGCATGTGAGAAAAAGAGCAATTAAAATCTTTCCATTTTTAATCAAGGAATGTTTTGCCCTGAAAAAAAAAAAAAAGGAAACCAGCTTTCCAAGTTTTGCAGAAGAAATCCTGGAAAAAGCCCACACTGGGTGTCTACCTCCTTTAACAACTCTATGCTGTGCCCTTTTCTTTCCCCCGTGGTACATATGGAAGAAGATTTGTTAGACTTTGAATTTGCCTTGAACGTAGCTGCTAACATTTCACCCCCCATGTTCAGATGCTCCCATGATCCATTTCTCTGGTAATTACTCAGTTGGTACACCACAGTGAGCACCGTAAGTTACAGCTAATCACTCAAGTGCTGGAAGCAGGACTGTATTGTGCAAAGAACAGCAATCAAATATGGGAAGCAGATGGCTGTTTCTTGTCTTGTGTTACCACACTGTGCACAACATATTACGATGTGATGGATTTATCAGCACTGATGGATACATTCGCACCATATGTTTTTTTTAGGATAAATAGCTTTTGACATTTTAATATAAATGTGATGCCCTAATTCTTAAATTCTGATTTTATTAAAGAAAGTGCAGATGTTTCCAATAAAGTCTTTGTGCTTTTCCTACACCCTATTTTTTCATGTCAGTAATAGAATGTACATTACTATTAAAAAACCCACAAAATTAATTACAAAAATTCCATACCTTTTAAAAATCTCTATCGTAAACATTCACAATGCTAGAAGCTTTTTGCCAATCAATTCTTATTCACAAATGTCAGTGTTTTAAAGCTGATGAAAGTTTTTGTTCATTTGTATTGCATGAAGGCTCTTAGAGAGCATTTTATAAATATAGGTAAATAAACACTACATTATTCACGGAGACAGGGTGGGTGAGGTAATATCTTTTACTGGATCAACTTCACATCCACACACACCTCACGCACATACCGGTAACTAACTGGTAACCAAACTTTACCACTTAGGTTTATGAACTGATCTATAGGGTGAAGGGTTCTACAGAACAGTAAAATGGAATCCCAATGGAAAGTGTGCCCTTTTGATTTTCCAAATCTTATGAGACAAAAAAAACCAACCTTCATTGAGCTTGGGTGTCAATTACATGTAACGTTGTAAATGAATGAGTGAACTTCAAAAGATATGCATTCCACTGTTGACAAAGCATATATTTCAAACTAGGCTTTAAACAGCTCTCACATGCAATCATACAAATGGCGATCAGCGAGTATTCATTTCTATTTCCATTGCCTCCATAGTAGCAAAACACTAGCTGCTTAAACATGTTCTTTCTGGAGACAATACACATTTTCAATGTTTCCATTTAGTATCTGGCGATAGTTCAAACAATGTACAAGTCTGTGCAATATCATGAATCAAAAGTACTATATGTGCGTGTGCACTGCTGCACCTTCCCTGTTCCTTTAGTCATGTACTTAAGTTCTCAAATATGTGATCCTTTGGCATTTGTTAATTGCTCATTTGCAGTCTAGGTTTTAATCACCTGACCCATCAAAAACCCTTCTCTCTCTGCCTATATGGATCTTGTCAGTAAGTGACTTTTTTTGTAGACAGGATGCTGGGCTAGATGGACCTTTGGTCTGACCCAGTATGGCCGTTCTTATGTTCTTATGTTCTTATGTAATAAAAATGCATCCCTCAACACAGTGACAGACATCCTGCATTAGCTTTGTCTTTAAAACCAGCCTGTTCTATTATAATTGACCTTCTCTTCTTGATCATCACAAATAAGAGCCCCTTTGCCCTGTCCTCATCTATTAGAGTATATCTCCTTTAGCTATTCAATTGCCTGGCTGCAATTGGTAATTGGATTCATGTTTGGAGCACAGCATTCTAAGAAGAAACCTGGAATAATTCAAATGGAACACCCTGGCCTCAGGCTGCAACCATATGTTAAACTCAGATTTGTGTCAGTAAAGCCTACACTACCCCTGAAATAATATAATCTGCTTTAATATCACAATCTCAATTTATCTATGGCTGTAGATATGGTAAAATTCAATGTCAGTATTATTTTAAGATGTAAGCATAATGCAAATTCAATACTTTGACTTAGTGAAATATAAAGAACACGCTACTTTGGCAACTGCCTGGCTGCATTCTAGGTTTCAGGATACAATGCAAGCAGCCTTCCATTACAGTATATATCAGAGAAATATAAAGACCATCAGAAAACCTGGCAGCAGGCTTTGGATGCATGCCGTGCTATTTAGCATGCAAATTTCACGCTCTGCAGACTCTGGTTGGGATATACAAAAGTGAAGTTTCTGTTAGTGTTAACTCACTCCCATCACACATAATATGCTGGACACTAACTTACACATTTAATAATGTAACAAGTAAAGGAAATTAATACAGAAGCATCAAGTGGGCAGATTCACGTTGCCTTTGAAAACTCAGATTTTTTATTTCCTGTGTTTTCCCTGCTCAAATGAATAACCATAACTTTGCATCCCACTATGTAGGAGATCCTCTGGGGAGCAGGACTAGTCTAACTCCTCTTATGCCATGCCTCTCTGAGGCCAGTGAAGGTGGCCCGGCCAAGATGACTGCGGCACAACCACGTATTAGCATAGCCTGTATTGTCAGTCTGGGGGTAACAGTCCTTTGGGACTACTAGCAGGTGAGGTAGGTCATCCTGAAGGTATTAATTTGTATTCCCAGTGCTTCTTGGGTAATAGAACATTTTTCAGGCTGTTCTAACTTACACAAAGGAACCAGTCCAGCACAGTACAGCCCCAGCATTAAGGGACAGCAACGGTCGCTTAAATCTATGTTTGCTCTCCACCCACAGCTCCTGGAGTTTGCACTCCACACTCCTCTGTCAGAGCCAAAGATCTCGACCAGAGTGTGAAAATATTCACCCAGCCCATTTGACAAATCCTTGTGGATAGCAACACATTGGGAACCAGGAACATTCCATGAGTAGTTCACAAACTGAAAATGGAGAGCAGGTCATAACTAACACTAATCATAGTAAAAAGCTGGACAGCAAGTGCTACATCTATTGAAGCCCCTGCTCCTCCCCTCATTTCTTTTAAGAGTCATCTTTTTAATGTGTATCCCAGTCAACAAGAAACCACTTGAAAAGTAGCAATCACGCCCCTTTGCAACACCTATGATCCCAACCAGACCAAAAACAAACAAACAAAAAAGTGTCCTCAATAATAAATGGAAAGCTAGGGTGGCTTCATCATCCTTGAATACTGACTACCAATTTGTTATTCTTTCTCTCTGCTTTGTTTCAGAAAAAGCTTTGGTACTAGTAGCAGTAAAGCCATAAAAAACAGACTTCAGCGCAGGTTAGCCACTTGTATCCATACCCAGAGTCCCAGACAGGTTCATACAACCGTTGGTGAAGCCCCTAGCGTCACTGCTATTGCCATGTGAGTTCATCAGATTAAGGCTATCTTGGTTATACCCATGTGCTCTGTAAACACACAGATCCATTGCAGTGTAGACATATCCTAAATACCAATGACAACATGGACCATACGGAGCCCAAACAGACTCCAACAATGACTCCAACTTTGATACACCCCCCCCCTCCCAAATCCACCTTCCCTTGTGACATGACAGCTAGTCTTCACTAAACGTCTGAGCACAGCTAAATCAATGGGAATCTAGATGTACTGCTGACCATTAACAGTTTTTATTGCAAATTTTGCTACATTTACTGGTTTTTCCTTCAAGCGCCACTTTGAGGAGACAAATGATTATGGAAAAATCTCAACTGTTTATACAAAGAAAGCTGAAATTTCTAGCAGGGAAAAACCTGAAAACATGACCCAAGTTAAACCTAGATGCTCAAAAACCACAAGGCAAATAAAAAGAATCCAAATTTTATCATTTTTTAAAAATCTCATTATTTTTAAGCACTTGAAGTTGGCAACATTGAAAACAGCCTCTGGATCCAGACCATAAGAAACAAGTTACATAAGAATTAGCTGTACTGGGTCAGACCAACAGTTCACTTACCCAGTATCCTGTTTCTGACAATGGCCTTGGAGGTTTAGGGACGCCCAAGCTTGGGGTTGCAGCCCTGACCTTCTTGGCTAATTGGTGGATCTACCTTCCATGAATTTATCAAATTCTTTTATGAACCCAGTTATAGCTTTTGGCTTTTACATCAACCACCAGCTATGAGTTCCACAGGTTGCCTCTGCTTTTGTGAAGTACTTCCTTTAGTTTGTTTTAAACCTGCTGCCTATTAATTTTATCAGATGATCCCTGGTTTGTGTGTTACATGATAGGGTAAGCAACACTTCCTTATTCACTTTCTCCACACTATTCATGATTTTATAGACCTGTTTCAGATACCTCCCCTCCTCCCCCCGCCATCCGCTTAGTCACTTTTCTAAGCTGAACAGTCCTAGTCTTTTTAATCTCTCCTGATACGTAAACTGTTCCATACCCTTAATCATTTCTGTTGCCCTTCTCTGTACCTTTTCCCATTCTAATATACCTTTTTTGAGATGGGGCACCCAAAACATCAGTCAGTATTCAAGCTGTGGATTTACCATGGATTTATATAATGACATTATGGTAACAGCCAATTTAGACCCTATCATTTCTATGTATTTTTGGGGTTATGTTTTCCAACGTGCACTACTTTTCACTTAACACTGAATTTCACCTGCTATTTTGTTGCCCACCCACCAAGTGAGATCTCTGAAACTTTTCAGTCAAATTTGGACTTAACTATCTTGATTTTGCACCATCTGCAAATTTTGCAGCCTCACGGTTTCTCTTTTTCCAGATAATTTATGAATATGTTGAACAGCACAGGTCCTGGTATAGATCCTTGGGGGACCCTACTACTTACCTCTCTCATCTGTGAAAACTGACCATTTATTTCTACCTGATCATTTAACTCATTACTAATCCACAAGAGGACTTTACCTTTTATCCCATGACTGTTTACTTTGCTGAAGACCCTTCAGTAAGGGACCTTGTCAAAGGCTTTCTGAAAGTCCAAGTACACTATATCAAGTGGATCACATTGTCTATATGCTTATTGACTCCAGCAAAAACTTCTAAAATATTGATGAGCCATCATATTGTGTTCATCTACGTGTCTGATCACTCCACCAAACTGCCTGCTACTGAATTTAGCATTACCAGCCTCTAACTGCCAGGAATGCCTTTCTTGCCTTGCCCATTCTATCCTTGCAGCTACAGAAAGGCCCCCTGACAAGGAACTGGGGCAGAGCTACTCAGCCATGGGAAGGTGGTAAGTTCTGACACCACAAAAGGGCCATGAAGAGCTGTATCATCTAATAGGCTGAAATAACTACAGCAGTGACTCTACAGCCTGCAAGGTATGATTCATCTCCCTTGTGCATCCGTTCCGTGAAGCCCAGCAACTCAGCTGGGAATGGACATGAGAATTTGGGCAGCCCTCAGTGAAAACAGATTTCAGAGATAAGGCCTGCTTTTCATGCCGGGTGAAAAACAAGCACAACTACACAGTGAAAAAATATTTCCATCTTCTTTCCTACCAGTACATAAAACTGAATACAAACTTCATGCACTGTATTATTTTATTTTGCTTGTGAAATTTGTCATCAGGGAGTTTCTATTAATTACAGAGAACCACAATTCTGCTTGTAAGAAATAAAAGCCATCAATAAAGTACATTAAAACAAATCACATTGCATAATTTGTCTCAATCAGTATTTTAAGCTGTAAAAGTATAGTCATTTTAGCACATTAAGACTTCTTTCTGAAAGATCTCAGATGCCACAGTGTGCCATCTGCTCAAATTATTTCTGAATAATTTGGTAAAAGTCTTTATCTGTTGCAGAATTACAAAATCAGATTTCATTGATCTCACTTGCAATGAAAATGTTACTATGTACTTAAAAAAATAATAAAACATCTGGACAAATCAGTAGCACATGCTCCAAGATTTGGGATACCAAGACAAACAGATAAACCAGGTCTGGCTTCTTTTACTTCTTTGTGGAAAGACAGAAAGGAAGAATGGCTGGCAGATGCAGAAATTAACTGGTATGAATTCTTCTGACATATTTTGCTATTTTTCTTGTTTGTTTTCTAGGGGTTTCTAAATGGCAGAATTTATCCAGTCATAGAACACTTGTTCTTGTATTATCTGAACAGTTCATCCCATGCAAGAGGAAGATTAGGATTATTATCCCATTTTACAGCTGGAAAACTAACACACCAAGTGTTATCTGCACAAGCGAGTGTTTTACAGATAACTAGAACACATTCCCACAACTTGCTGCTTCTCAACACTCATAACTATAAAATATTAACCTAATTTCCTTCAAACCTGGTTTTCCTTCTCCTGATCCCAATTCAGCAAAGCATTTAAACATGTGCTTAACTATGCATGTGAGTAGCCCTATTAAGTTCAGTGCATAAGTACCTTGCTGAACTCAGGATTCTAAGAGGACTTGCAAATAAGCCAAGAAGCTGGGAGTGGATGACAGGGATGGATCACTGAATGCTTGCCTATTCTGTTCAGTCCCTCTGGAACACCCAACATTGGCCTCTGTTGTGAACACAGGATTCCGGGCTAGATCAACCATTGGTCTGACCGACTATGAATATTCTTACGTTCTTATAGACATCCAAGAGAAAGTGTGGGGAATAAATGTATCTTACCTGGGGGTAAACATATCTTCTCCTACTAATCTGACTCAGACAGCTGAGCTGAATTAGTTTATATTTTTGGCTTAAAATTTCCATCCAAAGTACACTTAAGAAAACTATGAAAAAATTAAAATAGTGTGTGGGTATCCACTTCAACATACCGTACACATTTTATAGTACAAAACAGCAACTGCATTCTTGTAAGAAGAAATAAAAATTGCAAAGTTTAATGAGACCTATTGACATAGAAAGGTAATCAAGTGAGCAATCAGCATAAATGGGATATCCTCATTTTTGAGAAATCCTTTCCATCAAGAAACTGAACCAGGGACCTCGACTCCTGAAAATAATAGGCTTACTGGAAGTCTTGAAGGAGAATCTGCTTTTTTGTCCATTGCAAATTATTATTGTTTGTCCTGCAGTAGTGCTCAAAATATACTAAGTGTTTTCCAAGCTCACTTTTTATCTTCCTCTGGGTATTACTGTGTTATGCCCTCCAGAGTGAATTAGAGGTTTCCAAAAACCTAAGCAGACATGGACTGAGCAGAGCATTCATAAAGGTAATGTAAACAGTGGGACTCTTCTAATTATTGAGAGTTATCAAATATGACAAGATTAGAGCTGCTGCAAATTACCTCTCCACTTACTGCCTTCAGAGCACCTGGCTTCTCCACTGGGCAGCTGACCTGCCTCCTGGTTACATGGTAGGGTGGCAAACAACATGAGAGCGAAGTGCTCCAGTGAACTCAGCACAGGACTGGGAACACAGGAATTTGGTTCCGTTGTCTTATATCTGTGGATTTAGTCCAGAAGTCACTTCACCTCTTGTTATGGTCAGTTCATTAGCATTGACAAAGTGCTACTGTTGTGGCCTATAGTTTGGCCAATACACCTGAGGTGGAACGAGACCACCAGAGGTAAAAAAGTACAAGCTGCTACCACTTGAGCTAAACAATCAAGGCTCACTAGCTGGGACCGTAAGGCTCATCTGCTCTTACCAATGCGAGACACTTACCAATGAGTTATATTCGGGCTAAAATTTGCCAGAATGCACACACAATCCCCCTCGGGCCTAACGTCCCTGGCTTCTTCACTGAATTTTTCTTTGAAATTATATTCAAAATGTTGCCAGCGAGGTTTGGCTGCCATAACAAGCAGCAATAATTCTCTCCCCCACACACCATTTTTGTTTTCCTACATGCACAAAATCCTTTGTTAATTTGTTGTTAAGGCTGCTCTGGCATACTTCCTCCCATTAACCCCAAAACCACAAAGAAAGGAAAATTAAATTTTATATAATTTATTTCTGTAGGCAGTTCTTACATGTGTATAAATGTGTAGAGGTGTTCAAAATTATGTATCCAACACTCATGGACAAAGTCCTTTTTAAGTAGAAAACCACACATTATTGGGCAAAGGAGAATAGCATGGGAAAGGCTGGTCATGTTTCCCTCAATATGCAGGAGGGCTGGCTTTAGTATTATTTTCTATTGCTTACATGACAGCCCTTAGGGGCATGTCTATAGGATAAGCTATAAGTATTGTAAGTACCTTTTTTTACTAATCCATCACCTTTAACTGGGTGAGAACCAGCCCGTAAGAGTGCAACATCCCACCATCAGTCACACCAAGCTCCAACAGAGGTCCAATGGTCTGGCTTGCTTATAACTCAGCCAGTGAAGCACTGATTAGCATAACTAGCTGAGCAGCAAGGCAGTCCTATTGGTATTAATCTGACAAAGCGCTAAGTACACAGACCCAGAACCAGCAAAATACTGAACACTGTAAAGGATCCCAACAAGAAAAAGCCCCAGACGCTTAAAAATAGATCACGTTTAACAAGGTCTCCGGGAAGGAGAAGTCTTAATTTTATGTTTCTAGGTTCCTTTCTCAGGGCACTGATGCACGGCTTAGAATCAGCAAACAAAAGTCTCTTGACCCTGTCAATCTAGTCCCCAGGAACCGGAGAGATACCATGGCCTGCATGGCTTCTAGTCCTCTCTTTCCTGCTCAAATAGTCCAGCCCTGTAACAGGGTGCTGGCTAAGAGAACCAAGCTAGTCCCCTGCTAGCCCAGACTGAGGGAAAAGGTACTAGCTGGGGCTGGCTGTCTAGATCCCTGCTGGCACAGAAGCTAGCAGTCTCTCTGAGTGCTGGTCTGCATATATCTGTAAATAGTAGGTGGTGGGGACTGACACAGGCAATAAAGGACACGGGTGCTGCACTTTAAGTGGTCTCCAGGAGTTTTTGTGGAGAGGACCTGCGAGGGCCCAGCTACAAAGCCCAATTGGGTGGGTGGGGCAGGAGTGGGGAGCCTGTCCCTTAAAGAGGTAGTACATTGCTTCACAAACATGCTTAACTTCAAGCACATAAATAGTCACCCCTGAAGTCAACATGGATTACTCAGATAATCCTTAAAGCTAAGCAGTGCTGAAGTGTTTTGCTGGATTGAGACTCATGTGCTCAGCACCTGACGGGATCCAAACCCTGATTAAGAATGTTTTTTTTTGTCAGCTTCTACCTTCCCCCTAGGTGATTTATATCCTAAATTATACAACTCATTCGCCATTGAAAGTAAAATGACAATCAATTATTTGCTGAAATATAGATGTTGGAAGAAAAATGTTATATGGCAAACATTGTAGCAAAAATGGAAATGGTTATTAATGGCCCTTCCAAATAAATGTGCACTTTAATAAACAATAACCCATGTCTAAGATTTTGGACTAATCTCCAAGTTGGTACATTTTCAGCTCTCTAACTTCAAGAATTACATTGCTAGAAAATTATATCTAATAAAATGTATCATCTGAATATCTTGTAAATTCTCTGAAAATTCATTCTGTAATCAGTAAGTGCTGTATTATTCACACATAACAAAGAGGTTTTAAAAGGGGTTTTAAGTGCAATTATCAATTCAACCTTAACTCTGGGACCACTATGTTGTTCATACAAGAATATCGACAGAACATACACACAAGCAATATTGTAATAATATATACCATAAACTTTTGCCACATTTACTTGTACACAAAAACAAAATGAAAGAGGAAAAAATCCTTTAAAATGTGTGATTCCTTGACTATTTCAATAGCATGTAATTTAAGGCTCTTCACGCAATCTAAAACTATTACATTAAGCAAAATACACTTAGCTGGCAAAAGGAATTGAGTGAATTTAATCATGTTGATTACATGGCTTGGAACTGGCTGGAATCAATTTAGAATTTCAGGTTCTCTTCTAAGTTTACAATACATATAGAGTTTTAAATCACATTTTCCAAGAGTTTAGTGTTTGTTTAGCACCTAAACTAAACATGTAGTTTAGCATGTAAACAAAGTTCCACATGCAGAGTATTAGCAGACTCGGGCCTTCCTGGTCATGCAATATTGACATCAATGGAAATTTTGCCTCTGACATCAGTGGATAGATCAAGCCATTTCTGAGAAAGACTGAAATGAGGCATTTCATGAAGTCCTAGTTTTAAACAATTCTTTCAAGTTTTACATCTCAAGATTTACCTGAAATAAAGTCCAGAGGGGAGGTGGGGCGGTCTCTGTGCAATCCCTATCAGAGAAGTCTCCAGACCTCAAAAATAAAGACATAACTGAGTCCTTTGTTGGTAGTGTCTACAAAGGGGGCAGAGGACTGAATCGACATTTACTCTGGGTAGAAATGATCACCCTTAAAAAAAAAAAAAGAACTTGGCAGGTGAGTGTAAAACACAAATTGTCCTCTGAGTGCCTGTGCCAGGGATAAGGACTTAAGTTCTCAATATTGGCATCTTCCACCTATACTATATTAATATAAAAACATCCATTTTTAAAACAAGGTGAAAACTACATGTGCACATACAGATCCAGATGCAGAACCGGGACCTATAACAATCAAGTACAAAAAATACCCACTTGGTATTAAGCACTCTTAACAATTCACTGAACTCACAAAATTCATGAAAAAGGTGCATACAGTTATTGGAGAATTCCCTACCAACTCTCTACTATAGTGTTATAGTGGCTTGCCCATTGGGGTCATTGAGGTATAAGCACTCAGGCCTGGTCTACACTGAATAACATAGCTGAAGTCGACGTACTTAGATCTACTCACTGTGGAAGATTGACTGCTGATGCTTCGCCGTCGACTCCGCCTGCCCCTCTCACGGCGGTGGAGTACAGGAGTCGATGGGAGAGCACTGGGGGGGGGGGTCAATGAATTGCGTCTAGACTAGATGCAATAAATTGACCGCCGCTGGATTGATCGCTGCCCGCCGATCCAGTGGGTAGTACGGACATACCCTCAGACTCTCATTAAGAAAGCTGTGTGGGTTAAAGCTCTTTCCTTTGTCTGGAAGTTAAAGCTCTGAGTTTGCTTTGTACTGTATTGTAAAACAGCTGCACAAATGGAAGACTGATACCCAGGCCTATTTTTAATGCCAGGTGATCCCAGAGAAATTGAGTTAGAGGGGGTGTCTGGGCTCTGGGGCAGGAGAAAACTGTTTTAAGGGTCTGGGTTGGCGTGAGACCAGAGAGAGTAAGAACACACTTTCGGTCCAGGCCTGCAGTGACCTGAGGCTTCTGCCTGAGTGAGACCTGGTCTACACTATGCAGTGAGGTCAATGCAAGGCTTCACTTAAATTTGGCTTCTGCTGATCTAAGTGCCCCACTACACCAACTTATGGTCGATGTAGTTAGGTCGACACAGTGAGGGAGTAGAAAATGAATTACTTACTTCGACCATTACTGGTCTCCAACAGCTGTCCCAAAAATGCTCCAATGCTGACTGCTCTGATCACTGTTGTGAACTCCACTGCCCATGGGTCAGGCAAACAGGAAGCCCTCTCTTCCCCCCGGCCACTCCTTAAGCCCCGGGAATTTTTGGAATTCCTTTTCCTGGGTGCCCAGCTTTGCAAGGACACCCGGCAACTCTCCACTGTTGAATTTTACTGCCCAGCAAGCTAGGCTGGCTACATGCTGCAGATAAGCTCCTGCCTGGAGTACACCGCAAGTGTTATATCTCCTGGGTCTGTGGGGAGAAGGTTCTGTGCAGGCACAATGCCAATCCATCCAGAGAAGCGTGGACACCTATCAGCAGCTTGCTCGGTGGATGCAGGAGAAAGGTCAGAACAAGGATGAGCAACAGTGGTGCAGGAAAGCTAAGGAGCTACAGCAGGCATACCAAAAGGCCAAGAGGTCAATAATCGAGCCAGTGCCGAGCTGCAGACCTGCCACTTTTACAAAGAGCCACATGCTATCCTTGGAAAAGACCCCACCACCACCCCCTTAGCACTGTGGATACTTCCAAAGAGCCCAAGTCGCAGACCCTCCCCCTGAACCATGAGAAGCAGCAGGATGAGTAAAGGGGTTAGGCACCCATGGAAATCCAGCTGCACAGTGAACCAGGGGCCTGTTTTTGACTCCACCGCAGTCCAGCCAGTCCCTACAGTCCAGCACAGGTAAGCCTGATGAATGGAAGGAACCTCTGATAAATAGTTTTCTTTGAAATTGCAGTGGTGGGACCCCCACCCCTGGAAGATAGCAGGACACATTTTGATAACTCATTTTTGCTTATGCTAACAGTAAGAGGGGGTTATCCTGATCCCTATGCTCCTGAGTACAGAGATGCCAGACCAACTAAACTTTAGCTGCTCCCCAGCTAAATTAACTGTTCTCCCCAACACCCCCACTTTACCAGTTGGGAAATTGGGGTTACCCAAAGCTGCCACCACTCAGTAACCACCCCAAGACCATGGGGTGGGGGTACCTTGACACCCAACTCACCCTAATCTCTCCCTGAGAAAAGGGGATCCTCCATGCTGTATCCCCCTCCCTCCCTCTGTTACCAAGAGAGATAAGAACCCGCCTGAGGCTTTTACCTTGCGAGCGTTTCTCTTAGACCCACAGACCTGGGAACTGGGATAAATCCAAGCTAGGATTTCTTTGTGAGAAAAAACTACACCTTTTTATAGCTAAAAAGATTTAATAAAGAAAAGGGAATACAACAGAGATACAGTACACTTCACAGTCTGGGGTTCTCTAACTCCCTTCTGAAATGGAAAGAGACACCCCAAATGGCACAGGCTTATAAAGAATCAAAAGGCTATACTTACAGTACAGCTAATCAGGAATATAAGAAGGAAGTAAAGCCATCTTTATAGCTAAAGATGGTCCAAGACCCCTTGCCAGCTACCTTGGCAAGCAAAACTCAAAACTGAAAAACTCAAAGAACTCCTCCCTCCCTCATGGCAGGGAAGCTCTTACGTCACTGTCTCAGATAACATTAACTCTATACAGGCAGGGTATCACTCTCCAGCACTTTACACTTATGACACTAGCAGAGGTAGTGGAACAACCAGAAGAGGTAGAATTGCGCTCTGCTTTTCTTTCCCTTCTAGTGTCAGGCAGTTGGAGGCACACAGAACAGTTTATGTGCACCAGGAATCCTCCATAGAGATGTTGATACAACTTTCCTGGAGGTAGACTATAATCCTCTGCTGTAGGGCCAGGGCCAGCAGGTGGTAGAGAGCCTGCTGCCACCCTGGAGCAGCTCCAGGGAAGCAGCGCTGGGCTGGAGCCCACACCCCAAACCCTTCCTGCCCTCCGACCTCTTGTCCTGAGCCCTGTTACAACTTGCATTTCAACCCCCTGCCGCACTCTGCACCCCTCCCTGCACCACTGCCCTGAGCCCCCTCCCACACTGTGCATTCCAACCCCCTTCCCTGAGCCCCCTTGTACACTCCACATTCCTCCTCCACCCCAACCCCTTGCCCTGAGCCTCTTCCTGCACACCGCACCTCCCTCCCACACCTCACACTCCCTCCTGCACCCCAACCCCTACAGTCATGGCTATGCAAGCAATTTCCCCACGCCAATGTGGCCCCCGAGCCAAAAAGTTTGCCCACCCTGATCTAACACCTTGATCCAGGCCTTAACCTCCATATAGTTTTCAGATTTTACTTTTCTATACCCCAGATTGCCATTTGGCAGTGAATTATGGGAGCTTTCCCAAATGAGCCATAAGCACCTTCCACGCCAGAGTTAGAATCTCTTGAGAACAAGCTCACTGCAGCTCTTTTATGCACTAGCCACATCAGCTATTATTCCCACTAATGTCATTTTTACAGGGCGAAGCCCTCAATAAAATCTATTGATACCAACTCACCGGGGTACATTTTCTCTGGGCTGCTCAAGAAATTAGGCATCTAACTCCCATTAATGAAAACAGGAGATAGAACTTCTATACCCAACTCCCCGTTCACCAGGTTGCAAACATACCCCATAATTTGAGGGAATTATGTCTTAAAGACTGCATTGTGATGGAAAAATCACTCATGATGAAACAATGCTTAAGTGGTGGAAAAAATGTCTTGCTTCTAATATTAAACTAGCTTAATCTTAACAAGAACTTCAGGCAAGTATTAAAAGATGGAAGAATCCCACTATTTGAAGGAATAGCTAAAGGTTTTTGCTGCTCTAACTTATTAAATACAGTCAAGCCCACCTTTATGAAATGCCCATCTCCATTTCATTCTGGGCGAGCAATGTTACTCTGTTAAAAAAGGACTTTGAGCTACATTTACTTTTTGTAGCAAGCATAATGACTAAGAATGGAATTTTAATGCTGGTCTCTTCAAGAGGGGGTAGGGCATCCATAAAAATACAAAATGACCCATTCCCAGTGCCATTATTTTAATTGACATCTGTGAGCACATTTTGTTAGGTTGCACCAAGACAGATGAGGGCCCTTTGTGCCCTTCTGACAGTGATGGCAATCATTAAAGATTTACAGGGGGTCATTAAAGTGAGAAATAGCAGTAATGCAGAGGCTGAATCTCAGTGTCCCATGTGCATTCAACTGGAGCATGAAGACGACCAATGTAGAATTAGTTAAGATCATTCATTGCCCTAATCACCTTAACTCTATTTTATAAAAGCACTAACTTGCATAAAGCAATTTAGCTTTATATGGCAGGCATTGCCAGTAAAAGACACAATGCTTTTACAAAGTATACAGCTGTGATGGGGGGGGAGGGTGTAGGGAGGTGAGTGTGGGGTCATTGTGTTATAGCACTAGTTGAAGAATATTTTCTGCCCATCAGGTACACCACCTCCGGTTAACTGGGATGAGTGCATTCAAAGGCAGCTCTTACCTTGCTTCTTGGAAGTACAGCATAGACTCCCTTATGCTATCTGTAGTCCACCAGTTTTTTTTTTATCACCGAGTTGACACTGATTGCTCCATCCTTTTGGGATGGCCAGAACTTCATGTGCTACAGCACTTTGCGGGTTTTTTTTGTGGAGGGTTCTTTTTGGACTTCTACCCTTGCTTTGAGGCAAGGATAGTCATGATCCATCTGTAAAGCTACTCATATTAGGTTTAGTCACAGCACGTGGCAGGGGATGGGTAAAATAATCTGTGCCTTCTGCCATACCCCACGGAGACCTGCCAGCACACTCTTTTCAAGGCCCAGCAAGTGCTACAGCCCAGTGCATTACCCCAAATGCCATAGTGCCACCTTCCACAGCAATCATTCACTGAAGGTGCTCCCCCTTCTTCCTTTGTGTTCTTGGGAGCCAGTCAGCCAGCTCAGAACGGACAAGGAGCAGAGTTAACAGTTTATCCTTAAATGGGAACACACCGTTCCACACTCCTTTGATATGTAGTCAGATGCACAGTGCAACTTGTTTCAATAAGAAGTATGTTGAGGTATCGTACTTTTAAACACATTTGACCATAACTCTGGTGACTGCATTCGTAGACATTTAGCATGATAGAACAATTGTATGTAAATTCTTCCCAGGGTGAGGAATGAAACTTTCTTTTTAAATCATTTTATCTGGGTTAAACTATTATTATACCTTATGAACAGACATGACAGAAAATCCTAGGGGGGAAAGGTACAGGAGGTTTCTAACCTGTGCTTGCCTGGCTTTGATTATCCTGTTTGTTATAACAAATGGAACAGAAAAGTGATCTCCTATGGGAATCAGACACAGCTCTTGTTTTAATCCACTCCCTTTGATTTCCCCGAGTAGCTCAGATTAAAGATAGGCCTGCCTTTCTGTCTGATGTTCTATCTCACTGTGGAGTTGTGAGAAGGAGCAAGCTTTACAAAAGCCTTTGTCTGACATGGCCTCTTTAACCAGAGAAACATCTTCCTGGATAGAATGCCAAGCTGTTTGATGTTGGCTGAACTAGAAAATGGTTCCTGTCAATCAAATGAAAAAAAATGAAGCAACTGGCTGCAGTGAGCTGCACAAAAAGAAAACAAATCATAGACTAAAAGTGAACTCTCTATGAAAATCACTATTTTTTCACATAAAAAACCTAAAGTTATAGAGGCAAAGAATTAAAAGATAATATATGCCCATAAAAGAATATCTGAGATGGTTACATATTATTCATAAGTACTATATATGTGTTGCATGTCTACTGCATTACAGATGTTAGTATTAGGGCCCCAGAGTGAAGACAGACTGCCCCAGATATTCACCACTCTTGCAGAACTCAGTAGAGAAAACAAAGTTACTTACCTGTAACTGTTGTTCTTCGAGATGTGTTGCTCACATCCATTCCACTATAGGTTAGGTACGCGCAGCGTGCCTGGTTGCCGGGTAGATTTTCCCCTAGCTGCAGACTGGGTGAGCAGGGAGCCCCCTGGAGTGGCGCCACTGCGGCACTCTATAAGTACCCCTGCGACACAGTCTGGCCCTCAGTTCCTTCTTTGCCGGCTAAACCGACAGTGGGGAAGGAGGGTGGGTTTGGAATGGATGTGAGCAACACATCTCGAAGAACAACAGTTACAGGTAAGTAACTTTGTTTTCTTCTTCGAGTGATTGCTCACATGCATTCCACTATAGGTGACTGCAAGCAATACCTAGGAGGTGGGGTCGGGTTGACCCATTGCTGATCGTAAGACCGCTGACCCAAACGCCGCATCGTCCCTGGTCTGCTGGACTATGGCGTAGTGGGCGGCGAAGGTATGGACGGAGGACCAGGTAGCCGCCCTGCAGATGTCCGTAATAGGGACTCCCTCCCGGAAGGCCGCAGAGGACGCCTGCGCTCTCGTGGAGTGTGCTGTTACTCTCTCAAGCGGCTTGTCCGCGAGTTCATAACAGGTGTGAATGCACGAGGTAATCCAGGGGGAGAGCCTTTGGGCTGAAACTGGCTGGCCCTTCATCCTCTCCGCAACTGTCACGAAAAGTTGGGTTGTTTCCTGAATTGCTTTATTCTATCTAAATAAAAAGCAAGAGCCCTCCTAACGTCCAACGTGTGTAATTGCTGTTCCCTTCCAGAGGTGTGTGGCTTAGGATAAGAGACTGGGAGACAAATGTCTTGATTAACATGGAAGGGAGAGACCACCTTAGGCAGGAAGGCCAGGTGGGGACGTAGCTGTACCTTGTCCTTATGGAAGATAGTGTAGGGCGGCTCGGAGGTCAGTGCACGGATCTCTGACACTCTACGAGCCGAGGTGATAGCTACTAGGGATGCCACCTTCCAGGAAAGGTGTAGTAAGGAACACGTGGCGAGGGGCTCGAACGGGGGCATCGCGAGGCGTGAGAGCACAAGGTTGAGATCCCAAGGTGGAATGGGACGCTTGACGCTCGGATACAGCTTATCTAGACCCTTAAGGAAACGGTATACCACAGGGTCGGAGAAGACTGAGTGGTTCGACTGACCCGGATGGAAAGCCGATATGGCAGCGGGGTGAACCCGGATAGTAGAGGTAGAAAGGCCCTGATTTCTGAGGCCTAAGAGGTAGTCCAATATGCGTGGGATAGTAGCCTCACTTGGAACGATGTCATGTTGTGTGCACCAGGCAGAGAAACGGGTCCGCTTGGCGGTATAGGTACTTCTGGTGGATGGTTTCCTACTACCCAGAAGGATATCCTGCACCTCGGCTGAGCCTAAGAGCTCAGGACCTCTCAGCCATGGAGTAACCACGCTGTGAGGTGAAGGGACCGCAAGTCCGGGTGCAGGAGGCGACCGTGATCCTGGGAGATCAGGTCTGGCCACATCGGGAGGCTGATGGGCGGGGCCCTGGACAGCCGGAGGAGGGACGCATACCAGCATTGCCTGGGCCAGGCCGGGGCTATGAGGATGACGTGTGCCCTGTCCCGTCTGATCTTCAGGATCACCTTGTGGAGAAGCGGGATCGGAGGGAACGCGTAGAACAGGTGCCCTGTCCAGGGTAGGAGAAAGGCATCTGTCAGGGATCCCCGGGAGCTGCCTCGAAAGGAGCAGAACTGGAGGCACTTCCTGTTCTGTCTGGAGGCGAAGAGATCAATGTGGGGAAACCCCCACCTCAGGAAGATCGGCCGGATGACATCTGGCCGAAGGGACCACTCGTGGGCCATAAAGGATCTGCTGAGGTGGTCCGCCAGGGTGTTCTGGATTCCGGGAAGGAAGGAGGCCACCGGGTGAATAGCGTGGGCTATGCAAAACTCCCATAGGAGAATCGCCTCTTGACACAGGGGGCTGGAGCGGGCCCCGCCTTGCTTGTTTATGTAGTACTGGGCTGTGGTGTTGTCTGTCAGCACCGCTACACAGTGACCCCGTAATGTGTCCCGGAACGCCTGGCACGCGAGCCGGACGGCCCTCAGCTCCCTGACATTGATGTGGAGGCAGAGGTCTGACTCCGACCAGCAGCCCTGGGTCCTGAGTTCCCCTAGGTGAGCTCCCCACCCGAGGGACGAAGCGTCCGTCACCAGGGACATGGACGGGCTGGGGGGAAGGAAGGGGACCCCTTGGCACACATTGTCCTGGTCTTCCCACCAAGCCAGAGCGGATAGGGTGGCTCTGGGGATGGAGAGGAGGGCGTCCATACTGTCCCTTCTCGGTCTGTAGGCCACCGCGAGCCACGACTGCAGCGGGCGTAGCCGTAGTCTGGCGTGCTGTATGACATGAGTGCACGATGCCATATGACCTAGCAGGCTGAGAAAGACCTTGACCGTAGTCATCAGACAGTTGCGTAGCTGTCTGATGGCGGACTGGATAGTGAGGAACCAAGGCTGGGGCAGGGATGCCCTTGCTACCGTGGAGTCTAGTAGGGCTCCTATGAACTCTATGTTCTGGGTAGGCTCCAGGGTGGACTTCTCTCTGTTGAGAAGGATTCCCAAGCGGTCGAACGTGCTGATAACGAGCCGCACGTGAGCTGACACTTGGTCCCTGGAGGTGCCTCGGATCAACCAATCGTCGAGGTACGGGTATAAGTGTACCCCGCGGCGCCGAAGGAATGCCGCTACTACCGCCATACACTTTGTGAACACCCTGGGTGCGGTGGACAGGCCGAAGGGCAGGACGGCAAACTGATAGTGTTCCCCCGCTACTAGGAAGCGGAGGTAACGCCTGTGTGAGGGTTTGATGCTCACGTGAAAGTAAGCGTCCTTCATATCGAGGGCAGCGAACCAGTCTCCCGGATCCAGAGAGGGAATGATAGTGCCCAAGGTGGCCATGCGGAACTTGAACCTGATCATGTAGGTGTTGAGTTCGCGCAGGTCCAGGATGGGCCGGAGGCCCCCCTTCGCCTTGGGGATCAGGAAGTAGCGGGAGTAGAACCCCTTCCCCCTGAACTCCTGCGGTACGGGCTCGATGGCTCCCAGTGCGAGGAGCGACCTCACCTCCTGTACGAGGAGTTGCTCGTGAGAGGGGTCCCTGAAGAGGGACGAGGAGGGTGGGTGGGTGGGAGAAGTGGAGGAGAGCTGGAGCGAATATCCCACCTCCACCGTGCGGAGGACCCACTGGTCTGATGTAATGTCCGACCATGCACGGCGGAAGTAGGACAGACGGTCTCCGAAGGGAGGATCCAGGTTTATGATTGGTGAACTGCCCCCGGGCGCACCATCAAAGTTGGATTTGGGCCCCTGGGAAGGCTTAGAGCCTTGTTGTTTTCCGCCCTGCCTAGGCCCTTGCCGCCGGCGGTAAGGGCGGCTTCTCCTGAGGGAGGAGTCCTTGGGCGGGCGCGCAGGTGGGAAGAATTTCCTGCGTGGCGGGATGAAGGGACGCCTCTGTGGGCCTGGGGTGTGCATGCCCAGGCCTTTGAGGGTTACCCGCCTGTCCTTGAGGGCCTGGAGACGGGCATCCGTATCCTCCGAGAAGAGGGACTGTCCCTCAAAGGGGAGGTCCTGGATTTTAAATTGCATGGCCGGGGCTAGGTTGGATGACGAGAGCCATGCTGCCCGGCGGAGGGCTATGCCCGAGGCCATTGTCCGGGCCGCAGAATCGGCCGAGTCCAGGGTCGCTTGCAGGGCATGACGAGATATGTCCCTGCTTTGGGGCAATAGGGCCCTGGACTCCTGTTTGCCCTCCTGCGGGAGAGCAGTCTCAAATTTAGTAAGGGCCTCCCCCGTGTCGAAATGGTGTCTACTCAGGAGTGCCTGCTGGTTGGCGACTCTGAGTTGTAGGCCCCCGGAGGAATAAACTTGCCTGCCGAAGTGGTTCAACCTTTTGGCCTCTTTGGCCTTGAGGACTTGCGCCTCCTGCCCGTGGCGCTCCTTGTTATTAACAGAGTCCACCCCCAGGGAGGAGGGCGTGGGGTGAACATACAAGTATTCATATCCCTTGGCTGGGACAAAATAACGCTTCTCCACCCCACGAGCAGTGGGGGAGATAGAGGCGGGGGTCTTCCAAATTGCCACCGTGTGGAGTTTAATAGTATTAATGAACGGCACTGCCACCCATGCCGGAGTGCCCTTAGTTGACATGGTGGTGACCGGGTCGTCCACCACTGGGACCTCTTCCAAAGGCAGGTTCATGTTTTTAGCAACTGCCTGGGGGAGATGTTGGTAACTGGAGAGGTCCAAGGCGGGCATGCTAGTTGATGAAGTGCCCGCCACTGCCTCTACCCCTACGGGGGGAGGCATAGGGACCCGGCTCCATAGGGCTACGTGCCGTGGAGGGCTGGACTGCCGATGATGGTCCTGCCAGCACGTCCACTGGACCCTCTGAGCTCACCGGGAACCCGGGTTCAGACTGGGTTTCCCGGGGCCGATCGTACCCCCATGCCGCCCACTCTGACCAGGCAGGGTTCTGGGTGACCTGGGCTTGTCCCGCCGAGCGAGGGGACCGCGTGCCGGCGGACTCTCGACGCTCCCGGTGCCGTGGGCTTCTCGACCGGTGCCGGGCGGTAAGGTGCCCATCCGAGGAGTTGTGGCTAGCCGAACGGTGCCGCCTCGGGAAGTCTCGGTGCCGAGACGATGATCGGTACCGGGGGGACCTTCGGCGCCGCGACGGGGTCCGGTGCCGCTCTCTACACTCCCGGTGCCGTGGGCTTCTCGACCGGTACCGGGCGGTATGGTGCCCATCCGAGGAATCGTGGCTACCTGAACGGTGCCGCCTCGGGGAGTCTCGGTGCCGAGACGATGATCGGTACCGGGAGGACCTTCGGTGCCGCGACGGGGTTCGGTGCCGGGAGTGCGACCGGTGCCGAGAGTACGACCGGCCCCTACCAGGGTGCCGGGACTCTGATCGGCGGCCAGAGCGCGAGTGGCGCGAATGGCCAGGAGGAGGCCTTGAGCAGGGTCTCAACTCCTTGCGGCGCCGAGACTGCGACCGGAGCCGCCGGGAGTCTGGTCGGCGCCGCGAGATCGAGCGGTGTCCATGGCCTGCCGGGCTCCGACACGCGATCTCTGCCTCGGTCATGGGCGGCCTGCCCGTCGACCGGACTTGTTGCTGCGGGGCGTCCCCGGCAAGCAACCCTCTCGCAGCAGTACACGCCTCCATCGTGGAGGGAAGCTGCTGCGGAGTTGGCACCCCAAGTGGCAAGACCACTGGCACCGGACTCGACGGGGCCTCCTGCGGAGTCAGCGGTGCGGGTGCTGGCGGTTCTTCCTCAGGTCGGCTCCCCGCCTGTCTTTGCGGGTCCTGGGCTGAAGGTACTGCAGATCTAGGAAGAAACTGCCAAGTGCACTTACCAGGCACTTGAGAGGCACTTAGAGTGTGGGTCTCCCACAGGCGTAGGCTTCCCACACTCTGAGTGCTTGAATCCCGGAGCCTTGAAGACAGAGGCTCCGGCAGCAGGGAAAAACCCCTGCACTTGACTATTTACACTACAAAGACTATGTAAACTAACTAACAACAACTGCTAACAACGAACAATTAAGAGAACAATCGACTAGCTAGGAGATAAGGAGAACGCTGAAAAGCAGAACTCCCCTTCCGACTACCAGCATGAGCGGTAAAGAAGGAACTGAGGGCCAGACTGTGTCGCAGGGGTACTTATAGAGTGCCGCAGTGGCACCACTCCAGGGGGCTCCCTGCTCACCCA